>CM055036.1:0-182597 GCA_029204005.1 Salix udensis
ATTTCGATCATCTTTAGAATCTTAAGGCGAGGAAAACATCCAAGTGTTGGGAGTTGTGCACACTTTTTTAATATTAGTGTTTCCAAATGGTAGAGGTTTGTAATGGATTCTGGCAATGCTCTGATATTCGAGACATCAAGATATCTCAAATGTCTCAGCTTGCAAATTGAATCTGGTAACTCAGTGATACCAGACTTTTGCAATTTCAGAGCTCTCAAGCTTTTGAATTTCCGAGGCCGATTGAATACATCAACCGTTGAGAAAAAAGTACGCAGTTTTCTAGCATCAATCGCTCGAAATATTGACTCAACTTCCCCACGAGAAATGAGATTTAAATGACGAATATGAGATGCACCATCTACTTCCGAACCCGCCTCCAAACTTGACGTTTCTGATTTTGAGACCTGCAATGCAAGATCATGCACAAGATCATGCATCTTGCAACTTGTTATGATCCCATAAATGTTCCTTTCAACATCTTGGAAAAAGGAATTTGCAAGCAAGTCATTGAAACACTTGTTGCCCTCCATCCTCCCATCTGATGGCCCAAGATAACCTTCAGCCATCCAGAGTTGAATTAGCTCTTCCCTTTCAATTTCAAAATCCTTAGGAAAAATGGAACAGTATGCAAAACATTTTTTCACTGTTGGCGATGACAAGTAATCAAAACTGAGTCTCAATATGCGAAAAGCTTCATTTCCATCCTTTGTATCCCAAAATCTACTGTTTAGAATTGACCGCCATTCCTGTGTCTCCTTTCGGCGCAGTGTTCCTCCCAAAACTTTAGCAAGCAATGGAAGCCCTCCACATTTCTTTGCAATCTCTTTTCCAATAGACTCCAAGTCTGCGGCTAATGTTGCTCCTCCATCCCCACTCACCTTCTGCTTGATAATGGACCAACATTCTTCATCTGATAATCCCCTTGGTCTGTGCTGACTCCCACGAGAGGTCTCCATCATGGTTGCTATTTCTGTTAAGCGGGTTGTAACAACAACAACATTCCCTTTCTCGCTGCTAATTTTTAACAATTGCTCCTTCAAACCATCCCACTTCCCATGGTCTTCATTCCACACGTCATCAAGAACAAGAAAAAATGTCTTATTTTTCAGCTTTTCCTGAAGTTTGTCAATAATTGCATCTAGATTGGTTACCCCACCAGTAGATATATCAATCTTTTGCAACATCTCGCCTAAAATCCTCCTTTTACTGAAATCATTAGAAACGCACACCCATAAAGTCACATCAAAGTGTTTTCTCTCCCTCACTACTTCACAAACTTTTTTTGGCCACAGTAGTTTTTCCAAGGCCAGCCATCCCCCACTATAGGAACAACCGAAAGGACATGTTGTTTCGTCAAGGTAGCCAGCCTATCCGTAACAATAGAGACATCATCCTCCCTTCCTACAACTTCTGAGCTGTCAAGGAAGGAATCTGTCTCTCGATCTAGAACCAAACAAACTTCTTGAGCTCTATCTTCATGTTGTAGAAATGTCAATTCAAGCCTAGATCCATCAGCATCTTCACGGATTTCATCCAGGGCTTCTCTGATCTTCTTAATTTTTTGACCCATACTCAAACGGAAAGCAACTGGGTTGTGGAGTGAAAAGAAGTCGCGTACCTTTCCCTTCTTCTGGTCTTTTCGGAGAATCTCATACGCAAACTCGTCTAGAACATCTTCGGCATCATAAGCTACATCTTGTAGCCTCTCCAGCCAAAGCTCCACAGACCTGTCTTTTACGGTCTTTCTGGCTGCATCTTGGAGCTTAGCTTGGATCATGGTCAAGGACTCCTTAAGCCTCTGCAGCTGGCCCTCCAATCCCCAAGCAAGTCTGATCCCTTCAGCAGCTATGGAAATCACCCTGTTCAAAGTCTCCTCCATGGCAAACGTAAGAAGAAGCTCTTCCATATTGTCTTTTTTTTTTTTGGGAAATCAAAGAAGTAAGATTTGATGAAAAGAGAAAAGTATGGTCTGAAAGTTTCGAAATAAAGATGAAATGAGGCGTTGTTTTGGAATGATGAGATGCGTTGTATTATTGTTTTTCAAGACGATGGATCATTGCTGAGGTTGACAATGATATGAATGGTATTTTGGAATGAAGAGATGCATCTTCCACGAAAAGAAGAGAAAGTTGCTGCATGAGGGTCCCTTCCTCCATATACTTACTACTTGATTGGTGGTAGTTGGCAGCATCTTCCATGAAAGCAGAGAAAGTTGCTGCAGAGAAAGTTGCTCCCATCTACTATCCATGGAAAGAGAAGTTGGCAAAGCACAAGAATGAGCTGTCCAAAGGCGTGTGGGGGTTACTGGAATCTCGGGGCCTGTACACCACTCCTCATCAGTGCTCGCCGACGCACAAGACTTCGCAAGGAAGTCGTCCTCGCAGGGGAAGAGTAGAAATACTGTACGAGGTGATTTGCTCACGTGCTAGGCTTTTCTATATATATATATAGAAAATTAATTGATTTTTTATGTGTTGTAATTAATTATTTTAATATTTAATTAATGAAATTGTAGATTAATATTATTATAAATGAGTTTTTTTATGTTTAAAAGGAATTATGTTTAAAAGGAACAATGTAATCGAAACGCAGGGGAGCAATATTTTTTTATTTTATAAGATTTATCATTCATATTATTATATTTTAATTATTTTTAGAGCAATGATAGTGATCCCCCCCAAAAAAAAACTAGGTTATATATATATATATATATATATATATATATATATATATATATATATATATATATATATATATATATATATATTCGAAAGGCGCTAATATTAAAAAAAATATCAAAAAAATATAAATAGTCCGACATATTTAAAAGAAAAAAAAACTAACAAATAATCATTATCATTATTTTGAATGTCTCATCTATAATAATTAGAAAATTTAAGGCCTAACAATATATTAAAAAAACAAAATAAATGACTAAATAAAAAATAAACATTATAAGATTTTAAGAAATTATTTGACCCTGAAGGGAAAAAAAAAGAAATTATAATAATTATTAATTTTCAAATGATCAGCAACACATATTAAAATTTAGACATTAAATAGAAAAAACTTAATAACATTGGAAATAAATAAAAAATTGGAAACAAAAACTAAGAGTATGTGCATATTAACATTGACAGAAATAGGAACTATGTAAGAAATATGTATAAAAAAAATAAAGGGACTAAAATAAAATCCAAGATTAAAAGTATAAGGGATAAAATAAAAAAAACGTATGTAATAAATTTAATTTAAAGGACAAAATTGAAATAAATCCAAACATTGATACCGATGAAATTAAATAATTTAAAATAAAATCAGAAATTAAAAGAATTAGGACCGAAATGAAACTGAAATCTATAATTAATTTGCATGGAAGGATAAAATTGAAAAAAATAAAAAATTTGATACCAAAAATATTAAGGATTCCAAACCAATCTGAAAATTCAAAGAATGAGGATCTAAATGAAACTACAATATATAATCAATTTCAATTGAAAACGAAATTGAAATGAATCAAAACCTATATAATTGCAATAAGGACCATAAAAAAATAAATCAAAAGTTCAGGGGTTGAAATGAAATATAAAAAAACAGTTGCGCTGATGTCAGCATGTGTAGGCCGGAGAGAGAAAAGGGTGGGAAAATTTCAAACGTCCATTTACACGTCTCTGACCACCGTGGACTCACACTTGCTACACAGGGGGAAGAGAGCATGGCTGAAAATTATTCTAGACACCAGTTTGGTATTTTTTGGACGCTGGAATATGCTGCACGCGCCGCCTTAAACACTACTTGATTGGTGGTAATTGGAGGGTCCCTTCCTCCATATACTCACTACTTGATTGGTGGTAGTTGGCATCACCTTCCATGAAAGCAGAGAAAGTTGCTGCATGAGGGTCCCATCTACTATCCAAAGGCGTGTGTGGTTAGACAGAGTGGTGTGGAAAATTCCAGGGACACCGGTGGCATTTAGGGCAAAAAATCTGTAATCCACAGAGAACCAATGAAGCAAGGCCAACTCACCAACAATTATCTTCTTGCTATCATTTCCATCCTCACAACATAATCTCTCTCGGCTACTCGCTTCAGTGCTCGCCGACGCGCAAGACTTCGCAAGGAAGTCCTCCTCGCAGAGACTGCCAAACTGATGGAGCAAATGCCTGAAATGTTGCTGGCATACAAGGAACGAAGGTGGGAGAAAAAGATGAAGGAAGAAGACAAAAATAAATAAATAAATAAATAAATAAATAATTCCCATTGTTTTTCAAATTGCTTTTGTGGTAGCTGTTGCAAAAAAAATCGGAATGGAATGTTTGGTGACATTTACATCAACTCTGTATTGCTTCAATGTTATGTTCTTCCATTGTTTGGAAACTGAATGGAATGTTTTTATCCCTATAAACTGAATGGAGGATGCATTGAGTTCTCTCCTTGTGGAGCATAATTGAAAGACACCACAGATTCCTTAGCATCTTAAGTGAATCATTTTGTGAGCCGTTTTTGTGTTCTTAAAAAAATTATTGATATTAAAAAATAAAAATATTATTTTAATACATTTTTAAAGAGAAAACATCTTGAAAACAATCAAAATATTATTGATCTCTACTTGTTCATAGTTTAGAGTCTGATTGATATTAGTTATTTTTTTTTAATATCAATCAGACTACAAGGATAAGCTGTTAGTGTAATAAACAAAACGTTTAGAAGGGATAAATCATGGACAAAACCCTAAATATTTCCAACATAGCTAGGTATCATAGGTTATTGTCAACTTTATTAAAGAATATTTAACCTAATAATGAGTTAATAACTCTGAAATATTAATTTTATTATTTAAGATTGATTGCAAAGTTCAAGAATTAAGCATCTCGTAAGTTAATTAAGTAAGTCAATCAACCATTAATCATATTTGAAGATATTAAATGTTAAATATTTATCTGATTTAAAGGTTGGTGGTAGATGAAATGATCAACATTACACATATCTCATTGCATATGTTCTCTTGTTTTCTCAAAATGATTCTTGTTTATCGCACTAGTTTTATGTGTAGCTCATGGCCACTAGGCTTTACTTTCAAGATAGTTATTTTACTTTATTATTGCTAGTGAATTAAAATTACTTTTTAATACTAAATTTATTTAATGGTAAGAAATTAATTAGAAAGTTTTCTATGATAAATTTACTCATAATCTTTTTTATTTTTTAACTTTAAGAGACATCAAATTTATTTTTTTGAACTAAAAAGATATTTATTTTACTTTGATGATCAACAAGTTTATAAGAATAAATATCTAGACTTTTAAATTAAGTTACACATCAATTTATTATTTTTATTTTTAGATTTTTTTAAAAAAAATTAACTCGAATCCTCTGCTCATTTTATTTATTTCAGTTTCTTGTAGAAAAGTTAAATAAAAATTCTCTTAGGTTCAACCTGGTGTTTACAATACAATCATACTAAAAATTGTTTACTTATGATAATAAAATCAGGTTTTCACAATTATACTACAAATCTATTTTATCTGTGATAATAAAGTCAAAATTATATTTTGAAGATTCAAAAACCTACGATCCACTCCAAGGAATAAATGCAGGAAATCAAGCAATAACGACATCAAACATTCAGTCTCACTTCTTTTCTTGTACTGCTATTGTGAAAGAAGACCCTCTGCAATTCTTTCTTCCTAGTATATTTGGAAAAAAAGAGGTTAGCATTGACTGCTTTAGTAGAAAAGCCGCTCTCCATTCAAGATTGGAACTAAACTTGCTGGGAGAAGTCCGATTGGAGCCATGCGCCTTGCCTTGCTCCCAGGTTTCAACCGGCCTGAAGCTGGAAAGAAAGAAAAATGTCAGTAACAGCTGCTTCAAAGCCCCAAGGATGAAACAGCATTACCCTACATCACCTTTGAGCGAGTTGAAGCTGTAGGAAAGAACTGTTGGCATTAATAAAATGATATTAAATTAACAATCTGGCTTCTAGCAGGCAGTTGAAATGTAGCTCTTTGTAATGAGCTGCATGGTTAGTCAACAAAATCTCAAGCTCGCCAAAATTTGGTAAATGATGGTTTAAAAGTAATTTAGAGTCAGTTTTTTTTCTGCTAAAGCCTGTAAAACTAGTTTGTTGCAGCTAAAAGGAACATTTGGTACAACATCAGTGTTGGGTGTCATTTTCATTATTCATATCGACCATTACCACATCCTTTTCAGTTGTCCCTGGTGAACAAGTTGGTTCTTTTGGAGGAGTAACTGGGTATGCGGAAGGTGGAGAATCGCTAGTAGATCGACTTGTTTCTTTAACTAGTTCTTCGTTCAATACTGCAACGGTTCCTTGCAATTTTGGCTTGGTTGTTGCATCTTTCATCTCGACAACTTCGGTAGCAGCCGCGTTGTCGTCATTCTCCTTCAGTTGGTCAGAAGGTGAATGAAATTCTGCCTCCTTGCTCTGCGATTCAGCTTGGACATGTTTGCTTGAACCAAGAGTAGCCTGTTCTGAAGTAGGAGTTTTCTGCTGTGAAGGAGAGAGAATTTGATTTATCTGTTCATGAATTGTCTTCAATGGCTGAAGATCCTGTCTCAACTTGAGACTTGCAGGGCGGTCGGTCAAGGATATCTGGACTGATTCATGGACGTTTTGCTCCACCACCATACACATCTGCCAGGATAATAAGAGAAAACATCATGTTAAATCCTCACATGCCTTTGGCTCATCCACTACCCGGACCTTGTATGTGTGTGTTGTATGTACAATTTTCATCCCATGTGTTTCCTATCTGATACAAGATAAAAATCCCATCCATTGAAACTTACAAGGAGAGTTCCAAATGAAAAATCAGAAGATTTACCTTGTTATAAAGCTGGGGTAATGCCAATCTATCAGGATTGTCATCACAAGCAGCCGCTGAAATTTCTTCTGATACTGCATGACAGAGAATGTTGATAATCCCTCTCTTTATTTGTTTCATTGACTTGTTCATGTGTGTTTGGACATGGGTTTTGGTTTACATGTTTTGATGTTAATGTTTAATGTTTTAGTTCTTTGTCAGATTTATGTAGTTAGTTGTGTAAATTATGAATATTTATAAGCCATTGGATTGATAATCTTTGTGTTTGATTCTCTCTGTTCATTTAACTGTTTGATGTAGTGAGTTTTTGTAATTATGAATTCTAGTTGAGTTAAATTAAGTCTCTTGTCCTGCTTTTGGTTTCTTGCGGAAAGTAGAAATCTATTTTCTTTGCTTGCTTTGTCTCTGTTTGATACTTTTGGGAGATAGCCACCTAGACATGTATCATTGTATCTACTTCGACAAGATTATAAAGGTTATTGTTTACTCATATCCTCTGCTCATTTTATTCATTTCAATTTCTTGTAAAAAAATTAAATAAAATTTCTCTTAGGTTCACTGGTTTTTACATACAATCATACTACAAATTTATTACTTGTGATAATAAAATCAGGTTTTCACAATTATACTACAAATCTATTTTATCTATAATAATAAAATCAAAATTATATTTTGAAGTTTCAAAAACCGACCACCCACTCCAAGGAATAAATGCAGGAAATCAAGCAATAACGATATCAAACATTCAGTCTCCCCATGACTTTCATTTTACATATTTCATTATATTTTGAACTTGATTTATAACATCAACTAAATTTTTTATTGATCATTGTCAGGAAAACGGTGTTTTGTTGATATGATTATAAATTTTTTTATTATAATAAAAAACTTAAGGGTTTACGAGAGTGTGAGTAAATGAACTTATTGTGTACAAAAAACACATCATCTCAATGCATCATATACATTACTAGAAAACTTTTAAATTTAGTTAGTAGTAATTTAGAGTTTTTAAGGTGACTATAAAATTTTTGTTTTATAAAAAAAATAAAAAAATATTATATACATCACTAGAACATGTCTTGTTTGATAGCAGCTTGACAAAAACAAGCCAGAGGCTTCCATTTGATATATACAGAGTTCAGCTTTGAAATTCTCTTCATGTCCAAAAATATTATCAACATATATTGCTTCATACAACTTAAATTCCTAAACGTTTTTTTGTTTTAGAAAAAAACTAATAGAAAACAATACAAGCTACATTTTTTTTTATTCGAAGAAACCTCACCCCTCGGAAAACACACTTTATGGCTTCAAGTAGTCGAGTAAAAACCCCGACTATCACAAACTCTACAAAGGGAGTAAAACCCCACACAAGCCACACCCTGACTCGAACTCGAGACTTGTTGTGGAGATCGCAGGTTATTTACCATCACGCCATGCTTCTTGAGAACTAATTGAAGCTACATTGCATACACATAAAAACTCATCCATATCTATAGTAAGGTGGTTTATCTCCGAGATAAGCTGCCAGCTCCATCCATTTTCTACCATTATGACAAATATACACAAGCTTTTACCCACTATTCAGCTTGACAAACACTAATCTAAATAAGCTTCAAATAACCATTCCAGGGCTTCTTTTAGTGAAAAAAAATTAAAAAAACAGGCAACATGGTGCTAGTCCTGGAAAGATATCAATTGAATAGAGAAAGAAAAATTAGGAATAATACGAGTGGGACATAGACTTCGTAACTGATACTAAAATACTATGATTTATGCTGAATGTTACTTTAGTTGTATAAGAAGCTTATTCAATTGAATGAATACAATTAAAAAAAAGCAAGTTCCAACATGAAAGTGAGTGAAAAATAGTGCAGGAAAAAAAATTATCTAAGAAATTGCTAAAAAAAACTCCACAATAGTTTAACTACCTTCCAAAAAAATGTTCTTAATTGCCATTTATGATTTAACTTATTATGCAAATTTTTTTTGTTTTTTTTATGAGAGAGAGAAAGAGAGAGTTGAAGTAAAAGTCTAATACTAATTTAAATTATTGAATTCTAGATTATAAATTATAACTTTTAATGAATTATCATTAAGCACACATATTGCGTAGTAACAATTTCGGTAGTTAATAATGTCTGATAACAATTTAAATTATTGATTTGAAGATTTTATATATATATATATATATATATATATATATATATATATATATATATATGCCTTAATTTGAATGTAAGTATATAGAGTCGATGATTTTGAAATGTTGGATGGCTATTGACTAATTTTATCAGATTTATAGGTTATAATAGGAAGAAAAAAAAGAATCATTTATTTTTTTAGAAGAAGGAAGTCTAATAATTGTTTTTAATAATTTGAAAAATTTAATCTGCATACAAAGTAAGAGAAAATTAAATCCCAACTTACCAGAACTAGTGCGAGAATGTTGTTGTGATTTTTGGGATATGAGAAATCTTGGGCCACTCACAGCTTATCCTCCCTACAATTTTCTTCAAGAAGTGGACATCCCCAGATAAACAACTCCTCTAATTTGGAGAGGCGTTGAATGGCTGTTGAACTTGGCAGATACTTGAGATTCTCGGAGTTTAGAATACAAAGTTGTTGAAGGGAAGAAAGGTTGGCCAACCATTCTGGCAAAGCTTCCTCAAATTCATCTCCTTCGAAATCGCATATCTCCAGTGTCTTGAGGGCAGTGAGGTGTTGGAGTTGATGTGGTACACTCTTCAGTTTATCCCATCCATGTATCACCAGGGACCCACTTAAGTTGATTGACTTTAAAAGTCCTGCAGGAAAAGCCTCCAGCTCACCAGAGAAACCACCGATTCTCAATTCCTTCAGTTGGGCGAGGCTGCCTGTGCAATCCTCCTCCGGGAAATCGCTCAAGCTCCCGCATGCATAGATTTGTAATTCAACAAGAGAACGCAGTTGTCGTAAACCATGCCAATCAATACTGATGAGCTTATCACAATTATAAATGCATAATCTTTGAAGCGAAGTCAATTCTTGTAAATCATTAATATGGGTAAGCTCTGCGCAACTCCATATCTCTAATTCTTCTAGAGATGCGCAACATTGTAATCCGCTTGGAAGAGCTCCCAATTTACAACCGGCAATAATCAATTTCTTCAGAGAATAATCACCAGGAATTGTAATCAACTCACTGCACCACCGTGTATTCAATTCCACCAGAGATGTGCAGTGTTGTATGCTTGGAATGGATGTCAGATTTACACATGCAAGAATCCTCAACAACTGAAGAGACGTGAAGCCATCAAATTCATCAGATAAATATCTCAATTCACCACATCCATCAATTTCAAACTCTACAAGAGATGAAAGACCACATATCGGAATGCTTTTTAACTTGGCACACCCTAAAATGCTTAACTTTTCAAGACAAGGAAATACTCGATCACCTTCTCCACCTGCTACCATCCATTCTTCAAGACTATCCATACGGAACAGAGTGAGTTCTTTTAGTGCCGGAAACAGTACTCCTCCCCTGCCACTCTTACTATAGAACTCATTACCTATACATTTTACAGTATCCATTTCAATCATCTTTAGAATCTTAAGGCGAGGAAAACATCCAAGTGTTGGGAGTTGTGCACACTTTTTTAATATTAGTGTTTCCAAATGGTAGAGGTTTGTAATGGATTCTGGCAATGCTCTGATATTCGAGACATCAAGATATCTCAAATGTCTCAGCTTGCAAATTGAATCTGGTAACTCAGTGGTACCGGACTTTTGCAATTTCAGAGTTCTCAAGCTTTTGAATTTGCGAGGCCGATTGAATACATCAACCGTTGAGAAAACAGTACGCAGTTTTCTAGCATCAATCGCTGGAAATATTGACTCAACTTCCCCACGAGAAATGAGATTTAGATTACGAATATGAGATGCACCATCTACTTCCGAACCCGCCTCCACACTTAACGTTTCTGATTTTGAGACCTGTAATGCAAGATCATGCACAAGATCATGCATCTTGCAACTTGTTATGATCCCATACCAGTTCCTTTCAACATCTTGGAAAAAAGAATTTGCAAGCAAGTCATTGAAACACTTGTTGCCTTCCATCCTCCCATCTGACGACCCAAGATAACCTTCAGCCATCCAGAGTTGAATTAGCTCTTCCCTTTCAATTTCAAAATCCTTAGGAAAAATGGAACAGTATGCAAAACATTTTTTCAGTGTTGGCGATGACAAGTAATCAAAACTGAGTCTCAATATGCGAAAAGCTTCATTTCCATCCTTTGTATCCCAAAATCTACTGTTTAGAATTGACCGCCACTCCTGTGTCTCCTTTCGGCGGAGTGTTCCTCCCAGAACTTTAGCAAGCAATGGAAGCCCTCCACATTTCTTTGCAATCTTTTTTCCAATAGACTCCAAGTCTGCGGCTAATGTTGCTCCTCCATCCCCACTCACCTTCTGCTTGATAATGGACCAACATTCTTCATCTGATAGTCCCCTTGGTTTGTGCTGACTCCCACGAGAAGTCTCCATCATGGTTGCTATTTCTGTTATGCGGGTTGTAACAACAACACCATTCCCTTTCTTGCGGCTAATTTTTGACAATTGCTCCTTCAAACCATCCCACTTCCCATGGTCTTCATTCCACACGTCATCAAGAACAAGAAAAAATGTCTTATTTTTCAACTTTTGCTGAAGTTTTTCAAGAATTGCATCTAGATTGGTCAACCCACCAGTAGATTCATCAATCTTTTGCAACATCTCGCCTAAAATCCTCCTTTTACAGAAATCATTAGAAACGCACACCCATAAAGTCACATCAAAGTGTTTTCTCTCCCTCACTACTTCACAAACTTTTTTGGCCACAGTAGTTTTTCCAAGGCCAGCCATCCCCACTATAGGGACAACCGAAAGGACATGTTGTTTCGTCAAGGTAGCTAGCCTATCCGTAACAATAGAGACATCATCCTCCCTTCCTACAACCTCTGAGCTGTCAAGGAAGGAATCTGTCTCTCGATCTAGATCCAAGCAAACTTCTTGAGCTCTATCTTCTTGTTGTAGAAATGTCAATCCAAGCCCAGATCCAACAGCATCTTCCCGTATTTCATCTAGGGCTTCTTTGATCTTCTTAACTTTTTGACCCATACTCAGACGGAAAGCAACTAGGTTGTGGAGTGAAAAGAAGTCGCGTACCTTTCCCTTCTTCTGGTCTTTTTTGAGAATCTCATACGCAAACTCGTCTAGAACATCTTCGGCATCATAAGCTACATCTTGTAGCCTCTCCAGCCAAAGCTTCACAGACTTGTCTGTTACGGGCCTTCTGGCTGCATCTTGGAGCTTAGCTTGGATCATGGTCAAGGACTTGTTAAGCCTCTGCAGCTGGCCCTCCAATCCCCAAGCAAATCTGATCCCTTCAGCAGCTATGGAAATCACCCTGTTCAACGTCTCCTCCATGGTAAACGTAAGAAGAAGCTCTGCTGCCATATTGTCTTTTTTTTTTTTTGGGAAATCAAGAAGTAAGATTTGATGAAAAGAGAGAAGTGTGGTCTGAAAGTTTCGAAATAAAGATGAAATGAGGCGTTGTTTTGGAATGATGAGATGCGTTGTATTATTGTTTTTCAAGACGATGGATCATTGCTGAGGTTGACAGTGATATGAATGGTGTTTTGGAATGATGTATCTTCCATGAAAGCAGAGAAAGTTGCTGAATGAGGGTCCCTTCCTCCATATACTTACTACTTGATTGATGGTAGTTGGCAGCATCTTCCACGAAAGCAGACAAAGTTGCTGCATGAGGTTAATTAAATAAGTCAACCATTACATATCTCATTGCACATGTTCAAGCACTAGTTTTTTGTGCAGCTCATGGCCACTAGCCTTTACTTTCAAGATAGTAGTTATTTTACTTTACTATTGCTAGTGAATTAAAATTACTTTTTAATATTAAATTTATTTGATGGTAAGAAATTAATTAGAAAGTTTTATATAATAAATTTACTCATAATCTTTTTTATTTCTTTTAACTCTAAGAGACCAAATTTATTTGTTTGAATTAAAAAGATATTTATTTTACTTTGATGATCAAAAAGATAAAATTTCTCTTAGGTTCAACCTGGTGTTTACAATACAATCATACTACAAATCTATTTTATCTGTGATAATAAAGTCAAAATTATATTTTGAAGTTTCAAAAACCGACCATCCACTCCAAGGAATAAATGCAGGAAATCAAGCAATAACGACATCAAACATTCAGTCTCACTTCTTTTTCTTGTACTGTTATTGTGAAAGAAGACCCTCTGCAATTCTTTCTTCCTAGTATATTTTGAGTAAAAAAAAGGTTAGCATCGACTGCTTTAGTAGAAAAGCTGCTCTCCATTCAAGATTGGAACTAAACTTGCTGGTTGAAGTCCGATTGGGGCCATGCGCCTTGTCCTGCTCCTAGGTTTCAACCGGCCTGAAGCTGGAAAGAAAGAAAAATGTCAGTAACAGCTGCTTCAAAGCCCCAAGGATGAAACAACATTACCTTACATCACCTTTAAGCGAGTAGAAGCTGTAGGAAAGAATTGTTGGGCATTAATAAAATGATATTAAATTAACAATCTGGCTTCTAGCAGGCAGTTGAAATGTAGCTGTTTGTAATGAGCTGCATGGTTATTCAACAAAATCTCAAGCTCGCCAAAATTTGGTAAATGATGGTTTAGAAGTACTTTAGAGTCACAGTTTTTTCTGCTAAAGCCTGTAAAAGGAACATGAAAGGTATTCCATTTGTATGTATCATCTAAAACGATCAACCCTGAGTCTGATTTCTCTGTGGTTTCATTTGGTACAGAATCAGTGTTGGGTGTCTTTTTCATTATTCATATCGACCATTCCCACATCCTTTTCAGTTGTCCCAGGTGAACAAGTTGGTTCTTTTGGAGGAGTAACTGGGTATGCAGAAGGTGGAGAATCGCTAGTAGATTGACTTGTTTCCTTAACTAGTTCTTCGTTCAATAATGCAACGGTTCCTTGCAATTTTGGCTCGGTTGTTGCATCTTTCATCTCGACAACTTCGGTAGCAGCATCGTTGTCGTCATTCTCCTTCAGTTGGTATGAGAGTTGTGGCAGTTGATGATGACCCAACTTGTCTCTTACTGCTAGAGACTCTACTCCGTAGATGCCAGTAAAATGGTTCCTCTCTCTCTCTCTCTCTCTCTCTTATTGTTTCATTGATTTGTTCATGTGTTTTTGGACATGGGTTTTGGTTTTCATGTTTTTTTTTGTTAAGGTTTAACGTTTTAGTTCTTTGTCAGATTTATGTAGTTAGTCGTGTAAATTATGAATATTTATAAGCCATTGGATTGATAATCTTTGTTTTTGATTCTCTCTGTTCATTTAACTGTTTGATGTAGTGAGTTTTTGTAATTATGAGTTCTAGTTGAGTTAAATTAAGTCTCTTGTCCTGCTTTTGGCTTCTTGCGGAAAGTAGAAATTTATTTTCTTTGCTTGCTTTGTCTCAGTTTGATACTTTTGGGAGATAGCCACCTGGACATGTATCATTGTATCTACTTTGACAAGATTATAAAGGTTATTGTTTACTCATTTGAATCCTTACTGTCTCTTATAGCATTCTAGGAGCGAATTTGCTCGCGCGATGCGCTGAGTTTTTTATTTATGTTGAAAACTGATTGATTTTATGTATGTTTTATTTTGTTATTTTAATATTTAATTAGTAAAATTATAATTGATAAAAAATATTTTATGTTTATTATTAATGTTTGAAATTGTGATCTCCTTTAGCCATTCTATAAAATAATAGTCGTGGTGCCCGTAAGCTGACTCGTACACCCCAGTTATAAAAAAAAAATATAAGGGGGGAAAAACAGAAAAAAATGTTAAAAAAAAGTGGTTCCGGGGATTATTCATGGTGTGCGTAAGCTGTCCTAGACACCCTGGTTATAAAAAAGATATATACATGGAAAAAAATCATGGTGCACGTACGGTGGCTCGAACACCACAGTTATGAAAAAAAATGTAAGAAAAAATGGATCCAGGGATAAAAAAATTATACGTGGGAAAAAAAATCATGGTACTCGTAAGTTGACCTGGACACTCCGATTATAAAAAAAAAACCAAAAAAAAATATGTAATTGGAAAAAAAAGGAAAAAAAAAGTATTAAAAAACTGGGTCAAGAAATTAATCGTGTTGCGTGTAAGCTAGCCCGGACACCCCGTTATAAAAACAAAATAGAAGCCCAATTTTTTTTAAAAAATAAATCACCTTTTCAAACAGTAATGAGAAAAAAAATTGTGGTGCGCGTAAATTGATACGGACACCGTGGTTATGGGAAAAAAAGTATAAATGGAGAAAAGAAGGAAAAAATATATAAAAAAAAAGTGGATCCGGAGATTAGTCGTGATGCACGTAAGTTGCACGGATATCCTGGTTAAAAAAAACACAACAAAAGAAGCCCGGTTAAAAGGAAAAAAGCTGACGTGGACACCCTGGTTCTAAAAAAAGTGCAAGGGGAAAGCATGTTTTTAAATAATAATGAGAAAAAAATCATGGTGCGCGTAAACTAACCCGGACACCCCGGTCATGAAAAAAAAAAGTGTAAGTGGTAATAAAAAATAGGGAAGAAAATAATAAAAAAAAATGGATTCAGAGATTAGTCGGTGCCCATAAGCTGCAACGGATACTCCGGTTTAAAAAAAATAAAAAAACCCGGTTAAATAAAAAACAGAAAACACATTTTCAAGCAGTATTGAACAATGAAAATGACTGTTAAAAAAAAAGGAAGCACGGTTATAAAAAAAGTGCAAGGGGAAAGCATCTTTTTAAACAATAATGAGAAAAAAAATCGTGGTTAGCATAAATTAATCCGGACACACCGGTCATGGGAAAAAATGTATAAGTGGAAACAAAAAAAGGGAAGAAAAATGGATCCGGAGATTAGTCTTGGGACGCGTAAGTTGTCACTGATACCCTAGTTTTTTTTTTAAAAAAAAATAGAAAAAACATTTTCCAGACAGTAATTTTCCAAAATTAGGATTTTAGAAGAAAAAAAATAAACCCGGATTTTAGAAGAAGAAGAAAAAAAAAACCAAATTGAGTTTTGTTGGGGGAGTGGTTCGAACTCCTTCGCGCTTAGCGCCCAGGGAACCACTCAACCACAGCTATTTTTTTGTCATTTTTACTCTACAAATAAAAACAAAGAAGCCCTGTTTTTTTTTTTTTAAAAAAAAAAACCAAGCTCATGTAGGCGCGAAGCAACGGATCTAATATCTAGTTCACAATGCTTTGTGTGTGCGTGAACAGTGACTAGCTACAGTAAACGATCCATTTTGTTTTAGCTTTTGTTGTAATTATTCTCTTTTTTCTTTTTATTTATTCTTCAAGTCAGATAGATTTTTAAGATCTAATAATAGGTTTTTTTTTGTTTTTCCATTTATTTTATTTTTTAATTCCTTTTTTTAATAAAATATTATTAGGTGTTGGAATTTCTAATTATTGTAGATAAGGCATTCATAATAATAATAATAATAATTATTTGTTATTTTTTTTCTTATAAATATGTAAGACTAATTATATATTTTGCTATTTATTTCATATTAGCGCCTTAAAAATAATGATAATAATTAGTTGTAATTTTTTCTCTGATAAATATGTTAGACTAATTATATATTTTGCTATTTATTTCATATCAGCACCTAAAAATATATATATTCATAACTTTTTGGAATTGCGATCTCCTTTAGGTATTCTATAAAATAATAATAGTCATAGTGCGTGTAAGCTAATCCAGACACCCTGATCATATATAAAAAATGTATAAGTAGGAAAAACAAATAGGAAAAAATATTATGAAAAAATGAGCCCAGGGATTATTCGTGGCGCGCTCAGTTGGCCAGGAAAAAAAAATACTTGGGAAGAAACAATCGTGGTGCGCGTAAGCTGACGCGGACACCTCTGTTAAGAAAAAAAAAATATATAAGTGGCAAAACAAAATAGGGAAAAAAATATCAAAAAAAAAGTGGATCTAGAGATTAGTCGTGATGCGCGTAAGTTGGCCTGGACACTTCAGTTATAAAAAAAAATTCTTGTTTTTTGTCAAAAAAAAAACAACAGCCAGTTATTAAAAAAAAAAAAAACTTGTTTTTTATTTAAAAAAACCCTTTTATTTTATAAAAAAAAACAGTTTCTAAAAAAAAAAAAACCAAATCAGATTTGTATAAAAAAAAACAACCAGTTTTTTTTTTTGTTAAGAAAACGGTTTTTTTTTTACAAAAAAAAAAACGATTCTTAAAAAAAAACAAATCAGATTTGTAAAAAAAAACAACAACCCCTTTTTTTTAACCAAAAAAACCCGTTTTTTTAACAAAAAAAAAACTTTTTTTTTTTACAAAAAAAACAATTCTTATAAAAAAAAAACAAAAAAACAAATCAGATTTGCTGTCTGAGCGGTTCGAACTTCAGCGCGCGGACAACCGCTCGGCCAAAGCTGCTCATTTGTCAATCTCGCCATAAAAAATATAAATAAGGGAGGTGTAAAAAAAAAGAGCACATGCGCGCGCGAAGCAGGGAAATAAATGGCCAGTCCACAGTGCACATGAGTGTGCGTGAACAGTGGCTGGCCGAGCTGTTTTAGCTCTTTTACTAATGTTTTTTGCTACTGGCGTGTTATAATAACTGGAACTGTTGGATCTTCTAAATTGATTGCACGTGTAGTGTTGGTTATTAGCTCTTTGGAGTAGATTTATATAAATTGTTCTGTATTCAAGTTAAATATTATGATTTATTGGCATGACTTACTTCCGAATCTTTTCTAAATAAATCTAAATTTGTTATTGATTTTCTGAGTTTTGGTTGATTCTGAAAAGATGGAATAAGAATGTATATTGATTGAATGAGTATTACAGAAATTGAGTCCAGTATTTGTACATCAAACTATTCCTACAAATCAGGAATATGTAGCTACATAATAGGGAAAGATAAAGAATAATATAGAAAGATAATAAATGTTAATTATCTACTTCCATATACATGTAACATTGTATTTCAACTTGCTAACACTCCCCCTCAAGTTGGAGAGTGAATGTCTTGGACTCCCAACTTGCGGATCATAGGAACGAAATCCTCCTTGCCCAAAGGCTTGGTCAAGATGTCTGCTAGCTGATGTGCAGAACTCACATGTCTCGTAATCACTGAACCATCTCGAATTTTGTCTCTGATATAATGGCAATCCATCTCAATGTGCCTGGTCCGCTCATGGAAAACTGGGTTAGCCGCAATATGTAAGGCAGCCTTGTTGTCGCAAAACAGTAAGGCTGATTCATGATGTACCAATCCCAAATCTTTTAACAAACAACGCAGCCACGTCAATTCATAACAAGCGCCTGCCATTGCCCGATATTTTGCCTCGGCAGACGAGAGGGAAACAGTCTTCTGTCGTTTCGATCTCCAGGATATCAATGACAGTCCAATGAAAACACAATAACCTGTGGTTGATCTCCTGGTAAGTGGACATCCTGCCCAATCTGAATCACAATAAGCCCTCAATCTGAAGTCACTCTTAGAAGAGAAAAATAAACTTTGTCCCGGTGCACTTTTCAAATATCGGACAACCCAAAGAGCAGCCTCCATGTGAGACTTTCGGGGCTGATGCATAAACCGACTTAAAACATGCACTGCATATGTAATATCCGGCCTTCACACTGTCAGATAAATTAATCTACCAACCAATCTTCTATACTTGCATGGTTCTTTCAACATATCACCCTTGTCTGTCAATTTCAGACCTCTTTCCATTGGGGTGTTAATCGGAGCCACTCCTAACAGACCCATGTCCTCAATAATCTCTAGGGCATATTTTCGTTGAGAAATAAAAATCCCTCTTTCAGAAGCAGAAATTTCAATGCCTAGGAAATATTTCAAGTTTCCAAGGTCTTTGATTTTAAACTGACTATGCAAGAACTTCTTAGTAGCAACAATACTAGCATGATGGTTTCTAGTGATTAGAATGTCATCGACATAAATTAAAAGATCAGTAAAGTGCTTGCCTTGTGTTTTGGTGAATAGAGAGTAATCGGCCCGAGACTGAACAAAACCAGCAGAACACATAGCTTCTGAAAATTTATCAAACCATTGGCGAGATGCATGTTTTAAACCATACAGCGACTTATGCAAACGACATACCAGATTGCTCTCCCCCTGTCGCTGTAGCCCAGGTGGCGGGGACATATAAATTTCCTCTGCCAAATCGCAGTGAAGGAAGGCGTTGTTGACGTCCATTTGGTGCAAATTCCATCCACGGGCTGCAGCCAAAGCAAGCAAACATCTTACTGAAATGATCTTGGCAGTAGGGGAAAATGTATCTTGGTAATCGATGCCCTCCAGCTGAGTAAACCCCTTTGCGACCAGCCGTGCTTTGTGTCTCTCAACCGACCCATCGGAACGTAGTTTCAGTTTGTACACCCATCGGCATCCAATTGGGATTTTACCAGGTGGAAGAGAGGTAAGTGTCCAGGTGCCATTTTCTTGAAGGGCATGTAATTCAGAGTCCATTGCAGCCTGCCACTCAGGATGAAGAATAGCTTCTGAATATGACTTGGGTTCGGTCAAGTAGGCTAAGCTGAGCAACAAACGACTTGTAGTGGGGCTTATATCTGTGATATGAAATGTGATTAGATAGTGGATGACGAGTACCTTTCGTTGGACAAGGCAGCAAGGAGAACGGTTGATTTGAGTAAACATTGTTGCAGACGAAGTCTTTGAGGGTGATCGGCAGACTTGTGGGACGAGTGGAACGGCGAAGTGGAATTGGGTCGGGAGTTTGTGTTGTCTGTGAAGTGGGGTTTGGCTGTGTAATGATAGTGGAGGAATCTTCACATAATGTAACAGGAAGTGGAGGTGAAGGTGAAGAAGATTCAGGTGTGGTTGAATTTGGTGGAGTTGAAGATGTTGAGTCTGGTGATGTAGCCGGTGTGGAATTTGGTAAAGTGGAGCTGTGTAGTGGAGAAATGTTTGGGGCTGGGCTGTGAGTAACGGGCCATGGGATGTCATGGGCTACTATGGGTAGTGGGCCGTGGTCAAGTGTTGGTGAAGGGATGGGTATTAGGCCGGTGTCAAGTGCGGGTAATGAAGTGGTTATTGGGACGTGGTCATGTGTGGGTGTATGAGTGGGCTTGTTTAAACCATAAGGGAAGGAATTTTCATGAAATCTGACATTTTTTTGTATTTAAATCAAATAATTTGTATGCTTTTTGTCCGACAAGGTAACCAATAAAAATCGAAGGGATTGAACGTTGGTCAAATTTGTGCGAAATACGAACATTGGTAGCATATGTTAGACAACCAAAAACACGGAGATGAGAATAAGAAGGAATTTTAGAGTAGAGAAGTTCAAAAGGAGTTTTGAAAGAAAGAACTGGAGATGGTAACCGATTGATGATGTGGACAGCAGTAAGCGCACATTCTCCCCAAAAAAGGGTAGGGAGATTGGCTTGAAATTTTAAAGCACGAGCCACCTGTAAAATGTGGCGATGTTTACGTTCCACAACCCCATTTTGTTGAGGCGTGTAAACGCAAGAATGTTGAAAAACGACCCCATTATCTTGAAAGAAAGGACGTAATGAGGTAAATTCTCCACCGTTGTCACTTCGAAATATTTTTATGTGAGACTCGAATTGATTTTGAACAAAAGTGAAGAATTGTTTTAAAAGAGTTTGTGCTTCATTTTTATGTCGCATTAAAAATATCCAAGTGAAGCGAGAAAAATCATCCACAATGGTAAGAAAATAATGAGCACCAGTAAGAGAAGGGTGTCGATAACTACCCCAAATGTCACAATGAATGAGTTCAAAAGGTTTTATTGAAGAAATTGAACTTGTACTGAAAGGTAAACGACTCTGCTTGGCCAAAGGACAGATATGGCAAGCATTATTTGACCGAATGGAAAAATTTTAAAAATTCTTAGCAATAAAACTTAAACAAGGAGAAGATGCATGACCTAATCGATGATGCCAGAGATCGGTGGATGAGATGGTAAGGTTGCATGTCGGCTGTTTTGTGGTTTGGATGGTAGGATTTACAGGATTATTCGTCACAAGTGCCGATAGATAATACAGGTCGTCTCGTTGTTTACCCAAACCAATCATCCTCCTCGTAGCCAGATCCTGCAAAATACACCAATAAAGGAAAAAGGTTATCGAGCAACTCAAGGCTCTCGTCAGACGACTAACTGATATCAGATCAACTTTGAAAGTAGGAACACATAACACATTATGCAGATAAAATACGGAATTCAGAGGCACCGATCCTTTCACAACAATATCAACTTTATCTCCGCTAGGCAACATTACTGATGGTAACGAACAACTTTTATTTTTACTGAAAATTTTTTTAAGTGACGAAGTAATATGGTCTGTTGCCCCGCTATCAATGATCCAATTGCGGGAAGTGATTTTAGACAAACCTGGCTTGGTCACAGCATTAGCTTGAGAGACAGAGTCATCATTCTTACTGACAAGTGATAAAAGTTGTTTCAACTGCTCCTCCGAAATCCCAAGAAATTGACTGCCATCAGCCTTTGAAGAGGAACTTTCGGCCACATTGTTCACTGTGGGCCTGGCCCGATTATGATAGCCCCTCTGGCCCGAATGAAGCTTGGCCTTTGGATGGCCCATCGGGTACCCGTGCAGCTCAAAGCACGTTTGGACCCAATGGCCCAATTCACCACAATGTGAACAATTGGGTCGTCCCCTACCTGCACCGACGCGTCGTCTGTCTTGTTGTCTCTCTCTGTCTTGCTTAAAATTCTCGGGCTGTCTGTCTCTCTCCTGAAGTCGTGTGTCTTGTGTACCGTATGATCGGTTGAAGCGGTCGTTCCTGACTGGGTGAGGTCTGCAGCGAACGGCCATGGCTGCGCTGCTGCTGGAATCAATTGCAGCGTGGGTGGAGCTCAATAGGCGTTGTTTCTCCTCCTGAGAAAAAGAGGCATACGCCTGTCGAATTGAGGGAAGGAGATGCATCAAAAGAATCTGTCCGCGAATTGCACTGTAAGTTTCGTTCAATCCCATCAAAAATTGCATTAGCTTCTGTTGGTCTTGTTGTGCCCCATGGGCTGTGTTGTCATAGGATGCCAATTCATCCCACAGACCCTTTAATTTGGTGTAATAAGAGGAAACCGAGAGCTGTTCTTGTTTGAGATAAGCAATATCTCGTTGGATTTCAAAGATGCGAGGTGCATTGCTTTGGGAGAATCGTTCATTAAGATCTTCCCAAACTTCATGAGCAGTGGGGTAGTAGATTACGCTGTTGGAGATGTCTGGACTGAGTGCATTGATAATCCATGAATGCACCATGTCGTTACACCGAGACCATGTTGCATATCCTTCGGGATTAGTTTCTTCTGAAGGGATTTTGATTGAGTTGTTGACAAAACCTAATTTGTTTTTAGAATTTAAGGCCAAAGTCATAGCCCTCTTCCAGGTTGAGTAATTGTCTCCGTTGAGAGGTTTGGAGACCAAGATTAGGCCTGGGTGATCAGAATGATGAGTGAAATAAGGGTTTGAAATATTTGCCTTTGAGAGATCTGCAGAAGTAGCATGAACGGCTACTTGATTTTCCATGCCTGTGTTGATTGCTAGAGGATTCTCTTCTGTGGACATGGTGGCTGGGAAAAAAAACTATGCACTCTTGTTGATTTGAATGCAGTGAAGAGAAACGGTGAATCAAGATGAGTTAAGGATCTTTGAATTTGCTCTGATACCATGAAAAGATGGAATAAGAATGTATATTGATTGAATGAGTATTACAGAAATTGAGTCCAGTATTTGTACATCAAACTATTCCTACAAATCAGGAATATGTAGCTACATAACAGGGAAAGATAAAGACTAATATAGAAAGATAATAAATGTTAATTATCTACTTCCATATACATGTAACATTGTATTTCAACTTGCTAACAGATTCTGAATCTTTTTACTTGATTAATGATTGATTGTCAATGGTATAACTTAACTCGTCTATTTTTCTGGCATGCTTGTGGAATTCTTCACATGCTGGACTTGCTCAATAAATGGGTTGTGGATTCTGCAGTTACTACGACGAGTCAGGCAACCACGGCATTGAGGATGTTGAGAGAAAACAAGAACAAGTTTGATCTGGTTATCAGTGATGTCCATATGCCAGAAGACTCTGAAGGAAAACATGCTGTAGATTCTCTATATAGATCCATAGACTTCCTTAAAGAATTTGAAAACGATCATTTTCATGCCATTTCCTGATTTCCCATATCTTTGGACAATTTTAGAGTTGTGTATTAGTCTGATTAATACTCATTTCGTAAGTTGATTCCAAAGACAAATATTAGGGTCTTCTTCTGTCTAGTTTAACAAGTTTGTTTACTGTTCTGTTTTATGCTCATTGCATATTATTGTAACATTTTTGCCACAGGTGGTTGTCCATTTGGGATTCATGATAATTGATTAATGTTGAACTGCAGTGTTGTCAGCAAACGGTGATCCAAAGCTTGTGATGAAGGGGATCACTCATGGAGCTTGTTATTATTTGCTCAAGCCTGTTCGAATCGAGGAGCTAAAGACCATCTGGCAACATTTGATTAGGAGAAAGAAAAGTGATAACAAAGACAGAAACAGCTTGGACAAACCTGATGAAGGACCTGACCAGAAGCTTAATAAAAAAAGAAAAGACCAGAATGGAGCTGAGGATGAGGATCCTGACGAGGATGAGGATGAACATGAAAATGAGGATCCAAAAACCCAAAAGAAGCCCCGGGTTGTATGGTCAGTGGAGCTGCATCGCAAGTTTGTTGCAGCTGTTAATATATTGGGCATTGACAGTATGTTATTTAGCTCTTCAGTATACTAGAAGTGTTTGAAATGTTTTTCTCAGGGTATATGACACTGGTTTTATTTATTCAATCTGTGCTTGTGCGTGTGGGTTTAATTTATTCAATTTGTGTTTGTGTTTGTGCTTATGCATGAGCATGTTTACAATTTTTCCTTAGTCGATATGTGGTTTGTGACATTTCTCAAGTAGTAGAACTTTTTTCTGCACCAATTGATTTGAGCAATAGCACTTTAACTGCTTAATAATTAATTCTTAGATTCTTTACAGCCATAACAAATTCATTCATGGGTGAAACCACGCTTTGTTATGGTATTTTGTTTTAATTTCATTCATTTTGTTTCAATGCAGAGGCTGTTCCGAAGAAGATTCTCGATTTGATGAATGCTGAAAAGCTTACTAGAGAGAATGTGGCAAGCCATCTCCAGGCATATATTCTTACCTCTCCTGGCATAATTGAAAATGAACTAATTTTTTTCATCCTTGAATCTAACTACACTGTTGTGATCTTAGAAATATAGGCTTTACCTTAAAAGGATCAGCACCGTGGCAAACCAGCAAGCTAATAGGGTGGCAGCTCTAGGCAGTTCCGATGCATCATACCTGCAAATCAATTCTATGAGTAGACTGGGATTGCACAACTTGGCTGGATCCGCACAGTTTCACAGCACACCTTTCAGATCTCTCCCATCTAGTGGAATGCTTGATAGGTTGAATTCTCCTCCTATTCTGGGCATTCACGGTCTGAACTTACTGCAAGGGATGCCATTAGAATTTGATCAAATACAATCCAACAAGGGTGTGAACTTCATTCCAGAACTTCCTACTCATCCTGGTGACACAGCCAGTTTCCCTGTTTCCAGTGGTTTCTCAGATTTGAAAATAACTGCTGGAAGCTCAAACAGCCCTTTTGTTGGTGTTTCAAATAAACACCTAATGTTGGAAGAACATGGTCAAGGGCTCCAAGATGGCCAAAAATTTGGAAAGCAATGTTCTGTTTCAGCAGGCTCTTTAAATCCAAGATATTCTTCCAATTTTCCAGATCATGGTAGATGTAATGACAACTGGTCCAACGCTGTTCAGTCAAATGGGGTCCAATCAAATTCTTTAACATTGAATGACTGTTTTAAGCAATCTATTCTGCATCCTAGTGCCATCAGAGAAAGCATGTCAACAATGGCCTTGCAAAGTAGGAATAATCCTTGTGATGTTTCTTCTATCTCTACTCTTCCCATACATTTACAGGACTCCAAAGCAGATCTACCATGCCAAGTGGGAGTGGCTACAGTGAGCAGTAATGCCGGACAGCTAATTAATAATGGCCCTCTAGGGTGGGATGACCACAGGCAGGATGATCCTTACCACTCAAATGGCCTATCTAACTCAATAAACTCAGCAATTCCTATTAATGGTAATGGGAAGCCCAGTGGGTGCAATTTGGATGAAAATAGCCTGTTTTTTTCAGAGAACCACAAGCTTCAATTCAACTGGACTGTCAAATTTTGTTGATACCTCATTGATGAAGCATAATGAGGTTGAGTGTTCAGCCATGGAAACATTAGTGAGGTCAAGAGATGGGTATTTTCCAAGCCAAGAGAAGCCACAGGACGGTTCTGTTTTGAATAATTTTGGCTCCTTGGAAGATTTGGTGAGCGTAATGGTCAATCAGGCAAGTCTCCATGTCCCTGTGCATTCCTGTAGAGATGACTTTGTTTTTCCTGTTTTATATTAGCTATAAAATTTGCACGAGGTTCTGAGCCTTTTCCATTGAATAAGAGAATCTCCTTGGCAAACGAAGTTTCTTTTCCCTCAATTATCATTTGGCTCTCGCTTAACCAGCTATACCCCAGAAAATGCGTTAGGATTTATGAACTTGTTAATTATTTCCTGACAATAAAAAATATGTTTCAACTGTTGCATGGTTTAAAGATGGTGTTCCCAATAGGCCACTGCACAATACAAACTGATGCCAGTTCCTGTTTTTGTTTTGAATGAGTTTCTTATCACTTCAACTTTGAATCTCTTGGTTAGGAGAATAGTCTGGATGAGTATCTGTCTCTGTGTGTGTTTTGGATAATCTTGGTGAGCATTGTTTTTCAAGAAAAGATTTTTCTAGCCTTAAAACATGGAGGCCCCTCCAAAGTCCTTGAATTGCATGTCATGTCCTTTCACCTGGAGTTATCTTTAGGATATTACTCTGGACGAAAACACGGTCTTCCCTAGTCAGTGAATCATTCTCGATTCACCTCCCTTTTCAGCATTTTCAGTGTTCGATATCACTTCATCAGCTTTAATCCTAGGCTTGATAACATGGAGGTGATGATGCAGGAACAAGGAGAATTTGGATGTGGTGGTGACATGCATTTAAAGATTTAAGCGGCCAAGGCCTCTAGAGAGAATGATCTTTCTGCAGAAGCATTGTGCTTTCTTGGAGATGAGTTATTCCTGGTGTAATTGATACTCAATTTATCCATGCATGCCACTTAGAACTGTATGTTAATTGCAGTTGTTGTCCTTCTCAAATTCGGCAGAGTAATTTGTTTTTACATAGTTGATTAAGCAGAGCATTGCAATCTCATAGCATTCCCTAGAACTTGGTTTAGAGCTGGGAAAATGCACTGTTCATGGGCCCAGAAGAACTAAAGGTAAAGGTAAAAATTAACCCTACATCTCCTCTCTTAGCATGAGTTCGAATAACCTCCCAAAGGAAATTATGAGTCATTCCACGGCCAATTGATGAAAATTAGTTGGCACCGACAAACATAAACTATCTTGTTTGGCCATAGAAGAAAACCACAAGGGCCTACAAATTATTGCAATACAAACACATCACTAATTTCTGCTCCCGGTCACATCACATGCATGTTGATTTTTTTAATTTTAAGAGATCGAATCTGTTTATTTGAATTAAAAAGATATTAATATTACTTTGATGATCACCAAGTTTATAAAAATGAATATTTAGACTTTTGAATCAAGTTAACACATCGATTTATTATTTTTATTTTTAGATTTTTTTAGAAATTTTTTTAACTCAAATCCTCTGCTCATTTTATTTATTTCAATTTCTTGTAGAAAAATTAAATAAAATTTCTCTTAGGTTCACTGGTTTTTACATACAATCATATATACTACAAATTTATTACTTGTGATAATAAAATCAGGTTTTCACAATTAGACTACAAATCTATTTTATCAATGATAATAAAATCAAAATTATATTTTAAAGTTTAAAAAACCGACCACCCACTCCAAGGAATACATGCAGGAAATCAAGCAATAACGATATCAAACATTCAATCTCACCATGACTTTCATTTTATATATTTCATTATATTTTGAACTTGATTGATAACATCAACTAAATTTATTGATCATTGTCACGATGATGAGATAGCCTCCCCGCAGATGCGGGGGAGGTGCGTGGAAAACGGTGTTTTGCTGATATAATTATAAAATTTTTATTATAATAAAAAACTTAAGGGTTTATGAGAGTGCGAGTAAATGAACTAGGAAACTTTTAAATTTAGTTAGTGGTAATTTAGAGTTATTGAGGTGACTAGAAAATTTTTGTTTTATAAAAAAAAAATGTTATATACATCACTAGAACATGTCACGTTTGATAGCAGCTGGACAAAACAAGCCATAGGCTTCCATTTGATATATACAGAGTTGAACTTTGAAATTCTCTTCACGTCCAAAAATATTATCAACATATATTGCCTCATAAAACTTAAATTCCTAAATGTTTGTTTTTTTTTTAAAAAAAAAATCTAATAGAAAACAATACAAGCTACATCTTTTTTTTTTATTTGAAGAAACCTCACTCCTCGGAAAACACATTTTATGAGTCTAGGTGAACGAGTAAAACCCTGACTATTATAAACTCTTACAAAGGGGAGTAAAACCCCACACAAGCCACACCCTAACTCGAACTCGAGACTTATTGTACAGATCGCAGACTCTTTATCATCACACCACCCTTCTCGAGGACTAATAGAAGCTACATTGCATACACATAAAAACTCATCCATATCTATATTTAGGTGGTTTATCTCCGAGATAAGCTGCCAGCTCCATCCATTTTCTAGCATTATGCAAATATACATAAGCTTTTATCCACTATCCAGCTTGACAAACACTAATCTGCAGAAGCTTCAAATAACCATTCCATGGCTTCTTTTAGAATTCAAGGTTTCCCCTGCACATTATGAGAAGTTCAAAACAGGCAACATGGTGCTAGTCTTGGAAAGATATCAATTGAATAGAGAAAGAAAAATGGGGAATAATACGAGTGGGACATAGACTTTGTAACTGATACTAAAAATACTATGATTTATGCTGAATGTTACTTTAGTTGTATAAGAAGCTTATTCAATTGAATGAATACAATTATAAAAAAAAAAAAAAAAACAAGTTCCAATATGAAAGTGAGTGAAAAATAGTGCAGGAAAAAAAAATTATCTAAGAAATTGCTACAAAAACTCCACAATAGTTTAACTACCTTCCAAAAAAATGTTCTTAATTGCCATTTATGATTTAACTTACTATGCAATTTTTTTTTGTTTTTTTATGAGAGAGAGAGAGAGAAAGAGAGAGAGTTGAAGTAAAAGTCTAATACTAATTTAAATTATTGAATTCTAGATTATAAATTATAACTTTTAATGATTTATCATTAAACACACATATTGTGTAGTAACAATTTCGGTAGTTAATAATGTCTGATAACAATTTAAATTATTGATTTCAAGATTATAATATATATATATATGCCTTAATTTGAATGTAAGTATATAGAGTTGATGATTTTGAAATGTTGGATGGCTATTGACTAATTTTATCAGATTTATAGGTTATAATAGGAAGAACAAAAAGAATCATTTTTTTTTTAGAAGGAAGTCTAATAATTGTTTTTAATAATTTGAAAATTTTAATCTGCATACAAAGTAAGAGAAAATTAAATCCCAACTTACCAGAACTAGTGCGAGAATGTTGTTGTGATTTTTGGGATATGAGAAATCTTGGGCCACTCACAGCCATTCGTCTCCTTCATACAATTTTCTTCAAGAAGTCGACATCTCGAGATAAACAAATGCTCTAATTTGGAGAGGTGTTGAATGGTTGTTGAACTTGGCAGATACTTGAGATTCTTGCAGTCTAGAATATAAAGACGTTGAAGGGAAGAAAGGTTGGCCAACCATTCTGGCAAAGCTTCCTCAAATTCATCTCCTTCGAAGTTGCGTATAACCAGTGCCTTGAGGGCAGTGAGGTGTTGCAGTTGATGTGGTACACTCTTCAGTTTATCCCATCCATATATCTCCAGGAACCCACTTGAGTTGATTGACTTTAAAAGTCCTGCAGGAAAAGCCTCCAGCTCCCCTGAGAAACAACCGATTCTCAATTCCTTCAGTTGGGTGAGGCTGCCTGTGCAATCCTCCTCTGGGAAATCGCTCAAACTCCCACAATAATAGATTTGTAATTCAACAAGAGAACGCAGTTGTCGTAAACCATGCCAATCAATACTGATGAGCTTATCACAACCTATAATGCATAATCTTTGAAGCGAAGACAATTCTTGTAAATCATTAATATGGATAAGCTCTGTGCAACCCGATATCTCCAATTGTTCTAGAGATGCGCAACATTGTAATCCGCTTGGAAGAGCTCCCAATTTACAACTGTGAATAATCAATTTCTTCAGAGAATATTTTAATTCCCGGAAATCACCAGGAATTGTAATCAACTCACTGCACCATTGTATACTCAATTCCACCAGAGATGTGCAGTGTTGTACGCTTGGAATGGATGTCAGCTTTCTACATTCCTGAATCGTCAACAACCGAAGAGACGTGAAGCCATCAAATTCACCGGATAAATATCTCAGTTCATGACATCCATCAATTTCAAATTCTACAAGAGATGAAAGACCACATATCGGAATGCTTTTCAACTTGCCACACAAAAGAATGCTTAACTTTTCAAGACAAGGAAATAGTCGATCACCTTCTCCACCTGCTACCATCCATTCTTCAAGACCATCCATACGGAACAGAGTGAGTTCTTTTAGTGCTGGAAACAGTACTCCTGCCCTGCCACTCCTACTATAGAACTCATTACCTATACATTTTACAGTATCCATATAAATCATCTTTAGAATCTTAAGGCGAGGAAAACATCCAAGTGTTGGGAGTTGTGCACACTTTTTTAATATTAGTGTTTCCAAATGGTAGAGGTTTGTAATGGATTCTGGCAATGCTCTGATATTCGAGACATCAAGATATCTCAAATGTCTCAGCTTGCAAATTGAATCTGGTAACTCAGTGGTACCGGACTTTTGCAATTTCAGAGTTCTCAAGCTTTTGAATTTGCGAGGCCGATTGAATACATCAACCGTTGAGAAAACAGTACGCAGTTTTCTAGCATCAATCGCTGGAAATAATAACTCAACTTCCCCACGAGAAATGAGATTTAGATGACGAATATGAGATGCAACATCTACTTCCGAACCCGCCTCCACACTTAAAGTTTCTGATTTTGAGACCTGTAATGCAAGATCATGCACAAGATCATGCATCTTGCAACTTTTTATGGTCCCATACCTTTTCCTTTTAACATCTTGGAAAAAGGAATTTGCAAGCAAGTCATTGAAACACTTGTTGCCGTCCATCCTTCCATCTGATTGCCCAATATAACCTTCAGCCATCCAGAGTTGAATTAGCTCTTCCCTTTCAATTTCAAAATCCTTAGGAAAAATGGAACAGTATGCAAAACATTTTTTCAATGTTGGCGATGACAAGTAATCAAAACTGAGTCTCAATATGCGAAAAGCTTCATTTCCATCCTTTGTATCCCAAAATCTACTGTTTAGAATTGACCGCCACTCCTGTGTCTCCTTTCGGCGCAATGTTCCTCCCAAAACTTTAGCAAGCAATGGAAGCCCTCCACATTTCTTTGCAATGTCTTTTCCAATAGACTCCAAGTCTGCAGCTAATGTTGCTCCTCCACCCCCACTCACTTTCTGCTTGATAATGGACCAACATTCTTCATCTGATAGTCCCCTTGGTTTGTGCTGACTCCCACGAGAAGTCTCCATCATGGTTGCTATTTCTGTTATTCGAGTTGTGACAACAACAGCATTCCCTTTCTTGCTGCTAATTTTTAACAATTGCTCCTTCAAACCATCCCACTTCCCATGGTCTTCATTCCACACGTCATCAAGAACAAGAAAAAATGTCTTATTTTCCAGCTTTTCCTGAAGTTTTTCAAGAATTGCATCTAGATTGGTCAACCCGCCAGTAGATTTATCAATCTTTTGCAACATCTCGCCTAAAATCCTTCTTTTACTGAAATCATTAGAAACGCACACCCATAAAGTCACATCAAAGTGTTCTCTCTCCTTCACTACTTCACAAACTTTTTTAGCCACAGTAGTTTTTCCAAGGCCAGCCATCCCCACTATAGGGACAACTGAAAGGACATGTTGTTTCGTCAAGGTAGCCAGCCTATCCATAACAATAGAGACATCATCCTCCCTTCCTACAACTTCTGAGCTGTCAAGGAAGGAATCTGTCTCTCGATCTAGATCCAAGCAAACTTCTTGAGCTCTATCTTCATGTTGTAGAAATGTCAATCCAAGCCCAGATCCAGCAACATCTTCTCGGATTTCATCCAGGGCTTCTCTGATCTTCTTAACTTTTTGACCCATACTCAGACGGAAAGCAACTGGATTGTGGAGTGAAAAGAAGTCGCGTACCTTTCCCTTCTTCTGGTCTTTTCGGAGAATCTCATACGCAAACTCGTCTAGAACATCTTCGGCATCATAAGCTACATCTTGTAGCCTCTCTAGCCAAAGCTTCACAGACCTGTCTGTTACGGGCCTTGTGGCTGCATCTTGGAGCTTAGCTTGGATCATGGTCAAGGACTTGTTAAGCCTCTGCAGCTGGCCCTCCAATCCCCAAGCAAATCTGATCCCTTCAGCAGCTATGGAAATCACCCTGTTCAAAGTCTCCTCCATGGTAAACGTAAGAAGAAGCTCTGCTGCCATATTGTCGTTTTCTTTTGGGAAATCAAGAAGTAAGATTTGACGAAAAGAGAGAAGTGTGGTCTGAAAGTTTCGAAATAAAGATGAAATGAGGCGTTGTTTTGGAATGATGAGATGCTTTGTCTTTTTGTTTTTCAAGACGATGGATCATTGCTGAGGTTGACAGTGGTATGAATGGTGTTTTGGAATGAAGAGATGCATCTTCCATGAAAGCAGAGAAAGTTGCTGCATGAGGGTCCCTTCCTCCATATACTTACTACTTGATTGGTGGTATGTGGCATCATCTTCCACGAAAAGAAGAGAAAGTTGCTGCATGAGGGTCCCTTCTACTATCCATGGAAAGAGAAGTTGGCAAATAAATAAATAAAAATTGGAAACAAAAACTAAGAGTATGTGCATATTAACATTGACAGAAATAGAAACTATGTAAGAAATATGTATAAAAAATAAAGAAACTAAAATAAAATCCAAGATTAAAAGTATAAGGGATAAAATAAAAAAACATATGTAATAAATTTAATTTAAAGGACAAAATTGAAATAAATCCAAACATTGATACCGATGAAATTAAATAATTTAAAATAAAATCAGAAATTAAAAGAATTAGGATCGAAATGAAACTGAAATCTATAATTAATTTGCATGGAAGGATAAAATTGAAAAAAAATAAAAAAATTGATACCAAAAATATTAAGGATTCCAAACCAATCTGAAAATTCAAAGAATGAGAATCTAAATGAAACTACAATATATAATCAATTTCAATTGAAGGACGAAATTGAAACGAATCAAAACCTATATAATTGCAATAAGGATCTTAAAAAAACAAATCAAAAGTTCAGGGACTGAAATGAAATATAAAAAAACAGTTGCGCTGACGTCAACATGCGCAGGCCGGAGAGAGAAAAGGGTGGGAAAATTTTGAATGTCCATTTACACGTCTCTGACCACCGTGGACTCACACTTGCTACACTAGAGGGAAGAGAGCATGGCTGGAAATTATTCTAGACACCGGTTTGGTATTTTTGGACGTCGGAATATACTACACGCGCCGCCTTAAACACTACTTGATTGATGGTAATTGGAGGGTCCCTTCCTCCATATACTTACTACTTGATTGGTGGTAAGTGGAGGGTCCCTTCCTCCATATACTCACTACTTGATTGGTGGTAGTTGGCATCATCTTCCATGAAAGCAGAGAAAGTTGCTGCATGAGGGTCCCATCTACTATCCATGGAAAGAGAAGTTGGCAAAGCACAAGAATGAGCAAAACATCTTCGTTTTCCTACTATCCATCTACTACCCAAAGGCGTGTGGGGTACTGGAATCAAGGCTGGCCATATGACCCAGAGAGGTTAGACAGAGTGGTGTGGAAAATTCCAGGGACACCGGTGGCATTTAGGGCAAAAAATCTGTAATCCACAGAGAACCAATGAAGCAAGGCCAACTCACCAACAATTATCTTCTTGCTATCATTTCCATCCTCACAACATAATCTCTCTCGGCTACTCGCTTCAGTGCTCGCCGACGCGCAAGACTTCGCAAGGAAGTCCTCCTCGCAGAGACTGCCAAACTGATGGAGCAAATGCCTGAAATGTTGCTGGCATACAAGAAACGAAGGTGGGAGAAAAAGATGAAGGAAGAAGACAAAAATAAATAAATAAATAAATAATTCCCATTGTTTTTCAAATTGCTTTTGTGGTAGCTGTTGCAAAAAAAATCGGAATGGAATGTTTGGTGACATTTACATCAACTCTGTATTGCTTCAATGTTATGTTCTTCCATTGTTTGGAAACTGAATGGAATGTTTTTATCCCTATAAACTGAATGGAGGATGCATTGAGTTCTCTCCTTGTGGAGCATAATTGAAAGACACCACAGATTCCTTAGCATCTTAAGTGAATCATTTTGTGAGCCGTTTTTGTGTTCTTAAAAAAATTATTGATATTAAAAATAAAAATATTATTTTAATACATTTTTAAAGAGAAAACATCTTGAAAACAATCAAAATATTATTGATCTCTACTTGTTCATAGTTTAGAGTCTGATTGATATTAGTTATTTTTTTTAATATCAATCAGACTACAAGGATAAGCTGTTAGTGTAATAAACAAAACGTTTAGAAGGGATAAATCATGGACAAAACCCTAAATATTTCCAACATAGCTAGGTATCATAGGTTATTGTCAACTTTATTAAAGAATATTTAACCTAATAATGAGTTAATAACTCTGAAATATTAATTTTATTATTTAAGATTGATTGCAAAGTTCAAGAATTAAGCATCTCGTAAGTTAATTAAGTAAGTCAATCAACCATTAATCATATTTGAAGATATTAAATGTTAAATATTTATCTGATTTAAAGGTTGGTGGTAGATGAAATGATCAACATATCTCATTGCATATGTTCTCTTGTTTTCTCAAAATGATTCTTGTTTATCGCACTAGTTTTATGTGTAGCTCATGGCCACTAGGCTTTACTTTCAAGATAGTTATTTTACTTTATTATTGATAGAGTGAAGAGATTCTGTGGAATGGTTTTCTCATTAATATTGTTTGACAGAGGTCATGTATATATATACATTGAGCCTAACTCGAGATCATCTACTTGACAGGGATGAGTTTGAATCAAAGATTACAACCCAGAGAGGTGCAGGGACTTATCTATATTTTGAATATACAATATAGAGTCCTAGTGAAAGATCGTAACTTGTTTATCATGCCCCCCTCAAGATAGGCCACGATCAAAGAGGCCAATCTTGTCTCGGAATGTTTGGAAAGTGGAGGTTGACAGTGGCTTTGTTAGGAGGTGCACAAGGCCGAGTCGGCAGCGAGATACATGAGCAACCCGTAGGAGACCGAGGCCGGACTTGATCACGAATAAAATGGTAGTCCACCGCAACATGTTTCATACGGGAGTGAAAAAGCAGGATTAGCACTTAATTGAGTCGCACCAATGTTGTCGCAATAGATGACTGGAGGAGATGGGAGAGTGACACCAAGTTCTTGGAGCGGTGATCGAACCCGGTCGAGCTCGAGATGCGATGGCGACAACCGAGCCAGATACTCGGCTCTACGTGGAAGAGCGAGCAACAGTCTTTTGTTTCTTTGAGCTCCAGGATATTAGATTGCGGCCAAGGTAGACTAGATAGGCACTTGTAGAAGAGTAATCGTCCTTGTTTCCAGCCCAATCGGCATCAGAAAATGCATGAAGCTTGTCAGTATATGCATGAAGTGAGGATGGTGAATCACGTTGCAGCAGTAGACCTTTGTTCATTGTTCCAAGAAGATACCGTAGAACACGCTTGACAAGGGTCCAGTGAGCATCAGTGGGACTGTGCATGAATTGAGCAAGTTTGTTTACAGCAAAAGAAACATCTGGCCTCGTTAATGAGAGGTATTGAAGGCTGCCAACAGTTTCACGGTAGAGTGTTGGATTGTCAATGGGTGTTCCCGTGTGTAGAGAGATTGTTGATGCAGAACTCGGTATTGGGGTGGGCACTGGCTTTGCATTCATCATGTTTAATTTGGTGAGCATGTCTGTGATGTAGCGTCGCTGAGAAAGGAGAAGTCCATGTCTGTGATTGAGCACTTCAACACCCAGGAAGTATGACAAATTGCCAAGGTCTTTAAGGGAGAACCTGGCTGCAAGACGAGAAACAAATTCCGCCAAAAAATCATTGTTGTTCCACTGTGACAACAATGTCATCTACATATACTAATAAGTATAAAATGTGCTTTGCGAATGGGTGTAGATGAAAAGAGAAGTGTCCGAGTGAGAGTTGCGAAAACCATAAGCAAGCGGGGAATGTGCGCGATTCATAATACCAAGCAGGGGTGCCCTGTTTTAGGCCAGTAAATGGCCTTGTGAAGTTTGCACACGAGAGGAGGGATTTTTGCTGTCAATAAATCCAGTGGGTCGTGACATGTAGGCTGATTCGATAAATGGCCTTGAAGGAAGGCATTATTTATGTCCGAGTTGTTTGAGAGGCCAACCTTTGGCGATAGCCAAGCCGAGCACTAGACGCACTTGTTGTGGGTTTCACCACGGGGGCTGAAAGTTTCATTATAGTCCACACCTGGACGCTGGTGAAACCCCTTTGCGACAAGGCGTGCTTTGAATCTTTGGATGGAATTGTCAGGATTCCTCTTAATGCGATAAACCCACCTGCAACCAACAACATTTGTTATACCATTAGAGGGAACAAGCTCCCAAGTGCCATTGCTCATAAGAGCATCATACTCCTCAGTCATGGCTTTGCGCCAGTGGGGATCACCGAGAGCTTTGGCAGTGGTGGTAGGTTCAGTTTCACTTGAGGCTGCAATACTGGTGAGTGTTTCGGGCTGTTTAGTGGATGTTGTACCTGTGTGAAGAGTGAGCTTTTGGATGGGTTTTCTGATGTTGTTTTGGGACCGAGTGATCATGGGATGGTGAGTGACTGGCTGTGGAGGTGGTGCTTGGTTGGAGTCTGAAGAACCGTGTTGATTGGGATCAGAATTGAGGGCATCTGTGGTGGATAATGATGGAGAGGCAGAGGAGCTGAGTGAGGGGTCTGAAACGGGGACGACTTCTGCTCGGCACTGTGATGAAGATGATGAAGTTGTGTTGGCCAGCTGCTGTGAAGGAGAAGATGGAACGAATATTGTTGGTGGCAACCAGTCAGACATAGGTGATGAATTTTCAGAAGGAGTTGAACAAGCTAATTGAAATGGAAAAACAGATTCAACGAACTGGACATGACGGGAGATGTACATTTTGTTGCTTAATTTATCAAAGCATAGATATGCACTTTGAGAAAGTGAATATCCAAGAAAAACACATGGTTTTGATTTCGATTCAAGTTTATGAGATGTATACGGACCAAGCCAAGGATAGCACAAACACCCAAAAACTTTGAGTTTATCAAAATTAGGACTTTTGCCAAAAATTGATTCAAATGGCGAAGACATGTTTAGTGTAGGAGTAGGCATCCTATTAATCAAATAAACTGCAGTGGAGAATGCATAAGTCCAGAAAATTTTTGGAATCGAAGCATGAGAAAGAAGAGCAAGACCAGTTTCAACAATGTGCAAGTGTCGTCTTTCGGAGTACCCATTATGTTCGGGTGTGTGTGGTGGTGATGTGAGATGACTGATTCCATTATCGGAAAGAAAAGATTTGAGAGCAATGTATTCACCACCATTATCTGTATAAAAAGAGACAATTGTTTTATTGAAGAATTTTTCAACAATAGCTTTAAATTGCCTAAACACTTGCTGAACATCAGATTTTCGTTTTAATGGATACAACCATATATATTTTGTAAAATGATCAACAAATATAACATAGTATTTGTATCCATCATGAGAGACAATAGGGGATGTCCAAACATCAGAAAATATAATTTGAAGAGGCTGTGATGTTTGCAAAGTTGATTTTGAAAATGGTAATTTATGACTCTTATTGCTTAAACAGGAATTGCAACAAAAACTACTTTGGGATGAAAATTGTAACTGATATGCTGACAAAGTGTGTCTAAGAATGGGAGTAGCTGGATGACCAAGTCTTTGGTGCCAAATTGAAGATGTAGTTTTGACGGTAGAAAATGCTAGGATGGGTGGTAGTGACTGGACAGCTGGCCATACATAAACTCCATCTTTAGTGCCTCCTCGCAGAAGAATTTTCCCGGTCTGTAGATCCTTCACGTGAAAGCATGTGGGAAAAAGTTCAATGGACACATTATTGGTAATGCAAAATAGCAGAATAGAGATCAGGTTTTTATGCATTTGGGGAACACACAGCACATCTTTTAAATGAAACAAAGCAGTGGGTGTGGGTAGAGATACTGAACCAGTGTGGCTGATTTGCAGATTTGATCCATCTCCAAGCATAACATCATCGTTCCCATCATAAGGTGTGTGGAGAGACAAATTGTTGAGGTCTGCAGTCACATGATGAGAAGCACCACTGTCCAATACCCATGGTGAATTAGCAGCTGGATGGTGCGAGGTGTAATGAGCTTGCGGTTGCCAAGTTGGGTTCATGCCAAGAGGAGAATTGGCATTATTGGAGCTTTGCACTGGCACTAAATTGAACGAAGGACAGCGTTTGGCTGTGTGACCTTGAGTGCCACATATTTGGCAGTGGCCAAGGTATGGGCGTGCAGGTGGACGAGTGTGTCTCGTTTGTGTTGGGTGCATGACAGGTCTGTTGTTGTTGATGGCTGGAGAACGAGAGTAGTTCCCATTGGTTGGTGATCTCCAGTTGGGTCGTGGTTGACGCCAAGTGTTGTTGGTGGAATTTCTGGTCATGGAATTGGCTGTGACTGGACCAAGACGGGAGGACTGTGACCGTGTTTGAAGTGTTGCTTCAAACAAGAGGAGTTTCTCATGTAGCTCATCAAAGGAGATGGCTGATTCACGAGCTTGAACAGCTCGAACAAGTTCTGTGTAGTCTTCATCAAGACCATCCAAGATGCGTTCAATAAGATCATCAGCATCCATGGGAGCACCAAGAACAGCAAGTTCATCTGATCTGGCTTTAATGAAGTAAGCAAAGTCAGTTATACTCATAGAGCCTTTGGTGAGGTTTTTCAGCTGATTTTTTACTTGTCTGATTCTGCCACGTGAGGGTTTTGCATAAGTGGAGGCAAGAACTTGCCATGCTTCTCGAGAAGTGGTGGTCTGTGCAATAAAAGATATGAGCTGCGGTGAAAGGCTGCCTATGATTGCATTGAGGATGAGTTTATCTTGTCTCACCCAAAAGTGATATGCAGGATTTGGAGCAGATGTGTCGTTGGTGGTGATGGTTTGTGATGGGCATGGATTCGATCCATCAATGTAGCCAAGTAAATCATATCCAACAAAGAGGGTTTCAAATTGGATTTTCCAGGAAGCATAGTTTGCAGAGGTTAATTTGAGTGGAGCTTGAGCAGCGGTATTGATGGTGATGAGTTGGGTGTCTGTGTTTGTTGGGACTGAGTTTGACATTGTCATAAAGAGGGGAAAGAAGAGAAGAAGAAAAAAAAAAAAAAAAGGAAAGGATCAGGGGAGCTCTGATACCATGATAGAGTGAAGAGATTCTGTGGAATGGTTTTCTCATTAATATTGTTTGACAGAGGTCATGTATATATATACATTGAGCCTAACCGAGATCATCTACTTGACAGGATGAGTTTGAATCAAAGATTACAACCGAGAGGTGCAGGACTTATCTATATTTTGAATATACAATATAGAGTCCTAGTGAAAGACTGTAACTTGTTTATCAATTATTGCTAGTGAATTAAAATTACTTTTTAATACTAAATTTATTTAATGGTAAGAAATTAATTAGAAAGTTTTCTATGATAAATTTACTCATAATATTTTTTATTTTTTTAACTTTAAGAGACATCAAATTTATTTTTTTGAACTAAAAAGATATTTATTTTACCTTGATGATCAACAAGTTTATAAGAATAAATATCTAGACTTTTAAATTAAGTTACACATCAATTTATTATTTTTATTTTTAGATTTTTTTTAAAAAAATTAACTCGAATCCTCTGTTCATTTTATTTATTTCAGTTTCTTGTAGAAAAGTTAAATAAAATTTCTCTTAGGTTCAACCTGGTGTTTACAATACAATCATGCTAAAAATTGTTTACTTATGATAATAAAATCAGGTTTTCACAATTATACTACAAATCTATTTTATCTGTGATAATAAAGTCAAAATTATATTTTGAAGATTCAAAAACCTACGATCCACTCCAAGGAATAAATGCAGGAAATCAAGCAATAACGACATCAAACATTCAGTCTCACTTCTTTTCTTGTACTGCTATTGTGAAAGAAGACCCTCTGCAATTCTTTCTTCCTAGTATATTCGAATGAAAAAAAAGGTTAGCATTGACTGCTTTAGTAGAAAAGCGGCGCTCCATTGAAGATTGGAACTAAACTTGCTGGGAGTAGTCCGATTGGAGCCATGCGCCTGGCCTTGCTCCTAGGTTTCAACCGGCCTGAAGCTGGAAAGAAAGAAAAATGTCAGTAACAGCTGCTTCAAAGCCCCAAGGATGAAACAGCATTACCTTACATCACCTTTGATCGAGTTGAGGCTGTAGGAAAGAAGTGTTGAGCATTAATAAAATGATATTAAATTAACAATCTGGCTTCTAGCAGGCAGTTGAAATGTAGATGTTTGTAATGAGCTGCATGGTTAGTCAGCAAAATCTCAAGCTCGCCAAAATTTGGTAAATGACGGTTTAAAAGTTCTTTAGAGTCAGTTTTTTTCTGCTAAAGCCTGTAAAACTAGTTTCTTGCAGCTAAAAGGAACATGAAAAGGTATTCCATTTGTATGTATCACCTAAAACGATCAGCCCTGAGTCTGATTTCTCAGTGGTTTCATTTGGTACAGCATCAGTGTTGGGTGTCATTTTCATTATTCATATCGACCATTCCCACATCCTTTTCAGCTGTCCCTGATGAACAAGTTGGTTCTTTTGGAGGAGTAACTGGGTATGCGGAAGGTGGAGAATCGCTAGTAGATTGGACTTGTTTCTTTAACTAGTTCTTCGTTCAATACTGCAACGGTTCCTTGCAATTTTGGCTTGGTTGTTGCATCTTTCATCTCGACAACTTCGGTAGCAGCCGCGTTGTCGTCATTCTCCTTCAGTTGGTCAGAAGGTGAATGAAATTCTGCCTCCTTGCTCTGCGATTCAGCTTGGACATGTTTGCTTGAACCAAGAGTAGCCTGTTCTGAAGTAGGAGTTTTCTGCTGTGAAGGAGAGAGAATTTGATTTATCTGTTCATGAATTGTCTTCAATGGCTGAAGATCCTGTCTCAACTTGAGACTTGCAGGGCGGTCGGTCAAGGATATCTGGACTGATTCATGGACGTTTTGCTCCACCACCATACACATCTGCCAGGATAATAAGAGAAAACATCATGTTAAATCCTCACATGCCTTTGGCTCATCCACTACCCGGACCTTGTATGTGTGTGTTGTATGTACAATTTTCATCCCATGTGTTTCCTATCTGATACAAGATAAAAATCCCATCCATTGAAACTTACAAGGAGAGTTCCAAATGAAAAATCAGAAGATTTACCTTGTTATAAAGCTGGGGTAATGCCAATCTATCAGGATTGTCATCACAAGCAGCCGCTGAAATTTCTTCTGATACTGCATGACAGAGAATGTTGATAATCCCTCTCTTTATTTGTTTCATTGACTTGTTCATGTGTGTTTGGACATGGGTTTTGGTTTACATGTTTTGATGTTAATGTTTAATGTTTTAGTTCTTTGTCAGATTTATGTAGTTAGTTGTGTAAATTATGAATATTTATAAGCCATTGGATTGATAATCTTTGTGTTTGATTCTCTCTGTTCATTTAACTGTTTGATGTAGTGAGTTTTTGTAATTATGAATTCTAGTTGAGTTAAATTAAGTCTCTTGTCCTGCTTTTGGTTTCTTGCGGAAAGTAGAAATCTATTTTCTTTGCTTGCTTTGTCTCTGTTTGATACTTTTGGGAGATAGCCACCTAGACATGTATCATTGTATCTACTTCGACAAGATTATAAAGGTTATTGTTTACTCATATCCTCTGCTCATTTTATTCATTTCAATTTCTTGTAAAAAAATTAAATAAAATTTCTCTTAGGTTCACTGGTTTTTACATACAATCATACTACAAATTTATTACTTGTGATAATAAAATCAGGTTTTCACAATTATACTACAAATCTATTTTATCTATAATAATAAAATCAAAATTATATTTTGAAGTTTCAAAAACCGACCACCCACTCCAAGGAATAAATGCAGGAAATCAAGCAATAACGATATCAAACATTCAGTCTCCCCATGACTTTCATTTTACATATTTCATTATATTTTGAACTTGATTTATAACATCAACTAAATTTATTGATCATTGTCACGATGATGGCATATGCGGGGAGGATGCGTGGAAAACGGTGTTTTGTTGATATGATTATAAATTTTTTTATTATAATAAAAAACTTAAGGGTTTACGAGAGTGTGAGTAAATGAACTTATTGTGTACAAAAAACATATCATCTCAATGCATCATATACATTACTAGAAAACTTTTAAATTTAGTTAGTAGTAATTTAGAGTTTTTAAGGTGACTATAAAATTTTTGTTTTATAAAAAAAATAAAAAAATATTATATACATCACTAGAACATGTCTTGTTTGATAGCAGCTTGACAAAAACAAGCCAGAGGCTTCCATTTGATATATACAGAGTTCAGCTTTGAAATTCTCTTCATGTCCAAAAATATTATCAACATATATTGCTTCATACAACTTAAATTCCTAAACGTTTTTTTGTTTTAGAAAAAAACTAATAGAAAACAATACAAGCTACATTTTTTTTTATTCGAAGAAACCTCACCCCTCGGAAAACACACTTTATGGCTTCAAGTAAGCGAGTAAAACCTTGACTATCACAAACTCTTACAAAGGGGAGTAAAACCCCACACAAGCCACACCCTGACTCGAACTCGAGACTTGTTGTGGAGATCGCAGGCTATTTACCATCACGCCATGCTTCTTGAGAACTAATTGAAGCTACATTGCATACACATAAAAACTCATCCATATCTATATTAAGGTGGTTTATCTCCGAGATAAGCTGCCAGCTCCATCCATTTTCTACCATTATGACAAATATACACAAGCTTTTACCCACTATCCAGCTTGACAAACACTAATCTGCATAAGCTTCAAATAACCATTCCAGGGCTTCTTTTAGTCATCAAGGCTCTCCTACACATCATGATAAGTTAAAAATAGGCAACATGGTGTTAGTCTGGAAAGATATCAATTGAATAGAGAAAGAAAAATTAGGAATAATACGAGTGGGACATAGACTTCGTAACTGATACTAAAATACTATGATTTATGCTGCATGTTACTTTAGTTGTATAAGAAGCTTATTCAATTGAATGAATACAATTAAAAAAAAGCAAGTTCCAATATGAAAGTGAGTGAAAAATAGTGCAGGAAAAAAAATTATCTAAGAAATTGCTAAAAAAAACTCCACAATAGTTTAACTACCTTCCAAAAAAATGTTCTTAATTGCCATTTATGATTTAACTTATTATGCAATTTTTTTTTGTTTTTTTTATGAGAGAGAGAAAGAGAGAGAGTTGAAGTAAAAGTCTAATACTAATTTAAATTATTGAATTCTAGATTATAAATTATAACTTTTAATGAATTATCATTAAACACACATATTGTGTAGTAACAATTTCGGTAGTTAATAATGTCTGATAACAATTTAAATTATTGATTTGAAGATTTTATATATATATATATATATATGCCTTAATTTGAATGTAAGTATATAGAGTCGATGATTTTGAAATGTTGGAGGGCTATTGACTAATTTTATCAAATTTATAGGTTATAATAGGAAGAAAAAAAAGAATCATTTATTTTTTTAGAAGAAGGAAGTCTAATAATTGTTTTTAATAATTTGAAAAATTTAATCTGCATACAAAGTAAGAGAAAATTAAATCCCAACTTACCGGAACTTGTACGTTAATGATGTTGTGATTTTTGGGATATGAGAAATCTTGGGCCACTCACAACCATTCGTCTCCTTCATACAACTTTCTTCAAGAAGTGGACATCCCGAGATAAACAAATGCTCTAATTTGGAGAGGTGTTGAATGGCTGTTGAACTTGGAAGATACTTGAGATTCTTGCAGTCTAGAATACGAAGATGTTGAAGGGAAGAAAGGTTGGCCAACCATTCTGGCAAAGCTTCCTCAAATTCATCTCCTTTGAAATTGCATATAGTCAATGTCTTGAGGGCAGTGAGGTGTTGAAGTTGATGTGGTACACTCTTCAGTTTATCCCATCCATATATCTCCAGGGACCCACTTAAGTTGATTGACTTTAACAGTCCTGCAGGAAAAGCCTCCAGCTCACCTGAGAAACCACCGATTTTCAATTCCTTCAGTTGGGTGAGGCTGCCTATGCAATCCTCCTCTGGGAAATCGCTCAAACTCCCACACGCATGGATTTGTAATTCAACAAGAGAACGCAGTTGTCGTAAACCATGCCAATCAATACTGATGAGCTTATTACATCTCCAGATCATTAATCTTTGAAGCGAAGACAATTCTTGTAAATCATTAATATGGCTAAGCTCTGTGCAATTCCATATCCTCAATTCTTCTAGAGACGCACAACATTGTAATCCGCTTGGAAGAGCTCCCAATTTACAACCGCCAATACTCAATATCTTCAGAGAATATTTCAATTCCCGGAAATCACCAGGAATTGTAATCAACTCCCTACACCATATACTCAATTCCACCAGAGATGTGCAGTGTTGTACGCTTGGAATGGATGTCAGCTTTCCACATATATGAATCCTCAACAACCGAAGAGATTTGAAGCCATCAAATTCACCGGATAAATATCCCAATTCACCACATCCAGCAATTTCAAATTCTACAAGAGATGAAAGACTACATATCGGAATGCTTTTCAACTTGCCACACCCTTGAATGCTCAACTTTTCAAGACAAGGAAATACTCGATCACCTTCTCCACCTGCTACCATCCATTCTTCAAGACCATCCATTTGGAACAGAGTGAGTTCTTTTAATGCCGGAAACAGTACTCCTCCCCTGCCACTCCGACTATAGAACTCATTACCTATACATTTTACAGTATCCATTTCAATCATCTTTAGAATCTTAAGGCGAGGAAAACATCCAAGGGTTGGGAGTTGTGCACACTTTTTTAATATTAGTGTTTCCAAATGGTAGAGGTTTGTAATGGATTTGGCAATGCTCTGATATTCGAGACATCAAGATATCTCAAATGTCTGAGCTTGCAAATTGAATCTGGTAACTCAGTGGTACCGGACTTTTGCAATTTCAGAGTTCTCAAGCTTTTGAATTTGCGAGGCCGATTGAATACATCAACCGTTGAGAAAACAGTACGCAGTTTTCTAGCATCAATCGCTGGAAATATTGACTCAACTTCCCCATGAGAAATGAGATTTAGATGATGAATATGAGATGCAACATCTACTTCCGAACCCGCCTCCACACTTAACGTTTCTGATTTTGACACCTGTAATGCAAGATCATGCACAAGATCATGCATCTTGCAACTTGTTATGATCCCATGCCCAGTTCCTTTCAACATCTTGGAAAAAGGAATTTGCAAGCAAGTCATTGAAACACTTGTTGCCCTCCATCCTCCCATCTGATGACCCAAGATAACCTTCAGCCATCCAGAGTTGAATTAGCTCTTCCCTTTCAATTTCAAAATCCTTGGGAAAAATGGAACAGTATGCAAAACATTTTTTCAGTGTTGGCGATGACAAGTAATCAAAACTGAGTCTCAATATGCGAAAAGCTTCATTTCCATCCTTTGTATCCCAAAATCTACTGTTTAGAATTGACCGCCACTCCTGTGTCTCCTTTCGGCGCAGTGTTCCTCCCAAAACTTTAGCAAGCAATGGAAGCCCTCCACATTTCTTTGCAATCTCTTTTCCAATAGACTCCAAGTCTGCAGCTAATGTTGCTCCTCCACCCCCACTCACCTTCTGCTTAATAATGGACCAACATTCATCATCTGATAGTCCCCTTGGTTTGTGCCGACTCCCACGAGAAGTCTCCATCATGGTTGCTATTTCTGTTATACGGGTTGTAACAACAACACCATTCCCTTTCTTGCTGCTAATTTTTAACAATTGCTCCTTCAAACCATCCCACTTCCCATGGTCTTCATTCCACACGTCATCAAGAACAAGAAAAAATGTCTTATTTTTCAACTTTTGCTGAAGTTTTTCAAGAATTGCATCTAGATTGGTCAACCCACCAGTAGATTCATCAATCTTTTGCAACATCTCGTCTAAAATCCTCTTTTTACTGAAATCATTAGAAACGCACACCCATAAAGTCACATCAAAGTTTTCTCTCTCCCTCACTACTTCACAAACTTTTTTAGCCACAGTAGTTTTTCCAAGGCCAGCCATCCCCACTATAGGGACAACCGAAAGGACATGTTGTTTCGTCAAGGTAGCCAGCCTATCCGTAACAATAGAGACATCATCCTCCCTTCCTACAACTTCTGAGCTGTCAAGGAAGGAATCTGTCTCTCGATCTAGATCCAAGCAAACTTCTTGAGCTCTATCTTCATGTTGTAGAACAAGCCCAGATCCAACAGCATCTTCCCGGATTTCATTTAAGGCTTCTTTGATCTTCTTAATTTTTTGACCCATACTCAACCGGAAAGCAACTGGATTGTGGGGTGAAAACAAGTCGCGTACCTTTCCCTTCTTCTGGTCTTTTCGGAGAATCTCATACGCAAAATCGTCTAGAACATCTTCGGCATCATAAGCTACATCTTGTAGCCTCTCCAGCCAAAGCTCCACAGACCTGTCTTTTACGGTCTTGCTGGCTGCATCTTGGAGCTTCGCTTGGATCATGGTGAAGGACTCCTTAAGCCTATGCAGCTGGCCCTCCAATCCCCAAGCAAGTCTGATCCCTTCAGCAGCTATGGAAATCACCCTGTTCAAAGTCTCCTCCATGGCAAACGTAAGAAGAAGCTCTTCCATATTGTCTTTTTTTGGGGGGGAAATCAAAGAAGTAAGATTTGATGAAAAGAGAGAAGTGTGGTCTGAAAGTTTCGAAATAAAGATGAAATGAGGCGTTGTTTTGGAATGATGAGATGCGTTGTATTATTGTTTTTCAAGACGATGGATCATTGCTGAGGTTGACAATGATATGAATGGTGTTTTGGAATGAAGAGATGCATCTTCCATGTAAGCAGAGAAAGTTGCTGCATGAGGGTCCCTTCCTCCATATACTTACTACTTGATTGATGGTAATTGGAGGGTCCCTTCCTCCATATACTTACTACTTGATTGGTGGTATGTGGCAGCATCTTCCACGAAAGCAGAGAAAGTTGCTGCATGAGGGTCCCATCTACTATCCATGGAAAGAGAAGTTGGCAAAGCACAAGAATGTGCTCGCCGCCGCGCAAGACTTCGCAAGGAAGTCCTCCTCGCAGGGGAAGGCTGGGCATATGACCCGGAGAGGAAAGAAATGAGAACCAAGATGGAAGGACACAAGTGTGATAGGATTGCTGCAGAGAGACGGGCAAAGACCGCCAAACTGATGGAGCAAATGCCTGAAATGTTGCTGGCATGCAAGAAACGAAGGTGGGAGAAAAAGATGAAGGAAGAAGACAAAAATAAATCAATAAATAATTCCCATTGTTTTTCAAATTGCTTTTGTGGTAGCTGTTGCAAAAAAAATCGGAATGGAATGTTTGGTGACATTTACATCAACTATACTAATATCAATCAGACTACAAGGATAAGTTGTTAGTGTAATAAACAAAACGTTTAGAAGGGATAAATCATGGACAAAACCCTAAATATTTCCAGGATAGCTAGGTATCATAGGTTATTGTCAACTTTATTACACAGTAAATCTCTTTGCCAACTTTATTAAAAAATATTTAACCTAATAATGAGTTAATAACTCTGAAATATTAATGTTATTATTTAAGATTGATTGCAAAGTTCAAGAATTAAGCATCTCGTAAGTTAATTAAGTAAGTCAATCAACCATTAATCATATTTGAAGATATTAAATGTTAAATATTTATCTGATTTAAAGGTTGGTGGTAGATGAAATGATCAACATTACACATATCTCATTAAATATCTAGACCTTTGAAATAAATTAACACATCAATTTATTGTTTTTATTTTTTTTAATTTTTAACTCAAATCCTCTGTTCGTTTTATTTATTTCAGTTTCTTGTAGAAAAATTAATAAAATTTCTCTTAGGTTCAACCTGGTTTTTACAATACATTCATACTACAATGTTATTATTTGTGATAATAAAATCAGGTTTTCATAATTATACTACAAATCTATTTTATCTGTGATAATAAAGTCAAAATTATATTTTGAAGTTTCAAAAACCGACCACCCACTCCAAGGAATAAATGCAGGAAATCAAGCAATAACGATATCAAACATTCAGTCTCACTTCTTTTTCTTGTACTGTTATTGTGGAAGGACACCCTCTGCAATTCTTTCTTCCTAGTATATTTGGAGGAAAAAAAAGGTTAGCATTGACTGCTTTAGTAGAAAAGCCGCTCTCCATTCAAGATTGGAACTAAACTTGCTGGGAGAAGTCCGATTGGAGCCATGCGCCTTGCCCTGCTCCTAGGTTTCAACCGGCCTGAAGCTGGAAAGAAAGAAAAATTCCAGTAACAGCTGCTTCAAAGCCCCAAGGATGAAACAACATTACCTTACATCACCTTTGAGCGAGTAGAAGCTGTAGGAAAGAATTGTTGGGCATTAATAAAATGATATTAAATTAACAATCTGGCTTCCTTTGGAGGAGTTGGTTCTTTTGGAGGAGTAACTGGGTGTGCAGAAGGTGGAGAATCGCTAGTAGATTGACTTGTTTCTTTAACTAGTTCTTCGTTCAATAATGCAACGGTTCCTTGCAATTTTGGCTCGGTTGTTGCATCTTTCATCTCGACAACTTCGGTAGCAGCAGCGTTGTCGTCATTCTCCTTCAGTTGGTCAGAAGGTGAATGAAATTCTGCCTCCTTGCTCTGTGATTCAGCTTGGACATGTTTGCTTGAACCAAGAGTAGCCTGTTCTGAAGTAGGAGTTTTCTGCTGTGAAGGAGCGAGAATTTGATTTATCTGTTCATGAATTGTCTTTAATGGCTGAAGATCCTGTCTCAACTTGAACTTGCAGGTCGGTCGGTCAAGGATATCTGGACTGATTCATGAACGTTTTGCTCCACCACCATATACATCTGCCAGGATAATAAGAGAAGTTTCCTATTGGTATGAGAGTTTTGGCAGTTGATGATGACCCAACTTGTCTCTTACTGCTAGAGACTCTACTCTGTTACGTGTTCCACGATCATGCATGCGGGGCAAACGTGAAGAGTGGATACAAGGCAGGCATGAGCATGGACAGGGGACGTGCGCAGACGTGGGCGCATTCTTTGCATTTACATTCAATAAATCAGGAGAGATTTATTCATGTTAGTCGGGATTTAGCTCCCACTCTCCAGTAGCAGTTTATTTCTTCAATTGTGAGTCCGAGTCTTTAGTATTCAGTTATTTGCTTCCATTGTTTGTAAAGGCTATAAATATAGCCGGTTGAATTCAATAAAGGGCATGATTTTACGTCCAGATTCTTATCTCCTATTCTCTTCTTCTCTCTTTTCGTAAAACCCCTCAAATTATCCCTATCATTTGGTATCAGAGCAGTTTTTTTTTTTCCTTGGACACTCGTGGGAAAACTAACGCTGAATTTCGCAATGAGGTTAATGAGGCTTTGGGTAGACATGAAACCAACTTTGATCAACTCCACACTGCCTTGCAAACCATTCTCACCGAACTCCAAGCCATTCGTACTACCCAGCATACACAAACCAACTCCACAGACATCAACCCATTTGCACAAGAAGCATCTTCACATCGAGCCACTGGTTCAATGTCAGTTGGCAACCATGATCAACCACACCCACCACAACTCAAGCTGAATTTTCCAAGGTTCAATGGAGAAGACCCGATTGGTTGGCTCTATAGAGCTGATCAATACTTTGAGTTCCAAAATGTTGGCATCACCCAGCGTGTTCAGCTAGCCTCGTTCCATCTGGAGGGCATTGCGTTACAATGGTATCAGTGGCTAACAAAATTCAGAGGACCACTCACATGGGAAGAACTGGCACAGGCGGTTTCCTTAAGGTTCGGCCCCTCTGAAGCTTTGACTCAACCGAAGCAGGCATCAACCGTTGTGGATTATCAGGAAGCATTCGAAAGGCTCTCCCATAGGGTCGATGGCCTACCAGAAACGTTCTTGATTGGATGTTTTATAGCAGGGTTACGTGATGAGATTCGCCTAGATGTCAAGATCAAACAACCCAAGACCTTGGCAGAAACAATTGGGGTGGCCCGATTGGTTAAAGAACGTAATCTCCTGCAGCGACGAACTTTTCCAACAATTCGTCAATCCACCATGTCACCAGCACCAAGAGGACAATCAAATCCTTCCCCAGGAATCCTAGGCCCCTCTCCTAATCAGCGGGCAAGTGTAGGGTCCTCCCCTTCATCTACCCCTTTTCGGAGAATCACGAGCCAGGAGGCAAGGGAACGACGAGGGAAGGGGCTTTGCTACTACTGCGATGAGAAGTACTCCCCTGGCCATCGATGCGAACGTCCACAATTATTCATGATAGAGGACTCCCTGTGCAACGAATCGAGTGAAGAAGAACAGCAGGAAACAGAAATTACAGAGGTAACACCAGAAATCTCCTTCCATGCGATTATTGGTGCTGAACATCCTCAAACCATTAGAGTTGTGGGGAAGCTACAGAACAAGAAATTGATAGTGCTCATAGATGGAGGGAGCACTCACAACTTCATTGACCAGGCCATTGCAACAAGGTTTGGCCTACATGTATCCAAAGACCGAACACTTCAGGTTATGGTTGCCAATCGCGAGAAGGTGGAATGTGCAGGCCGATGCTAGGGAATCATGCTATTTATCCAAGGTATTACCATCACTGCTGATTTTTATGTTCTTCCAGTGGCAGCTTGTCAAGTAGTTTTGGGAGTGCAATGGTTGGAAACTTTGGGTCCAGTGGAGACAGACTATAAGAAGCTCACTATGGCTTTCAATTTCGGTAATAGCAGACATACGCTGCGAGGTTTGGGAAGAAAGGCTGAAGCAGCAAGCATTGAGGTCCTTCACAGTAAAGAATATTTGGGCTTTCAAAACCGAGGCTTCTTATGTCAAATTCAACCCATTAGCCCAGCACCGGTACCGCCGACTTATCCTCTAGAAATTACAGGCCTCTTGAAGAAGTTTGCAGTAGTCTTCACATCCAATCCTGGAGTTCCTCCTCAAAGACAGCATGACCATCGCATCCCACTCCAGCCCAATTCAGAACCAGTGAGTGTGCGGCCCTACAGATATCCGTACTACCAGAAAGGAGAAATTGAAAAAATGGTGAAAGAGCTCTTGGATTCAGGACTCATACGGCCCAGCAACAGTCCATTCTCTTCGCCGGTATTATTGGTAAAAAAATCGGATGGGTCTTGGCGATTTTGTATCGATTACCGTGCTCTCAATAAAATCACCATAAAGGATAAGTATCCTATACCGGTGATCGACGAATTATTGGATGAGCTCCATGGGGCGAAATTCTTCTCAAAATTGGATCTTCGATCGGGGTATCACCAAATTCGCGTCAAGGAGGAGGATATTGCGAAAACAGCATTTCGAACTCATGAAGGGAGAGTTCATCGTCATGCCATTTGGACTTACGAATGCTCCTGCATCGTTCCAAAGTCTCATGAACGACCTCTTCCGACCATACCTTCGGCAATTTATTTTGGTATTCTTTGATGATATCTTGGTATACTCCAAGACATGGGAAGATCATCTCACTCACTTACAGCTTGTTCTTATGATTTTGGCCACTAACCAATTGTTTGCCAAGGAGTCTAAGTGCCACTTTGGAGTGCAGCAGGTTAAATACTTGGGGCACGTCATCAACAATGATGGGGTTTCGGTTGACCCCGACAAGATTCAATCGGTGGTATCTTGGCCCACCCCTACGACGACCAAAGCAGTTCGTGGGTTTCTTGGGCTTGCAGGTTACTACCGAAAATTTATCAAGCATTTTGGTGGAATAGCAGCTCCTATGACCAAGCTCATCACTAATGACAAGTTTCAGTGGACCGACGAAGCAGAGGCTGCCTTTAACCGACTCAAAGAAGCACTCACATCTCCACCAACGCTGTGTCTTCTAGATTTTACTCAGCCGTTTGTTGTTGAATGCGACGCCTGTGGAACGGGCATTGGTGCAGTCCTGACCCAGCACAGCCATCCCGTGGCTTACTTCAGTGCAGCCTTGAAGGGGTCCTCTCTTGCTCTTTCCACCTATGAGAAGGAGATGCTAGCAATTGTTAAAGCAATCAGAAGGTGGCGTCACTATCTCCTTGGAAAGCCCTTCATCGTCCGGACAGACCATAAGAGCCTTAAGTATTTGTTAGAGCAACGGATTACCACTCCTGCTCAGACCCGTTGGCTTCCCAAGCTGCTAGGATATGATTATACGATTGAGTATAAAAAAGGGGTGGAAAATCAAGCTGCTGACTCTCTTTCCCGTCTCGGTGAAGTGCATTTTTTATCAATTTCCATTCCTCATGCAGATTGGTGGCCCCAGCTACAGAGAGAGGTGCAGGAAGACCCTTTCTACGCATCATCAACCAGTGCCACCACTTCACCTCATATGACCCTGCGAGATGGGGTTTGGTTCCACCATGATCGGGTCTTCCTCAACCCGAAGTCTACATTGATACCGATGATATTGGCTGACAGTCACTCCTCTCCAGTGGGTGGCCATTTCGGGTTCCATAAGACCCTCTCTCGGATCAGCCGAAGCTTCTTTTGGCCACGAATGAGACAAGATGTTAAAGAGTACCTGAAGTTATGTGCAGTCTGCCAACAGTGTAAATCAGATTGCATGAAACCTGCGGGGTTGCTCCAGCCCCTGCCCATTCCCACTCAAATTTGGACTGCCATCTCAATGGATTTCATTGAGGGCCTTCCCAAATCCAACGGGCATTCGGTTATTATGGTGGTCGTCGATCGTCTCTCCAAGTATGCTCATTTCATTCCCCTTAAGCATCCATTTACTGCTGTCGTGGTTGCCAAATATTTTGTGGCGAATGTGGTTCGTTTGCATGGAATTCCTACCTCAATTGTTAGTGACAGAGATAAGATCTTTATTAGCTCCTTCTGGCAGACCCTATTTCAATTGCAGGGTACACAATTGTGTATGAGCACAAGTTATCATCCCCAGACGGATGGACAAACGGAAGTAGTAAATCGCGTCCTGGAACAATACCTCCGCAGCTTTGTTGGTCTTCAGCCAAAGACTTGGATAGAATGGATTCCGTGGGCAGAATTTAGTTACAATACATCCACTCACTCGTCCACCAAAATCAGCCCCTTTGAAGCTGTCTACGGGGTTCCACCTCCAACTCCTCTCACTTACATTCCAGGTACAGCCAAGGTCCAAGCTGTGGCAGAATATCTACAGGATCGTGACTCTATCCTACGCGATCTCCGTCAAAACCTCCGTCTAGCTCAGGAACGGATGACAAGTCAGGCTAATCAACATCGAAGAGAGGTGTCCTTCGAAGTGGGGGATTATGTCTACTTAAAATTACAGCCCTACCGACAGTCCACGGTGGCATTTAGAGGTTCTTTGAAACTTTCTCCTCGTTTCTATGGTCCGTTCCCAATTATTGGCAAGGTTGGTCCCGTGGCATATCGTCTGAATCTTTCTAAGGACTGCCAAATCCATAACGTCTTCCATGTTAGTCTATTACGGAAACATTTGGGTTCCATCACACCCCTCTCGGCTACTCTTCCCCCTATTACAGATGAATCTTTCATCCTTCCTCAACCTGATTCCATTTTGGCTAGGCGCGTGGTGTAGAAGGGTAAATACCGACCCAAGTCTGAGGTGTTAGTTAAATGGGTGGGAACATCTGCTGAAGACGCCACTTGGGAAAATGAATGGCGATTCCTCAAATCATATCCAAATTTCAGTCCTTGTGGTCAAGGACAGTCTGAGTAGGCGGGATTGTTACGTTGTCACGACCCGATTCCCGGATCCATGACCGGCACATATGCATGGTCCCCCTCCAAGGTTCCACACCTATGCGAACCCAAACTTATCATTCAACTTCAAAGTTCAACGCAGCGGAAATAACAACGTAAACTTTATAACATAATTCGATTGTCTTTATATAAGAGTTGATTACATACAGTTATAATTGCGGAGCACTAACTAGACATATGAACAAAAGTATCCAATACAACCAAAATAGCAGGTTCCAAGAGTTGGACAAAAATGACCTGCTAGCAAGCTATGACCCTGAAAATAATGAATAATGAGGGGGTGAGTTCAACAACTCAGTGAGTAGATAATATCCAATATACACATACGAGATAATACAACAAAGAGAAGTATATTATCAAATCGGCTCGAAGTTCTTACAAGGAATTTCTCAAATAGGTCATAACAAGAATTTAATAGGTAAAGCTCGTCAGAAAATCAGAATGCAATGAGCATGAGGCTCCGTACTGTGGGATGATCAGTCCACACAGGTTGGTGACTCCCCCGACCAACTAGGGTTTCAGCTACGATGTGCACAAAGGCTAACACTACCCTGTTAGCATGGGTATTCTGACTGGCATACCATAGGTATATCTTATATTCAAACAAACATATTCATATCTCAAGGCTCATCTCATGGTATCAATCAAATGAGGAGCTATCAATTCACAAACAGATATGGGCTCATATCAAGAACATATATTCAACAAATGATTATGCTTTATCGTATCAAGAATATAATCAAGGTATATATTATCAAAAAGCATAATCCAATTCATACTAGCAAATTCAAATATTTATACTATTTCTCATGCATATTAAATATTATCCACTCACCGGACTCAAAAGCAGACAAGTTCCAAAAGCAGAATGTTGATGAAACTTTACTGATGTCCCGCAGGTAGAATATCGGGATTATCTGAATATATAAAAGAAGATATACACAAAAATGACTCAAAAGAAGTAAAATACCTTTAATAACATATCTAAGAGTTCAAATCATAATCCTATGTGTTTTTGAATCAAACTATCCATTTCTTCGCAAAAACCTAAAACAAAGGTTTCTTCCGAAATCAAATTCCAAAATACACAATTCATAAAATTGATATTAATCCATCAAATGAGCTTCAATTATCCATCAAACCAATCTGAAATACTAATATTTCTCTTAGGGACCATTCTGAAATTTTCTTATATTTTTGGGGTCAAATTGTAATTTTATCAAATTGAAGGATTAAATTGAACACTTCATAAATTCATAGCTATCCTAAAATCTTGTCCATAATTCATCCTCAATTCTGTCCAGAATCTCCAATTTCACCCCAGGGACCAAACTGTAATTTTTCTAAAGTTCAGGGACTAAATTGAAATTTTCACAAAAAGGACCAAAATGCATTTTCATCATCTTCAACCTCAACCCAGAATTTCCAGCAAGGTATTTCGAATTTTCTCAACATTATTTCACCATTTATCAACATTTTCTTACACCAAACACCAAATACCTTCAAAATCATCTACAATCAAACTAATTAAACCATTACCCAACACATTCAACCCTCAACATCTCTCTTAATTCATCAATCAAACCCAAATAAAATTCTCAAACCCTAACAATCAATACAAGCAAAAATCATAGCTAATAATCACATTTATACATAATAAAACACACACATTACCTTAACAACTTATTTCTCCTTCTTCTTTTCTCCTCCTCTTCGCTTTCCCTCTTTTCTCTTCTTCTTCTTCTTTCTTCCTCTCTTCCCGATTCTCTCTCTCAATTTCAGACCTAACCCTTTCTTTTTTTTTGTTTTTCCTTTTTCTTTTCTCTTCTTTTCTATTTATATTTATAAGCTTATGCAATTACTACAGCACCCTTAACCTAATTCTAAGCCACTAAGGGCATTCATGTATTTTCCTTTTTAAAATTTTCAAAATACTACATACATGTTCCACGATCATGCATGCGGGGCAAACGTGAAGAGTGGATACAAGGCAGGCATGAGCATGGACAGGGGACGTGCGCAGACGTGGGCGCATTTTTTGCATTTACATTCAATAAATCAGGAGAGATTTAGTCATGTTAGTCGGGATTTAGCTCCCACTCTCCAGTAGCAGTTTATTTCTTCAATTGTGAGTCTGAGTCTTTAGTATTCAGTTATTTGCTTCCATTGTTTGTAAAGGCTATAAATATAGCCGGTTGAATTCAATAAAGGGCATGATTTTACGTCCAGATTCTTATCTCCTATTCTCTTCTTCTCTCTTTTCGTAAAACCCCTCAAATTATCCCTATCATACTCCGTAGATGCCAGTACAATGGTTTCTCTCTCTCTCTCTCTTTTATTGTTTCATTGATTTGTCATGTGTTTTTGGACATGGGTTTTGGTTTTCATGTTTTTTTTTGTTAAGGTTTAACGTTTTAGTTCTTTATCAGATTTATGTAGTTAGTCGTGTAAATTATGAATATTTATAAGCCATTGGATTGATAATCTTTGTTTTTGATTCTCTCTGTTCATTTAACTGTTTTATGTAGTGAGTTTTTGTAATTATGAATTCTAGTTGAGTTAAATTAAGTCTCTTGTCCTGCTTTTGGCTTCTTGCGGAAATTAGAAATCTATTTTCTTTGCTTGCTTTGTCTCAGTTTGATACTTTTGGGAGATAGCCACCTAGACATGTATCATTGAATCTACTTTGACAAGATTATAAAGGTTATTGTTTACTCATTTGAATCTTTACTGTCTCTTATAACATTCTATGTTTTTAGCTACTGGCGTGTTATAATAACTGGAACTGTTGGATCTTCTAAATTGATTGCACGTGTAGTGCTTGTTGAAATTCTTTGATCTAAACAGTAAGTGTTCTAAACATCTACTGTTTAGATCAAAATCTGGGAATTGACGAAAGTGAAGAACAAGGCATGAAATTTGCAGAATTCTGAAGAATACTCAGAAAAACTGAAACTTTGAACAATTCACCTTAATTTTATTGAATTCGAAATGCCTATATATAGGCTTACAATGCATGAATTGAAAAACCATAAATCTCTCAACAATCCTAAGAGATTTGGATAGAAACAGATTTTGAAATTCAAAATCTGTTATGAACAATAGTTTTAGCTAAACTCAATCACTACAACTAATCCATGATAAATCCTACAGCTAATAAGTAATCTTCTTATCCAAAGCTAATCTCACATTCAAATTCTAACACTCCTCCTTGAGATTTGCTTTGGGCAATCCCAATTTCATCTTCGAAATTCCGGACTTGCTACTGGAATTACCTTGGTCTTCAAGTCATGATGAATTAGACTTTTATCGCCCTCGTTTTGGCCTAAATCATCATCAGGGATTTCCTTCACATGTTGCTCCTCCCTGTCTTCATGTACCATTCTCTAACATAACATTCCTCACCATCAATTTCTTTGCCATTAAAAGTCTTGACAGCTTTCAGCAGCATCCTCGGCTTTTCCGAGATTCATAATTTCAAAACATTTTGATTGTTCCTCAGCAGACCCTCACCATCACAAAGCACTAGTATTTGCTCCATGTTCAGTAAAATCATCTTTCAAGCCTTCATGTGTTGTAGATTCAACTGAATTCTTCACATAAACATTGTTGGATTCCATGCTAAACAGATCACCATCTCTGGTTTTCCCATCTTTGTCACATATTTGCAGCCTTTTGCAAACTTGATCACTAGTATGAATTTCAGGCATACCCTTTATCATATCACCATCATGCAACATGTTCAAACACTCAAGGTTGTAGTGCTCAGGTTTCTTGTCCCAATCAACACTCATTTCAGATTTCACACTCAAAGCATTTCTTTCTACTACATTCAAATCTAAGTAGAAGCTACCGCCTTCCATTTTAATTTTTGCTATTGCTGAATCATTTGCATCAGTAATAAAGCAGAAATTCTCCTTAAAAGCTACCTCATATCCATTCCTAAGCATTTGTGCAACACTCAATAAATTTTGATTCAATTCTGGAATGTACAGAACATCTTTGATAACTTTAGTACCTTTGGTTGTGCTCGACTTTGACAGACACCTCTTCCCTTTGCTTGCACAATGTCTCCATTCCCCCAACTTGATTTTTTGGCCTAATTGTATGATCAATTAAAGAGAAAATCGACAAGTACTTTGTCATGTGGCTGGTGCAGCCACCCTGTCAATCAGCCATGAATTCTTTTGGGAGTTGTTGTTGGTCCGCAAGGCCATAAACAAATGCTCCTCGGCTTCCTCATGTTCCTTACCTTCTTCGAAATGTTGGCTTGTTGTTGTAGCTGCGATTTGTTCTTCTTCAGACTCGCAAAATTTCTCATTGTGGCCAAACTTCTTGCAATAATCACAATGACTAAGAGTCCTTTCTTTAAACCAGACACTCGCTCTTACCATGATTTGTTCTTTTGCAATAAGAACATGGTGGAAACATTTGATCTGTTTGCAGGGTACAATAGACTTATTTTTCCGAGAAAAATTTCTTACCATTGTTGAAATCTTTGTTCTGAAATTTCCAGTCTTTTCTTCCTTTCCAGTTTGCTTGAAATGCATTTTCCATAACTTCATCATCCCTCATCCGCACTCTTTGCTCCCTCGGATGTGCGGTTTGCTTTATTAACTCAAAGCAATGGGAAGGTTTTGCAAATCGCAAGACTCTTCTATTGCTTGAGATTTTTGCTTCGAATTTTTCAGGGACGGACATCATAAGCTTTTCTACAATCTTATGATCTTCAAATGTCTCCCCAAGGAGTCTCATCCGGTTCACTACATTCATCAATCGCGCAGAATACACTTTGACAGATTCATGGTCTTTCATCTTCATCAATTCGAACTCTCTCTTGAATGCTAGCAACTTTACAGCTTTTGTCTCTGCTGCTGCCTTCAAATTCGACCTGGAGCTTGTCCCAAATTTGTTTTGGTGTTTCCAAGTTCATGATTTTCGTAAAGATGTGGTCTGCAATTCCAGAATGCAGACATGTAATTGCCTTGTCTTTCTTCAATTTATCTTCTTCATGAGCCTTTATCTGCGCCATCGTTGGATTCGCACGTAGTGGATTTGGATCAGCATCCGTCACCACAATGTTCTATAATCCTTGGGATCGCAAGAAAAACTTCATCTTGACAGCCCAGATGTGATAATTTTCTCCAGAAAAAACTGGAATTGCAGCAGCATTGTTGTTGGAGGTTGACATGATTTTTGAAAGTAAAAACTCACTTTGTGTTTACACTCAATTAACCTCTAACTCTCTGTGTTTGTCTCTCAAAAAAAACCCCACAGTCCCGCAAGAAGATGTGCTCTGATACCACTTGTTGAAATTCTTTGATCTAAACAGTAAGTGTTCTAAACATCTACTGTTTAGATCAAAATCTGGGAATTGACGAAAGTGAAGAACAAGGCATGAAATTTGCAGAATTCTGAAGAATACTCAGAAAAACTGAAACTTTGAACAATTCACCTTAATTTTATTGAATTCGAAATGCCTATATATAGGCTTACAATGCATGAATTGAAAAACCATAAATCTCTCAACAATCCTAAGAGATTTGGATAGAAACAGATTTTTGAAATTCAAAATCTGTTATGAACTAATAGTTTTAGCTAAACTCAATCACTACAGCTAATCCATGATAAATCCTACAGCTAATAAGTAATCTTCTTATCCAAAGCTAATCTCACATTCAAATTCTAACACTCCTCCTTGAGATTTGCTTTGGGCAATCCCAATTTCATCTTCGAAATTCCGGACTTGCTACTTTGGAATTACCTTGGTCTTCAAGTCATGATGAATTAGACTTTTATCACCACTGTTTTGGCCTAAATCATCATCGGGATTTCCTTCACATGTTGCTCCTCCCTGTCTTCATGTACCATTCTCTAACATAACATTCCTCACCATCAATTTCTTTGCCATTAAAAGTCTTGACAGTTTCGGCGAGCATCCTCGGCTTTTCCGAGATTCATAATTTCAAAACATTTTGATTGTTCCTCAGCTGACCCTCACCATCACAGACACTAGTATTTGCTCCATGTTCGAGTAAAATCATCTTTCAAGCCTTCATGTGTTGTAGATTCAGCTGAATTCTTCACATAAACATTGTTGGATTCCATGCTAAACAGATCACCATCTCTGGTTTTCCCATCTTTGTCACATATTTGCAGCCTTTTGCAAACTTGATCACTAGTATGAATTTCAGGCATACCCTTTACCATATCACCATCATGCAACATGTTCAAACACTCAAGGTTGTAGTGCTCAGGTTTCTTGTCCCAATCAACACTCATTTCAGATTTCACACTCAAAACATTTCCTTCTACTACATTCAAATCTAAGTAGAAGCTACTGCCTTCCATTTTAAGTTTGTAGCAGCTGTTAATATATTGGGCATTGACAGTATGTTATTTAGCTCTTCAGTATACTAGAAGTGTTTTAAATGTTTTTCTCAGGGTATATGCCACTGGTTTAATTTATTCAATTTGTGTTTGTGTTTGTGCTTATGCATGAGCATGTTTACAATTTTTCCCAAGTCGAAATGTGGTTTGTGACATTTCTCAAGTAGTAGAACTTTTTTCTGCACCAATTGATTTGATCAATAGCAATTTCACTGGTTAATAATTAATTCTTACATCCTTTATAGCCATATCAAATTCATTCACGGGTGAAACCACGCTTTTGTTATGGTATTTTGTTTTAATTTCATTCATTTTGTTTCAATGCAGAGGCTGTTCCCGAAGAAGATTCTCGATTTGATGAATGCTGAAAAGCTTACTAGAGAGAATGTGGCAAGCCATCTCCAGGCATATATTCTTACCTCTCCTGGCATAATTTGTTGAAGATCATGGATATCAAGGCTGCAGCAGATTGAAGATTAGAGCATGGAGTCCTATTTGAATTCTAGTATTAATGTTTAGATTAGTATTGAATTAGCTGTAGGGAATTTTATCTATTTCAGATCATGTTGATCATGCTTTCTAGCTTAGGTGCAATCTAAATTCTAGGACTTATCTAGTACAAGAACAAGTTGTAATCAACTAGAACTCTTGTAATCATTTATTTTTTGCTATAAATAAAGGAAAGGCTATGGCAGTAACCTAACTAAGATTCTGCTCATTTGTTCTGGAATTTTGTTCTTTATTGTTCTTCAAATTCTGGGCAGCTGTTCTTCGTGTTCTTCATTTTCTGGCAATTCCAGATTTTGATTTGAACAGTGTCGGTTCTTGGGAAAATTGTTGACTTTTGTTGACTTTCGTTGACTTTTTTGTTTCTGATTTCTACAATTGGTATCAGAGCGTGTTGTTCTTTGTGGGGATTGTGTGAAACACGAGTGATTTATTTGTGAGGTCAATTAAAAATCAAAGCTTGACAGCTTTGAAGGGTTCTTGGACAAAACAGATTTTTGGGTTCTTTTTGTGCATTTTTTGGGTGCAGTGTGAAATGAGTTCTGGAGCAAATTTTCCAGCATCAACACCTACATTTACAGGTGTGAATTATGGAGTGTGGGCTGTAAAGATGGAAGCTTACCTGAAGGCTTTTGATCTATGGGATTATGTGGACACCGGCAAGGTTCCAACTCCCTTAAATGATGATCCAACCTTGAATCAAATAAGATTTTTCAATGAAGAAAGATCCAAGAGTTTCAAAGCACTTACTTGCATGCATAATGCAGTAAGTGAGGAGATTTTTACAATGATTATGACTTGTAAAACAGCCAAAGAAGCTTGGGATAAGATAAAGGCTGAATTCCAAGGGGATGAAAAATCAAGGAGGATGCAAGTGATGAATCTGCGAAGGCAATTTGAGGCCTTGAGAATGAGGGAGACAGACACAATTAAGGATTTCTCTTCCCAAATTTCAAAGCTTGTAAATCAAGTGAGACTTTTGGGGGAAGATTTTCCTGACTCAAGGATTGTGGAGAAGGTGTTGGTGAGCTTACCCGACAGGTTTGAACATAAGATATGTTCACTTGAAGACTCACATGATTTTTCTGAAATCAGCCTTCAAGAGCTGATTAATGCTCTGCAATCGGTGGAGGAGAGGCACTCTTATAGACATCAAGAGTCAAGTGGTGAAGCACTTGTGGCAAAAGTGAAAGACAAGCACCATGCCAAACATGTTTTCGTAAAACAGTTTTGAAAATAGAAGAGAAAAAAAGCAAAGCAATCGGAAGCCAAACAATTGGCGGTCATTCAACAGGAAAGGGAACACCTCGGGAGTGGGAAAAAGAGAAGAATTTTCCACCTTGCAAGTATTGCAAGAAGACTAATCACCGAGACTCTTGGTGCTGGCTCAAAAAACATCCGAGTGTAGAAGATGCAAAGAATTCGGCCACATGCAAAAAATTTTGCAAGAAAACTGAAGTTGCAAGAATTGCACAAAGCGAAGATGATGCTTTGAGGAGGAGAAAGAAGAGCAATTATTTATGGTAATTGCAGAACCTACATGCAACATAAGCGAGGTAAAATCTTCACTTTGGCTCATTGATTCGGGATGCACAAATCACATGACAACGAGACCTTGATTTGTTCAAAGAATTGGATAGAAATTTTTTGTCCAAAGTAAGAATAGCTAATGGAGATTATGTGCAAGTTAAAGGAAGAGGTGCAATTGCAGTTGATACTATGGCAGGTACGAAAATTTTAAGCAATGTTATGTATGTGCCTCAATTGAAGCAAAATCTTGTGAGTGTGGGACAATTGCTAGAAACTGGTTATGCATTGTCATTTAAGCATGGAATATGCAAAATTAAAGATGATAAAGGGGTGTTGTTATTGTCCACTAGAATGGTGAATAGAAGCTTTAATGTTGATTGGAATTCAACATATTTAAAAGCTAATGCATGTAGAGAGGATGAATCAATACTTTGGCACAAAAGGCTTGGGCATTTTAACTATGCAGCCTTAAGGAAGATGTCTAACTTAGAGATGGCACATGGTTTGCCAAATATATTGAATGAGGATGTGTTTTGTGAAGCCTGTCAGCTAGGGAAGCAAACAAAAGTTGCTTTTCCTAATAATACACTTAGATCCACATCTAAGTTGCAGCTTGTGCACACTGATTTGTGTGGCCCTATGTCTATTGAATCCTTGAGTGGATCAAGGTATTTTCTCTTGTTCATTGATGACTATAGCAGGTTTTGTTGGAGTTATTTTTTTGAAGGCAAAAGCTGATGTGTTTCTTGAGTTTACGAAGTTCAAAGCTGCTGTTGAACTTGAAACTGGATGCAAAATCAAAATTCTGAGGTCTGACAATGGGGGTGAGTATACCTCTCGGCAATTTGATGATTTCTTGGTGAAAGAAGGTATCAAACATCAGCTAACAATTCCTTATACCCCTCAGCAAAATGGGGTAAGTGAAAGGAAAAATAGAACACTTATGGAGATGGCAAGGTGTTTATTGTTTGAGAAAAAAATGCCCCTAAAATTCTGGGCAGAGGCTGTCAACACAGCCACCTATATTTTGAACCGAATGATCTCTAGAGTTTTAGGAGATAAAACTCCATATGAATTATGGTATGATACTAAACCTAGTATTAACCATTTAAGGGTGTTTGGTTGTATTTGCTATGTATTGAAACCTGAAGTTAATAGGAAGAAATTGGATGAAAAAGCTGAGATGGGAGTGTTCATTGGTTATAGCTCAAAATCCAAGGCTTATAAGGTTTATGTTGTAAATGCTGACAAAGTTGTTGTTGCTAGAAATGTGAAGATGATAGAAAATGCAGCATGGAATTGGGAGAGCACAACTGAAACACTATCTAAACAGATTCAGTTTCATGAGCAAGAAAAGGATGAAGACAGTGATGATGAACCCTGTGAGGGGGCACGAGATCATTGGCTGAGATTTATAGCAGATGCAATGTGGCTGATGCTGAACCTGTTGGAGTTGAAGAAGCCTTGAAATCTAAGGTATGGATAGCTGCAATGAAGGAGGAGCTTGCAATGATTGAGAAAAACCAGACCTGGAAGCTTGTTGACAGACCTGCAAACAAGAAGATAATTGGGGTAAGATGGATTTTTAAGACAAAGTTGAATGCTGATGGTAAGATAAACAAACATAAAGCAAGATTGGTGGTTAAGGGTTATGCTCAAGAGGCAGGGGTGGATTATACTGATACTTTTGCCCCGGTTTCTAGACATGACACAATGAAGCTCTTGCTTGCTCTTGCGGCACAAAATGGCTGGTATGTTTATCAATTGGATGTTAAATCTGCATTTCTTAATGGTTATTTGAATGAGGAAATTTATGTTGATCAACCAGTTGGGTTTGAGAATGATAATCCAAACCAAGTGTATCTTTTGAAGAAAGCTTTATATGGGCTCAAACAAGCTCCTAGAGCTTGGTATAGTAGGCTTGATGAACACTTGTTGAGCTTAGGATTTGAAAGAAGTGCAAATGAGGTGACCTTGTATGTTAAGCATGTTGATAAACATGTATTGATGGTGTCAGTATATGTGGATGATTTGCTGATCACAGGTGACAAGAAGCAGCTGATAGAAGAGTTCAAATTGAACATGAAAGAGCAATTTGAGATGAATGAGCTCGGCTTGTTGTCTTATTTTTTGGGAATGGAGGTAATGCAATCAGAACAAGGATGTTTTATTTGTCAAAAATCCTTTGTTCAAAAGATCTTAGATAACTTTGCAATGACAAATTGAAAATCAGTTCCTACTCCTATGATATTAGGACTGAAATTGGTGAAAGATGATGGAACTCAAAAGTGTGATGGAAAGACTTATAGAAGCTTGATTGGGAGCTTATTATATTTAACCATCACAAGGCCTGACATTGTGTTTGCTGTTAATTATCTTTCAAGGTTTATGCAGGATCCAAATCAATCACATTTCATGGCTGCCAAACGTGTGCTAAGGTATTTGCAGGGGACTAAGTCTCTCGGCTTGAATTTTGTGAAGTCCAAACCTGTCAGCCTTGTTGGCTATACTGACAGTGATTGGGGAAGGAGTGAGTGCATGATGAGCACCTCTGGATATTGCTTTGTTTTGGGATCAAATGTTTTCAGCTGGCTTTCTAAGAAGCAATCCATTGTTGCACATTCAACAGCTGAGGCCGAATATGTGGCAGCTTATGTGGCAGCAAAACAATTGGTTTGGTTGAGGAAAATGCTTAAGGAACTTGATTGTGTTCAAGTTAATCCTACTGTCTTGCTATGTGACAACATGTCAGCCATAGCCATTTCGAAAAATTCTGTTTTTCACAATAAAACCAAGCACATGAAGATTAAGTACCATGCATTGAGGCAATTTCAACAAGAAGGGGAGTTAGAGATGGAATACTGCTCATCCAAGGAACAATTGGCTGATTTCTTTACCAAACCATTAGCCAAAGATAGGTTTGAAGAATTAAGGATGACGATAGGAATGTGCAGCCTTGCATCCAAGGAGGAGTGTTGAAGATCATGGATATCAAGGCTGCAGCAGATTGAAGATTAGAGCATGGAGTCCTATTTGAATTCTAGTATTAATGTTTAGATTAGTATTGAATTAGCTGTAGGGAATTTTATCTATTTCAGATCATGTTGATCATGCTTTCTAGCTTAGGTGCAATCTAAATTCAGGACTTATCTAGTACAAGAACAAGTTGTAATCAACTAGAACTCTTGTAATCATTTATTTTTTGCTATAAATAAAGGAAAGGCTATGGCAGTAACCTAACTAAGATTCTGCTCATTTGTTCTGGAATTTTGTTCTTTATTGTTCTTCAAATTCTGGGCAGCTGTTCTTCGTGTTCTTCATTTTCTGGCAATTCCAGATTTTGATTTGAACAGTGTCGGTTCTTGGGAAAATTGTTGACTTTTGTTGACTTTCGTTGACTTTTTTGTTTCTGATTTCTACATAATTGAAAATGAACCAATTTTTTTCATCCATGAATCTAACTACACTGTTGTGATTGTAGAAATATAGGCTTTACCTTAAAAGGATCAGCACCGTGGCAAACCAGCAAGCTAATAGGGTGGCAGATCTAGGCAGTTCCGATGCATCATACCTGCAAATCAATTCTATGAGTAGACTGGGATTGCACAACTTGGCTGGATCCGCACAGTTTCACAGCACACCTTTCAGATCTCTCCCATCTATTGGAATGCTTGATAGGTTGAATTCTCCTCCTGTTCTGGGCATTCACGGTCTGAACTTACTACAAGGGATGCCAGTGCCATTAGAACTTGATCAAATACAATCCAACAAGGGTGTGAACTACATTCAAGAACTTCCTACTCATCTTGGTGACACAGCCAGTTTCCCTGTTTCCAGTGGTTTCTCAGATTTGAAAATAACTGCTGGAAGCTCAAACAGCCCTTTTGTTGGTGTTTCAAACAAACACCTAATGTTGGAAGAACATGGTCAAGGGCTCCAAGATGGCCAAAAATTTGGAAAGCAATCTTCTCTTTCAGCAGGCTCTTTAAATCCAAGATATTCTTCCAATTCTCCAGATCATGGTAGATGTAATGACAACTGGTCCAACGTTGTTCAGTCAAATGGGGTCCAATCAAATTCTTTAACATTGAATGACTGTTTTAAGCAATCTATTCTGCATCCTAGTGCCATCAGAGAAAGCATGTCAACAATGGCCTTGCAAAGTAGGAATAATCCTTGTGATGTTTCTTCTATCTCTACTCTTCCCATACATTTACAGGACTCCAAAGCAGATCTACCATGCCAAGTGGGAGTGGCTACAGTGAGCAGTAATGCTGGAAAGCTAATTAATAATGGCCCTCTAGGGTGGGATGACCACAGGCAGGATGATCCTTACCACTCAAATGGCCTATCTAACTCAATAAACTTAGCAATTCCTATTAATGGTAATGGGAATCCCAATGGGTGCAATTTGGATGCAAATAGGACTGTCAAATTTTGTTGATACCTCAATGATGAAGCATAATGAGGTTGAGTGTTCAGCCCTGGAAACATTAGTGAGGTCAAGAGATGGGTATTTGCCAAGCCAAGAGAAGCCACAGGAAGGTTCTGTTTTGAATAATTTTGGCTCCTTGGAAGATTTGGTGAGCGTAATGGTCAATCAGGCAAGTCTCCATGTCCCTGTGCATTCCTGTAGAGATGATGACTTTGTTTTTCCTGTTTTATAGTAGCTATAAAATTTGCACGAGGTTCTAAGCCTTTTCCATTGAATAAGAGAATCTCCTAGGCAAACGAAGTTTCTTTTTCCTCAATTATCATTTTTGTCTCACTTAACCAGCTATACCCCAAAAAAATGCGTTAGGATTTATGAACTTGTTAATTATTTCTCCTGTATCAAATATATGTTTCAACCGTAACATGGTTTAAAGATGGTGTTCCCAATAGGACCCTGCACAATACAAACTGATGCCAATTCTTGTTTTTGTTTTGAATGAGTTTCTTATCACTTCAACTTTGAATCTCTTTGTTTACTATGTTTTTCATGTTCTATGCAGCCAACCATTCTTGGTTAGGAGAATAGTCTGGGTGTGTATCTGTCTCTGTGTGTGTTTTGGATAATCTTGGGAGTATTATTTTTCAAGAAAAGATTTTTCTAGCCTTAAAACATGAAGGCCCCTCCAAAGTCCTTGAATTGCATGTCAGGTCCTTTCACCTGGAGTTATCCTTTAGGAGATTACTCGACGAAAACACGGTCTTGCCTAGTCAGTGAATCATTCTCGATTCACCTCCCTTTTCAGCATTTTCAGTGTTCGATATCACTTCATCAGCTTTAATCCTAGGCTTGATAACATGGAGGATGTGGTGGTGACATGCATATAAAGATTTAAGCTGCCAAGGCTTCCAGAGAGAATGATATGCAGAAGCATTGTGCTTTCTTGCAGATGAGTTATTCCTGGTGTAATTGATACTCAACTTATCCATGCATGCCACTTAGAATTGTATGTTAATTGCAGTTGTTTTGTCCTAGAGTAATTTGTTTTTACCTAGTTGATTAAGTAGAGCATTGCAATCTCATAGCATTCCCAAGAGCTTGGTTTAGAACTGGGAAAATGCACTGTTCATGAGACCAGAAGAACAAGTGTTTGACATTATTGGTGACATTGAGATATGAAAAAAAAGCTATCATTTCTACCAAGAACAGTGCCTCCACTTACTATTGATCAGAAATTTGGTTCCTGTCTCTCTCACCAGACAAATTCCACCAGAATATTTCTAGTAGCATGTATTTTGAAAGGAAAAAACTCTCTTTAGTGGCAACTCCAACGCCAGTGCTATCAGGAGAGTTAAAGGTAAAAAAAATACTTTTAGTATTTTTGTTTAATTTTTTTAGCTTCGATGGTTGTGCTATCAAAACAGCTAAAATGGTTGTTCCCTCCCTCATATGTTATTTGTATTATCTTGAACAAAAAAGCTATAACTTCCATGTTGGCACTGGTGACAAAATACAATTTGATGATTGTCGTCTAAATGATTTTTACTATTGAAATACATATAAATAAAAAAATTATATTTACACTATTCAAAAGTCTCTAAAATGAGTTTTGATATTGGAGATGCTCTAAAGCTTATAGAAACATGAAAGTTTTTAAATTAACCCTTCACCTCCTCTCCATGAGCTCGAATAACCTCGCAAAGGAAATTATGAGTTATTCTAAGGCCAATTGATGAAAATTAGTTGGCACCGACAAACGTAAACTCTCTTGTTTGGCCGAAGAAGAAAACCACAAGGGCCTACAAATTATTGCAATACACGACCCCCCCACACAAGCACAGTACAAACACATCACTTATTTCTGCTCTTGGTCACATCACATGCATGTTGATTTTTTAATTTTAAGAGATCGAATTTGTTTATTTGAATTAAAAAGATATTTATTTTACTTTTGATGATCAACAAGTTATAAAATTAAAAACTAGACTTTTGAATCAAGTTAACACATTGATTTATTATTTTCATTTTTAGATTTTTTTAATTTTTTTTAACTCAAATCCTCTGCTCATTTTATTTATTTCAATTTCTTGTAGAAAAATTAAATAAAATTTCTCTTAGGTTCAACCTGGTTTTTACAATACATTCATACTACAATGTTATTATTTGTGATAATAAAATCAGGTTTTCATAATTAGACTACAAATCTATTTTATCTGTGATAATAAAGTCAAAATTATATTTTGAAGTTTCAAAAACCGACCACCCACTCCAAGGAATAAATGCAGGAAATCAAGCAATAACGATATCAAACATTCAGTCTCACTTCTTTTCTTGTACTGCTATTGTGAAAGAAGACCCTCTGCAATTCTTTCTTAAAACGTTGTCCAAAGGTTATCAACATATATTGCTTCATAAAACTTAAATTCCTAAATTTTTTTTTTTTTAAATCTAATAGAAAACAATACAAGCTACATTATTTTTTATTCGAAGATACCTCACCCCTCAAAAAAAACACTTTATGGGTCCAGGTGAGCGAATAACATCCTAACTATTATAAACCCTTACAAAGGGGAGTAAAACCCCACACAAGCCATACCCTGACTCGCACTCAAGACCTGCTGTGCAGATCGCATGCTCTTTACCATCACGCCACCCTCCTCAGGACTAATAGAATCTACATTGCATACACATAAAAACTCATCCATATCTATATTAAGGTGGTTTAACTCCGAGATAAGCTTTTATCCACTATCCAGCTTGACAAACACTAATCTGCATAAGCTTCAAATAACCATTCCATGGCTTTTTTTAGTCTTCGAGGTTTCCCCTGCACATTATGATAAGTTAAAAACAGGCAACACGGTGCTAGTCTTGGAAAGATATCAATTGAATAGAGAAAGAAAAATGGGGAATGATACGAGTGGGACATAGACTTTGTAACTGATACTAAAAATACCATGATTTATGTTGAATGTTACTTTTGTTGTATAAGAAGCTTATTCAATTGAATGAATACAATTAAAAAAAAAAGCAAGTTCCAATATGAAAATGAGTGAAAAATAGTGCAAGAAAAAAAAATTATCTAAGAAATTGCTAAAAAAACACTACAACAGTTTAACTACCTTCCAAAAAAAAAAAGTTCTTAATTGCCACTTATGATTTAACTTATTGTGCAAATGTTTTTTGTTTTTTTAAGAGAGAGAGAGAGAGTTGAAGTTGAAGTCTAATACTAATTTAAATTATTGAATTCTAGATTATAAATTATAACTTTTAATGAATAATCATTACACACATATATGTGTTGTAACAATTTCGGTAGTTAATAATGTCTAATAACAATTTAAATTATTGATTTGAAGATTATAATATATATTTGAATGCCCCAATTTCAATTTAAGTATATAGAGTTGATGATTTTGAAATGTTAAATGGCTATTGATTAATTTTATCAGATTTATAGGTTATAATAGGAAAAAAAAAAAGAATCATTTATTTTTTTAGAAGAAGGAAGTCTAATAATTGTTTTTATTAATTTGAAAATTTTAATATGCATACAAAGTAAGAGAAAATTAAATCCCAACTTACCAGGAAGATTGCGCGAATGATACTGTGATTTTTGGGATATGACAAATCTTGGGCCACTCACAGCCATTCGTCTCCTCCCTACAATTTTCTTGAAGAAGTGGACATCCCCAGATCTCCAGTGTCTCTAATTTGGAGAGGCGTTGAATGGCTGTTGAACTTGGCAGATACTTGAGATTCTTGCAGCTTAGAATAGAAAGAAGTTGAAGGGAAGAAAGGTTGGCCAACCATTCTGGCAAAGCTTCCTCAAATTCCTCTCCTTCGAAACCCCATATAGTCAGTGTCTTGAGGGCAGTGAGGTGTTGGAGTTGATGTGGTACACTCTTCAGTTTATCCCATCCATCTATCACCAGGGACCCACTAAAGTTGATTGACTTTAAAAGTCCTGCAGGAAAAGCCTCCAGCTCCTTTGAGAAATCACCGATTCTCAATTCCTTCAGTTGGGTGAGGCTGCCTATGCAATCCTCCTCCGGGAAATCGCTCAAACTCCCACACCCATAGATTTGTAATTCAACAAGAGAACGCAATTGTCGTAAACCATGCCAATCAATACTGATGAGCTTACGACAAGCTACAATGCATAATCTTTGAAGCGAAGTCAATTCTTGTAAATCATTAATATGGGTAAGCTCTGCGCAATAACATATCTCCAATTCTTCTAGAGATGCGCAATATTGTAATCCGCTTGGAAGAGCTCCCAATTTACAACCGTAAATAATCAATTTCTTCAGAGAATATTTCAATTCTCGGAAATCACCAAGAATTGTAATCAACTCTCTGCACCACTGTATATTCAATTCCACCAGAGATGTGCAGTGTTGTACGCTTGGAATGGATGTCAGCTTTCCACATCCCAGAATCCTCAACAACCGAAGAGACGTGAAGACATCAAATTCACCGGATAAATATCTCAATTCATCACATCCAACAATTTCAAATTCTACAAGAGATGAAAGACCACATATCGGAATGCTTTTCAACTTGCCACACCCCTGAATGCTCAACTTTTCAAGACAAGGAAATACTCGATCACCTTCTCCACCTGCTACCATCCATTCTTCAAGACCATCCATACGGATCAGAGTGAGTTCTTTTAGTGCCGGAAACAGTACTCCTGCCCTGCCACTCTTACATTTTACAATATCCATTTCGATCATCTTTAGAATCTTAAGGCGAGGAAAACATCCAAGTGTTGGGAGTTGTGCACACTTTTTTAATATTAGTGTTTCCAGATGGTAGAGGTTTGTAATGGATTCTGGCAATGCTCTGATATACGAGACATCAAGATATCTCAAATGTCTCAGCTTGCAAATTGAATCTGGTAACTCAGTGGTACCGGACTTTTGCAATTTCGAGTTCTCAAGCTTTTTGAATTTGCGAGGCCGATTGAATACATCAACCGTTGAGAAAACAGTACGCAGTTTTCTAGCATCAATCGCTGGAAATATTGACTCAACTTCCCCACGAGAAATGAGATTTAGATGACGAATATGAGATGCACCATCTACTTCCGAACCCGCCTCCACACTTAACGTTTCTGATTTTGAGACCTGTAATGCAAGATCATGCACAAGATCATGCATCTTGCAACTTTTTATGATCCCATACCAGTTCCTTTCAACATCTTGGAAAAAGGAATTTGCAAGCAAGTCATTGAAACACTTGTTGCCCTCCATCCTCCCATCTGATGACCCAAGATAACCTTCAGCCATCCAGAGTTGAATTAGCTCTTCCCTTTCAATTTCAAAATCCTTGGGAAAAATGGAACAGTATGCAAAACATTTTTTCAATGTTGGCGATGACAAATAATCAAAACTGAGTCTCAATAAGCGTAAAGCTTCATTTCCATCCTTTGTATTCCAAAATCTACTGTTTAGAATTGACCGCCACTCCTGTGTCTCCTTTAGGCGCAGTGTTCCTCCCAGAACTTGAGCAAGCAATGGAAGCCCTCCACATTTCTTTGCAATCTCTTTTCCAATAGACTCCAAGTCTGCGGCTAATGTTGCTCCTCCATCCCCACTCACCTTCTGCTTGATAATGGACCAACATTCTTCATCTGATAGTCCCCTTGGTTTGTGCTGACTCCCACTAGAAGTCTCCATCATGGTTGCTATTTCTGGTATGCGGGTTGTGACAACAACAGCATTCCCTTTCTCGCTGCTAATTTTTAACAATTGATCCTTCAAACCATCCCACTTCACATGGTCTTCATTCCACACGTCATCAAGAACAAGAAAAAATGTCTTATTTTTCAGCTTTTGTTGAATTTTTTCAATAATTGCATCTAGATTGGTTAACCCACCAGTATATTCATCAATCTTTTGCAATATCTCGTCTAAAATCCTCCTTTTACTGAAATCATTAGAAACGCACACCCATAAAGTCACATCAAAGTGTTTTCTCTCCCTCACTACTTCACAAACTTTTTTAGCCACGGTAGTTTTCCCAAGGCCAGCCATCCCCACTATAGGGACAACCGAAAGGACATGTTGTTTCGTCAAGGTAGCCAGCCTATCCGTAACAATAGAGACATCAGCCTCCCTTCCTACAACTTCTAAGCTGCCAAGCAAGGAATCTGTATCTCGATCTAGATCCAAGGAAACTTTTTGAGCTCTATCTTCATGTTGTAGAGATGTCAATCCAAGCCTAGATCCATCAGCATCTTCCCGAATTTCATCCAGGGTTTCTCTGATCTTCTTAATTTTTAGACCCATACTCAAACGGAAAGCAACTGGGTTGTGGAGTGAAAAGAAGTCGCGTACCTTTCCCTTCTTCTGGTCTTTTCGGAGAATCTCATACGCAAACTCGTCTAGAACATCTTCGGCATCATAAGCTACATCTTGTAGCCTCTCCAGCCAAAGCTTCACAGACCTGTCTGTTACGGGCCTTGAGGCTGCATCTTGGAGCTTAGCTTGGATCATGGTCAAGGACTCCTTAAGCCTCTGCAGCTGGCCCTCCAATCCCCAAGCAAGTCTGATCCCTCCAGCAGCTATGGAAATCACCCTGTTCAAAGTCTCCTCCATGGTAAACGTAAGAAGAAGCTCTGCTGCCATATTGTCTTTTTTTGGGGGGGAAATCAAAGAAGTAAGATTTGATGAAAAGAGAGAAGAGTGGTCTGAAAGTTTCGAAATAAAGATGAAATGAGGCGTTGTTTTGGAATGATGAGATGCGTTGTATTATTGTTTTTCAAGACGATGGATCCTTGCTGAGGTTGACAATGATATGAAGGGTGTTTTGGAATGAAGAGATGTATCTTCCACGAAAGCAGAGAAAGTCGCCGCATGAGGGTCCCTTCCTCCATATACTTACAACTTGATTGATGGTAGTTGGCAGCATCTTCCACGAAAGCAGACAAAGTAGCTGCATGAGGGTCCCATCTACTATCCATGGAAAGAGATATTTACATTAACTCTGTAATGTTTAAGGAAACTAAATGGAATGTTTTTGTCCCTATAAACTATATTTACAAAGTAGCTGCGTGGGGATGCATTGAGTTCTCTCCTTGTGGAGCATAATTGAAAGACACCACAGATTCCTTAGCATCTTAAGTGAATCATTTTGTGAGCCGTTTTTGTGTTCTTAAAAAAATTATTGATATTAAAAATAAAAATATTATTTTAATACATTTTTAAAGAGAAAACATATTGAAAACAATCAAAATATTATTGATCTCTACTTGTTCATAGTTTAGAGTCTGATTGATATTAGTTATTTTTTTTAATATCAATCAGACTACAAGGATAAGCTGTTAGTGTAATAAACAAAACGTTTAGAAGGGATAAATCATGGACAAAACCCTAAATATTTCCAACATAGCTAGGTATCATAGATTATTGTCAACTTTATTACACAGTAAATCTCTTTGCCAACTTTATTAATGAATATTTAACCAAATAATGAGTTAATAGCTCTGAAATATTAATGTTATTATTTAAGATTGATTGCAAAGTTCAAGAATTAAGCATCTCGTAAGTTAATTAAGTAGGTCAATCAACCATTAATCATATTTGAAGATATTAAATGTTAAATATTTATCTGATTCAAAGGTTGGTGGTAGATATTAAATATTACACATATCTCTTGCATAGTGTTTATCAAGCATTAGTTTTTTGTGCAGCTCATGGCCACTAGCCTTTACTTTCAAGATAGTAGTTATTTTACTTTATTATTGCTAGTGAATTCAATTTACTTTTTAATATTAAATTTATTTGATGGTAAGAAATTAATTAGAAAGTTTTATATGATAAATTTACTCATAATCTTTTTGGTTTCTTTTAACTTTAAGAGACATCAAATTTATTTATTTGAATTAAAAAGATATTTTTACTTTGATGATCAACATGTTTATAGGAATAAATATCTATATTTTTAAATTAAATTAACACATCAATTTATTATTTTTACTTTTAATTTTTTTTTTAATTTTTAACTCAAACCTTTATTTATTTCAGTTTCTTGTTCAACTTGGTTTTTACAATACAATCATACTACAATTTTATTATCTGTGATAACAAAATCAGGTTTTCACAATTATACTACAAATCTATTTTATCTGTGATAATAAAGTCAAGATTATATTTTGAAGTTTCAAAAACCAACCACCCACTCCAAGGAATAAATGCAGGATATCAAACATTCAGTCTCACTTCCTTTTCTTGTACTGTTATTGTGAAAGAAGACCCTTTGCAATTCTTTCTTCCTAGTATATTTGGAGTAAAAAAAAGGTTAGCATTGACTGCTTTAGTAGAAAAGCCGCTCTCCATTCAAGATTGGAACTAAACTTGCTGGGAGTAGTCCGATTGGAGCCATGCGCCTTGCCTAGCTCCTAGGTTTCAACCGGCCTGAAGCTGGAAAGAAAGAAAAATGTCAGTAACAGCTGCTTCAAAGCCTCAAGGATGAAACAGCATTACCTTACATCACCTTTGAGCGAGTTGAGGCTGTAGGAAAGAACTGTTGGCATTAATAAAATGATATTAAATTAACAATCTGGCTTCTAGCAGGCAGTTGAAATGTAGTAGTTTGTGATGAGCTGCATGGTTAGTCAATGAAATGCACAAAATCTCAAATCTTGCCAAAATTTGGTAAATGATGATTTAAAAGTACTTTAGAGTCACAGTTTTTTCTGCTAAAGCCTGCAAAGCTAGTTTGTTGCAGCTAAAAGGAACATGAAAAGGTATTCCATTTGTATAGTTTATATATATATATATATATGTTAATTAAATTTTTTTAGTTCAAATTCAAAAATAAAATTATTTAGAATTGTGCAATTTAATCTAAAAAAAGACACAATAAAATGATTTTTCTGAACAAAATAATGAACATGTATAATATTACGAGAATGTCATTATCAATCTTGCAAGGTTATTATATTCTCTGATTGCTCTGAAATTTTAACATAATATATATAAATATGTCAAGATACTCGTAAAATTTCATCTTAATCTAACGGTTGGATTAAAAGATATGATTGACATTGTATAGTTATTCATTATTTTTAAAAAATACTATTTGACCGAAACCAGAATGTTTCAGCTGGAATTTAGGCAGAATTTCTGAAATGGACTGGAATTTTAAGCGAGTTAAAAACTGCGTTGTTTTATCTAGTTTTTTTAACTAGTACAAAACATTTCGGCTAAAACAAAATGAGATCAACAACACTGGTCCGAAGAGGTATGACCAGTTCCTTTTGGGTTTAGATGGGAAGCTCTTGGCAGTTGCCCAACTTCTTTGTATCCATTTCATGATCCCTTCTTGCATGCACCTAATTTTGGCAGGAAACTCAAAGAAACATGATGACCTTTAATGCCTTTTAACACTCTTTATCTGATACTCGATATGCCATACTTATCAAGCATCAAATAAGGAGCATTAGAAAGCATTGAAGGCCATCGTGTAATTCTCCACAAGACCTAATCTTGTCAACCAGACAGGCAAAACTTAATTTTCTGTTTCTGCAAGAACCCATTCTAGTCTAGTTTCTCGAATGCTTACTTTTTGTGCTGATCTAAATTTAATTTGATGAATTGAAACTGAGACGGGCATGCCTGCTAAACAGTTGACTTAATTTCAGGAGAAAACCTAAAAAAAAAACATATAAACTTCATTGCAGAGGACCGGCCTGGTTTAACTTGATAGAGCAAGTCCAATGGTAAAAATTATTTTGGAGAGCTAAATCTCTAAAATAACTTTTTAAATAGTATAAATATAGTTTTTTTATTTATATTTATTCCAATGGTAAAAGCCATTTAGAAAAATTATTTTTTATATATCATTTTAAATATAGTGCAATTATTTTGTATATAATTTAATTATGCAATTAATTATACAATTAATAAGAGTAAATTATATAATTAAACAATTGCTTTTAAAAAACTCTTCAACAATATTATTATTATTTTTAATTATATTTAAATAAAAAATAAATTTAAAATAGAAAACCAGTGCCCCGTACACTATCAAAAATTGAGTTATCAAAAATTGAGTTAAATTAATTAAGAAGTACAAAACAATCAATAAGACTCTAGCTAGCTGCCCCGTCAGCTTCTTCTAAACAATTATCCAACTATATTTCATCATCAGTGCCACTGTATTTATTATGACTTTTTTTATTCAAGATGCTACAAATAACATACGAAAGAGGAAGGAACCATTTTGACTGCTTTGATAACATCCGTCGAAGATGAGGATATGAAAAAAAGAAGCTAAAAGAACATATTTTTAGCTTTGGTTATTCAAATAGCACCGGCGTTGGATTTGCTATTCTACACTGTATGAACACAGAATCAAATCTTTCCTAGATTTAATGATCAGTTTGTGAAAGAACATCTTACACGTTACACGGTAAGAGACAAACATGCAGCGTGTTTAGGGTTTTTAAATAATGGAGAAAGTCTCAATAAAAAATTGTAAATGACAAAGAAACAGTTCCTCCAATACTAATAAATGCACATAAATACAATTTATCCTACGAATAAATTTGCTTTTCTATAATGCCTAATTTGATATTATTTCCTGCAAACAACACCAGATCTTCTAGATTCTTGATTGTGGCTGCATGAAGATTTTGTGTTTACTTTCTGCTTTGAGGCAAGGTGAATCCATGATAGCTGATAGCGTAGAAAAAAACTCCTTTCCATGGCTGCCACTCTCATATTCAGGCTTGTAGGTTTTGTCATAGAAAGGCTCATCGATCGGAAGAAGAGAGAGACAGTACCTAAAGCTTACAAGTGTGAAAGTCTTCGATTTCTCCAGTCAATGTAAAATATTGATGTCATCACAAAGTAAATTTTGTCATAAAAAGACTATTAAGAAATAAACTCATCTAAAATTTTAAATTTTTAGGTGAAATTTCATAATATAATTTATATTATTCTATAATATTTTTCTTTAAGTAAAAGTCTTTTATATTATACTCACACTACTTTGTTCTTGATTTTTATCAAATAGAATAGGAGTGGTGAGATTCGAACTCGTGATTGTTGGGTTAACAAAGCTCTAATACCATGTTAAGAAACCAACTCACCTAAAATGTTAAACTTTTAAGTAAGACCCCATAATATAATTTATATTATTTTCTAATAAAAACATACTTTAAAAATAAAAAGGGTACTAGAAACTTGTAAATGTCTATACTCTCCACTCCTAGCCATTGTAAAATATTAATATATTTTTTATGTGAGAAACTTTATTTTTCAGAAAGTAAGTATATTTTATAGATTTAGAAGAGTAAGTAAAACTTTAGCTCTCGTTCTTACAAGAGATACATGTTATAACTTAAATTCAAAATTTATTGTGCATATCATAAGTCCTTTGTTATCACGCCGTAACGCTCATTTGGTACATAAAATTTTAATATCATCATTAACTGTATCACGATTGTCATGTGACAGTGTTTTTAATGTATTCAGTCATGTCTTGCATCTACGTATGAGACAGACAGCAGCAGCAGCTACAACATTTGATACATGAGATTGAATCGGGCTTGATATGATAATTTTGGGTGTACGAGGGATGTTCTTGCTCCATTAACTAGATTTATGAAAACCCTCAGCAATTTAAAGGATAGTCTTGTTTAATCTACTCATCAAACCATGCTTGAATATAATTGCAGAATTTTGCTGAATTCTCTTCTTCTCAATATTGTGAGTTTTAACTAACCAGATATCGCTACAAGTGAACAATCCTAGATTAATTAAGAACACCACATGATTTACTAGAGTAATCATAAATTACTCTTAAATTGACCATATCTAAGAAATTAAAGTATAAACTTTTAATTGTTGTAGGTCGAATCTCATATTCGAGCTTCTCATTTCTTATTAAGAAAAAAATATACTATGCTTTCACAAGATTGATGCAGCATAACATGAACTATTGCAATCAAGGAAGGGGAAGGAAAACACTGCACATGGTCTTTTGCCTTCTGTGTTTTAGTTTTGAAGACTCTAAAGGAAAACATGCTGTAGATTCTCTATATAGATCCATAGACTTCCTTAAAGCATTTGAAAACGATCATTTTCATGCTGAATCCTGATTTCCCATATCTTTGGACAATTTTAGAGTTGTGTATTAGTCTGATTAATACTCATTTTGTAAGTTGATTCCAAAGACAAATATTAGGGTCTTCTTCTGTCTAGTTTAACAAGTTTGCTTACTGTTCTGTTTTATGCTCATTGCATATTATTGTAACAGTTTTGCCACATGTGGTTGTCCATTTGGGATTCATGATAATTGATTAACGTTGAATTGCAGTGTTGTCAGCAAACGGTGATCCAAAGCTTGTGATGAAGGGGATCACTCATGGAGCTTGTTATTATTTGGTCAAGCCTGTTCGAATAGAGGAGCTAAAGACCATCTGGCAACATTTGATTAGGAGAAAGAAAAGTGATAACAAAGACAGAAACAGCTTGGATAACCGAGACAAACCTGATCAAGGAAGTAGTGAAGCAGTACCTGACCAGAAGCTTAATAAAAAAAGAAAAGAACAGAATGGAGATGAGGATTCTCCAGTGAAACCACACTTTTGTTATGGTGTTTTGTTTTAATTTCATTCATTTTGTTTCAATGCAGAGGCTGTTCCGAAGAAGATTCTCGAGTTGATGAATGCTGAAAAGCTTACTAGAGAGAATGTGGCAAGCCATCTCCAGGCATATATTCTTACCTCTCCTGGCATAATTGAAAATGAACTAATTTTTTTCATCCATGAATCTAACTACACTGTTGTGATTGCAGAAATATAGGCTTTACCTTAAAAGGATCAGCACCGTGGCAAACCAGCAAGCTAATATGGTGGCAGCTCCCGGCAGTTCTATGAGTAGACTGGGATTGCACAACTTGGCTGGATCCGCACAGTTTCACAGCACACCTTTCAGATCTCTCCCATCTAGTGGAATGCTTGATAGGTTGAATTCTCCTCCTGTTCTGGGCATTCAATTAGGTCTTCGATCTCCTGGAGTGATTCAATTAGGTCATGTACAGACTGCACCCCACTATGCTAATGGTCCAAGTCACTTCCAAACAGCTGGACACCCAGTAAATAATGGGAACTTACTGCAAGGGATGCCAGTGCCATTAGAACTTGATCAAATACAATCCAACAAGGGTGTGAACTACATTCCAGAACTTCCTACTCATCCTGGTGACAGCCAGTTTCCCTGTTTCCAGTGGTTTTTCAGATTTGAAAATAATTGCTGGAAGCTCAAACAGCCCTTTTGTTGGTGTTTCAAACAAACACCTAATGTTGGAAGAACATGGTCAAGGGCTCCAAGATGGCCAAAAATTTGGAAAGCAATCTTCTCTTTCAGCAGGCTCTTTAAATCCAAGATATTCTTCCAATTTTCCAGATCATGGTAGATGTAATGACAACTGGTCCAACGCTGTTCAGTCAAATGGGGTCCAATCAAATTATTTAACATTGAATGAATGTTTTAAGGGATCTATTCTGCATCCTAGTGCCATCAGAGAAAGCATGTCAACAATGGCCTTGCAAAGTAGGAATAATCCTTGTGATGTTTCTTCTATCTCTACTCTTCCCATACATTTACAGGACTCCAAAGCAGATCTACCATGCCAAGTGGGAGTGGCTACAGTGAGCAGTAATGCTGGACAGCTAATTAATAACGGCCCTCTAGGGTGGGATGACTGCAGGCAGGATGATCCTTACCACTCAAATGGCCTATCTAACTCAATCAACTCAGCAATTCCTATTAATGGTAACGGGAATCCCAATGCGTGCAATTTGGATGCAAATAGCCTGTTTTTTCAGAGAACCACAAGATTCAGCTCAGCTGGACTATCAAATTTTGTTGATACCTCATTGATGAAGCATAATGAGGTTGAGTGTTCAGCCATGGAAACATTAGTGAGGTCAAGAGATGGGTATTTGCCAAGCCAAGAGAAGCCACAGGACCGTTCTGTTTTGAATAATTTTGGCTCCTTGGAAGATTTGGTGAGCGTCATGGTCAATCAGGCAAGTCTCCATGTCCCTGTGCATTCCTGTAGAGATGACTTTGTTTTTCCTGTTTTATATTAGCTATAAAATTTGCATAAGGTTCTGAGCCTTTTCCATTGAATAAGAGAATCTCCTAGGCAAACAAAGTTTCTTTTTTCCTCAATTATCATTTGGTTCTCGCTTAACCAGCTATACCCCAGAAAATGCGTTAGGATTTATGAACTTGTTAATTATTTCCTGACTATAAAATATATGTTTCAACTGTTGCATGGTTTAAAGATGGTGTTCCCAATAGGACACTGCACAATACAAACTGATGCCAGTTCTTGTTGTTGTTTTGAATGAGTTTCTTATCACTTCAACTTTGAATCTCTTTGTTTACTATGTTTTTCATGTTCTATGCAGCCAACCATTCTTGGTTAGGAGAATAGTCTGGGTGAGTATCTGTCTCTGTGTGTGTTTTGGATAATCTTGGTGAGTATTATTTTTCAAGAAAAGATTTTTCTAGCCTTAAAACATGGAGGCCCCTCCAAAGTCCTTAAATTGCATGTCATGTCCTTTCACCTGGAGTTATCCTTTAGGAGATTACTCGACGAAAACACGGTCTTGCCTAGTCAGTGAATCATTCTCGATTCACCTCCCTTTTCAGCATTTTCAGTGTTCGATATCACTTCATCAGCTTTAATCCTAGGCTTGATAACATGGAGGATGTGGTGGTGACATGCATATAAAGACTTAAGCTGCCAAGGCCTATAGAGAGAATGATCTGCAGAAGCATTGTGCTTTCATGCAGATGAGTTATTCCTGGTGTAATTGATACTCAATTTATCCATGCATGCCACTTAGAACTGTATGTTAATTGCAGTTGTTTTGTCCTAGAGTAATTTGTTTTTACCTAGTTGATTAAGCAGAGCATTGCAATCTCATAGCATTCCCAAGAGCTTGGTTTAGAACTGGGAAAATGCACTGTTCATGAGACCAGAAGAACAAGTTTTTGACATTATTGGTGACATTGAGATATGAAAAAAAAGCTATCATTTCTACCAAGAACAGTGCCTCCACTTACTATTGATCAGAAATTTGGTTCCTGTCTCTCTCACCAGACAAATTCCACCAGAATATTTCTAGTAGCATGTATTTTGAAAGGAAAAAACTCTCTTTAGTGGCAACTCCAACGCCAGTGCTGTCAGGAGAGTTAAAGGTAAAAAAAAGTAAAATGTTATGTTGATCCACCAAATTGGTGTTGAATGAAGGCATAGTGTTGAATGCACTCGCGAGCGGGAGCACGTCTGAGCACAAATTGGTGTTGAATGAAGGCTTAGATAGCAAGAACCTGTCTCGTTTGATAGCAGCTGGACTAAACAAGCCAGAGGCTTCCATTTGATATATACAGAGTTCAGCTTTGAAATTCTCTTCATGTCCAAAAATATTATCAACATATATTGCTTCATAAAACTTAAATTCCTAAATGTTTGTTTTTAAAAAAAAATATATATATAATAGAAAACAATACAAGCTACATTTTTATTTGGATTCAAAGAAAGCTCACCTCCGGAAAACACACTTTGTGGGCTCAGGGTGAGCGAGTAAAACCCCTGACTATCACAAACTCTTACAAGGAGAGTAAACCCCCACACAAGCCACGTCCCTGACCCGAACTCGAGACCTGCTGTACAGATCGTAGGCTCTTTACCATCACGCCACGCTCCTTGAGGACTTTGAGAACTAATAGAAGCTACATTGCATACACATAAAAACTCATCCATATCTATATTAAGGTGGTTTATCTCCGAGATAAGCTGCCAGCTCCATCCATTTTCTAGCATTATGACAAATATACATAAGCTTTTATCCACTTCCCAGCTTGACAAACACTAATCTGCATAAGCTTCAAATAACCATTCAATGGCTTCTTTTAGACTGCGAGGTTTCTCCTGCACATTATGATAAGTTAAAAACAGGCAACATGGTGCTAGTCTTGGAGAGATATCAATTGAATAGAGAAAGAAAAATGGGGAATAATACGAGTGGGACATAGACTTTGTAACTGATACTAAAAACACTATGATTTATGTTGAATGTTACTTTAGTTGTATAAGAAGCTTATTCAATTGAATGAATACAATTAAAAAAAAAGCAAGTTCCAATATGAAAGTGAGTGAAAAATAGTGCAGGGAAAAAAAAATTTATCTAAGAAATTGCTAAAAAAACTCTACAACAGTTTAACTACCTTTCCAAAAAAAATGTTCTTAATTGCCATTTACAACATTTTTTTTAAAGAGAGAGTAGAGAGAGAGAGAGTTGAAGTAAAAGTCTAATACTAATTTAAATTACTGATTTCAAGATTATAAATTATAACTTTTAATGAATAATCATTACACACACACGTGTAGTAACAATTTTGGTAGTTAATAATGTCTAATAACAATTTAAATTAGTGATTTGAAGATTATAATATATATATACCCCAATTTGAATTTAAGTATATAGAGTTTATGATTTTGAAATGTTGGATGGCTATTGATTAATTTTATGAGATTTATCGGTTATAATAGGGAAAAAAAAAGAATCATTTATTTTTTTAAAAGAAGGAAGTCTAATAATTGTTTTTATTAATTTGAAAATTTTTTAATCTTCATACAAAGTAAGAGAAAATTAAATCCCTACTTACCGGAATATCTACATTAATGATGTTGTGATTTTTGGATATGAGAAATCTTGGGCCACTCACAGCCATTACCCTCCCTACAATTTTCTTTAAGAAGTGGACATGCCCGGATCTCCAGGTGTCTCTAATTTGGAGAGGCGTTGAATGGGCTGTTGAACTTAGCGGATACTTGAGATTCTTGCACTTTAGAATACGAAGATGTTGAAGGGAAGAAAGGTTGGCCAACCATTCTGGCAAAGCTTCCTCAAATTCATCTCCTTCGAATTCGCATATCTCCAGTGTCTTGAGGGCGGTGAGGTGTTGGAGTTGATGTGGTACACTCTTCGGTTTATCCCATCCACATATCTCCAGGGGACCCACTTAAGTTGATTGACTTTAAAAGTCCTGCAGGAAAAGCCTCCAGCTCCCCGAGAAACCACCGATTCTCACTTTCTTCGGTTGGGTGAGGCTGCCTATGCAATCCTCCTCCCGGGAAATCGCTCAAACTTTCACACGCATAGATTTGTAATTTAACAAGAGAACGCAGTTGTCGTAAACCATGCCAATCAATACTGATGAGCTTATGACAACCATAAATTAATAATCTTTGAAGCAAAGACAAATCTTGTAAATCATTAATATGGATAAGCTCTTCGCAATAAATTATCTCCAATTCTTTTAGGGACGCGCAACATTGTAATCCGCTTGGAAGAGCTCCCAATTTACAACCGGCAATAATCAATTTCTTCGAGAGAATATTTTAATTCTCTGAAATCACCGAGAATTGTAATCAACTCACTACACCATATATTCAATTCCAACGGAGATGTGCGGTGTTGTACGCTTGGAATGGATGTCGACTTTCCACATACATGAATCCTCAACAACCGAAGAGACGTGAAGCCATCAAATTCACTCGGATAAATATCTCAATTCACCACATCCATCAATTTCAAATTCTACAAGAGATGAAAGACCACATATCGGAATGCTTTTCAACTTGCCACACTTCGAATGCTCAACTTTTCCGGACAAGGAAATACTCGATCACCTTCTCCACCTACTACCTTCCATTCTTCAAGACCATGCATGCGAAAGCGAGTGAATTCTTTTAGTGCCTGGGAAACAGTACTCCCGCCCTGCCACTCCTACTATAGAACTCATTACCTATACATTTTACAAGTATCCATTTCGATCATCTTTAGAATCTTAAGGCGAGGAAAACATCCAAGTGTTGGGAGTTGTGCACACTTTTTTAATATTAGTGTTTCCAAATGGTAGAGGTTTGTAATGGATTCCGGCAATGCTCGATATTCGAGACATCAAGATATCTCAAATGTCTCGACTTGCAAATTGAATCTGGTAACTCAGTGGTACCGGACTTTTGCAATTTCAGAGTTCTCAAGCTTTTGAATTTCCGAGGCCGATTGAATACATCAACCGTTGAGAAAAAAGTACGCAGTTTTCTAGCATCAATCGCTCGAAATATTGACTCAACTTCCCTACGAGAAATGAGATTTAGATGACGAATATGAGATGCAACATCTACTTCCGAACCCGCCTCCACACTTGACGTTTCTGATTTTGAGACATGCAATGCAAGATCATGCACAAGATCATGCATCTTGCAGCTTGTTATGATCCCATAAATGTTCCTTTCAACATCTTGGAAAAAGGAATTTGCAAGCAAGTCATTGAAACACTTGTTGCCCTCCATCCTCCCATCTGATGGCCCAAGATAACCTTCAGCCATCCACAGTTGAATTAGCTCTTCCCTTTCAATTTCAAAATCTTTAGGAAAAATGGAACAATATGCAAAACATTTTTTCAATGTTGGCGATGACAAGTAATCAAAACTGAGTCTCAATATGCGAAAAGCTTCATTTCCATCTTTTGTATCCCAAAATCTACTGTTTAGAATTGACCGCCACTCCTGTGTCTCCTTTCGGCGCAGTGTGCCTCCCAAAACTTTAGCAAGCAATGGAAGCCCTCCACATTTCTTTGCAATTTCTTTTCCAATAGATTCCAAGTCTGCAGCTAATGTTGCTCCTCCATCCCCACTTACCTTCTGCTTAATAATGGACCAACATTCTTCATCTGATAGTCCCCTTGGTTTGTGCTGGTTCCCACGAGAAGTCTCCATCATGGTTGCTATTTCTGTTATGCGGGTTGTAACAACAACAGCATTCCCTTTCTCGCTGCTAATTTTTAACAATTGCTCCTTCAAACCATCCCACTTCCCATGGTCTTCATTCCACACGTCATCAAGAACAAGAAAAAATGTCTTATTTTTCATCTTTCGCTGAAGTTTTTCAAGAATTGCATCTAGATTGGTCAACCAACCAGTAGATTCATCAATCTTTTGCAACATCTCGCCTAAAATCCTCCTTTTACTGAAATCATTAGAAACGCACACCCATAGAGTCACATCAAAGTGTTTTATCTCCTTCACTACTTCACAAACTTTTTTGGCCACAGTAGTTTTTCCAAGGCCAGCCATCCCCACTATAGGGACAACTGAAAGGACATGTTGTTTCGTCAAGGTAGCCAGCCTATTCGTAACAATAGAGACATCATCCTCCCTTCCTACAACTTCTGAGCTGTCAAGGAAGGAATCTGTCTCTCGATCTAGATCCAAACAAGCTTCTTGAGCTCTATCTTCATGTTGTAGAAATGTCAATCCAAGCCCAGATCCATCAGCATCTTCCCGGATTTCATCCAGGGCTTTTTTGATCTTCTTAACTTTTTGACCCATACTCAAACGAAAAGCAACTGGATTGTGGAGTGAAAAGAAGTCACGTACCTTTCCCTTCTTCTGGTCTTTTCGAAGAATCTCATACGCAAACTCGTCTAGAACATCTTCGGCATCATAAGCTACATCTTGTAGCCTCTCCAGCCAAAGCTTCACAGACTTGTCTGTTACGGGCCTTCTGGCTGCATCTTGGAGCTTAGCTTGGATCATGGTCAAGGACTTGTTAAGCCTCTGCAGCTGGCCCTCCAATCCCCAAGCAAATCTGATCCCTTCAGCAGCTATGGAAATCACCCTGTTCAAAGTCTCCTCCATGGTAAACGTAAGAAGAAGCTCTGCTGCCATATTGTCTTTTTTTTTTTGGGAAATCAAGAAGTAAGATTTGATGAAAAGAGAAAAGTATGGTCTGAAAGTTTCGAAATAAAGATGAAATGAGGCGTTGTTTTGGAATGATGAGATGCGTTGTATTATTGTTTTTCAAGACGATGGATCATTGCTGAGGTTGACAGTGATATGAATGGTGTTTTGGAATGATGTATCTTCCATGAAAGCAGAGAAAGTTGCTGAATGAGGGCCCCTTCCTCCATATACTTACTACTTGATTGATGGTAGTTGGCAGCATCTTCCACGAAAGCAGACAAAGTTGCTGCATGAGGTTAATTAAATAAGTCAACCATTACATATCTCATTGCACATGTTCAAGCACTAGTTTTTTGTGCAGCTCATGGCCACTAGCCTTTACTTTCAAGATAGTAGTTATTTTACTTTACTATTGCTAGTGAATTAAAATTACTTTTTAATATTAAATTTATTTGATGGTAAGAAATTAATTAGAAAGTTTTATATAATAAATTTACTCATAATCTTTTTTATTTCTTTTAACTCTAAGAGACCAAATTTATTTGTTTGAATTAAAAAGATATTTATTTTACTTTGATGATCAACAAGTTTATAAGAATAAATATCCGGAACTTTAAATTAAGTTAACACATCATTTTATTATTTTTACTCTTTTTTTTTTAATTTTTAACTCAAATCCTCTGTTTATATATTTCAGTTTCTTGTAGAAAAATTAATAAAATTTCTCTTAGTTTCAACCTGGTTTTTACAATACAATCATACTACAAATTTATTACTTATGACAATAAAATCAGGTTTTCACAGTTATACTACAAATCTATTTTATCTGTGATAATAAAGTCAAAATTATATTTTGAAGTTTCAAAAACCGACCATCCACTCCAAGGAATAAATGCAGGAAATCAAGCAATAACGACATTAAACATTCAGTCTCACTTCTTTTTCTTGTACTGTTATTGTGAAACAAGACCCTCTGCAATTCTTTATTCCTGGTATATTTGGAGGAAAAAAAAGGTTAGCATTGACTGCTTTAGTAGAAAAGCTGCTCTCCATTCAAGATTGGAACTAAGGGCCTGTTTGGCACGGCTGTTGCAGCTGTAGCTGTTGTGGTTGAGGTTGAAAAAAAGTCTGGTTTCAAAAAGCGCTTTTAGCTGCGGTTCATAACTGAATTTAAGTGTTTGGTTAAAACTGTGGTTGAGTTTGAGTTTAATGAAAAGCAATTTTGTGTGTTTGGTTACCATGCTTTTCATATTGCTGTCAACTTTTAAAATTAATTAAAAATACACATGTAAAGACATACACAAACATACATTTATATAAATATTTTGTTGGAATAATATTTTATATTTATTAATAAATATAGTAACAAAATGTTTCAATAATTGACGTAAATTAAACACTTGCAACTAATTATTCTCTCATTAAACTACTTGCAATTCCATCACGAACCAAATCCATACGTGAACGTCTCTGTGACCCCTGACTATTTGATTGAGGAACAACATCTGGTAAAATATCTTCAGGAACAAAATTAGGATTGCAATCATATTCGGCAAAAGTAATATCATCTTCTGATCTTCTTCTAATGTAGTTATGCAATGCCATTGATGCAACCACAATCTTCACCTGTGTTTTATATGGATAAGCAGGCATGTTTTGCAAAATTTGCCACCTCTGTTTCCATACACCAAATGAGCGTTCTATCACGTTACGTAGTGATGAATGTGCGCGATTGAAAACTTCCTCACGACCACTTGGTCGTGCACGACGCCTAAACTCTTGGAAATGATACACGTGACCTTTATAAGGGCCTAAGTACCCATACTCATTGGGATATCCAGCATCAACCAAGTAGTACTTGCCTGCGTGAAAAGGAAAACACCAGTATATATTAAGAAACAAAAATCAAAGAAGAATATTATTAATCTAATTGACCAACTCTAAAAATGTATATGAAATGTCAACCTTCTGGTGGTTTGGGAAATTTGATATTAGTATTGTTAATAGCCTCCATAAAAATACGTGCGTCATGTGCACTGCCTTCCCATCCTGCCCATACAAAGGTAAATTGCATATTGAAACTACAAGCAGCCATAATATTTTGGGTTGAGACGCCTTTTCTTCCAATAAATGGAACTTGATTTTCGGCTGATACGCAAGCACGAACATGTGTTCCATCAATTGCACCGACACAATTCTGCATGAAAAAGACGAAAATTCATATTATTTTGTCCATGAATAAAAGAATAGAAATTCATTTTCACATGATTAAAATAAAAACACCTTACCATGAAATGTGGCATATGTCTTTGATTCGTTGCAATTTCGCTTGGAATGCTCGTAAAATCTGGATCTGTTGGTCTTATGACATCCACAGCGAGCAAACATACTGCTTCAAGGACTTCATTTATGCATCTACTAACTGTTTCGCCCGAATGTTGAAATCTCTCTTGCACTTGCCGGTTAGACGCGCCAATGGCTATTGTAAATAGAAACATTGCAACCTTTTCCATCGCGGGCATGCAGCTTGAAGGTTTTAAACCATAATGTGTTTCTAAATCTAAACACAAACTCGTCAAAGTGTTTGCGTCCATCCTAAACATGTTGACGCATCGTTTCCAATGACCATTTAATAATTCTGTCAGCCAGCGCAAACCTGTGTTGTATGAAACCATACATGGTTCCTTATACATGTAATGTATGTAATATAAGTTTATAGCTCCAGCCGTACATATAATTAATTTATCCTTCTCTAATTGTCTCCTACAAAATTCCCTTTCATTTTCGGTGTCGTCGTCATCAGAATCGTTACTTTTATCGTCGTTACTGTCATCATCGTTACTATCGTCGTTTCCATCATCAGTACCCCCATCATTACCGCCACCCATCGATGTACCAGCACCTTCAGAAGCTTGGTAATTAATTTGTTCGTCTACGCAGTTCATTATATTTTCATACTCGGCATCAAAACCTTCGTTAAGTATATTGTTATACCAAGGATCATTCATATCTACAAAAAAAAAAATTTTCTTTACCGGTAATATACATAATTTAACTTAAAACAAATTTAAAGATAATTTCTTTACATCATTTAAATTTTAAAAATATCGGTATTGACTTAAAATACATAATTTAAATTAAAAAAATACATAATTTGACTGATCTAGCATAATTCAAAAAATTATTTCTCATAAATAACTTCTTAAAAAACAAGTTAAATAACTATAAATTAAAAGCATATTTGGTAAAAATAGGGTTACCTTTCTTCTTTACTTAAAAGAGTGTGTCATTTGCTTGCTGTACTTGGATCTGAATGGAGAACCCAGAAACGGCTAATTCATAAAATCAGGTTCAAGATCTATCTTAAAATAGAGCACCTATCCTATAAAACCGAGTCTAAAAAACCTGTAATTTTTTTTTTTTAAAAAAAAAACTCCAAAATAAGCTCTAAAAACCACCTCTCCAATAGAAAAATTCATTAAAACCCATATGGTCTACAAAAAAAACCCAAAAAAGAAACCTTTATGCATCAGACATCAATAATTCCATATGATCAAAAACAAAAAATATCTCGAAGCTAACTACACATATGATTCAGCAGAAAAAACAAAACATGGAATTTAAGAACATAAAAGAAAAAAGTCAAGAGTCTTTACCAGCAAATCCAAAGACCTTAGACATGGAGACAGCTCAAAAAACCCCGAGAGACAAAATCTACCCAAAAACGCTCCAAAGAGAGCGAGAAAAAAGAGAGCCCAGGAAGATAATCACCAGAAAAATACTATATATATCAGAAAAACAAGAATTCATGAGCGAGATTTGAGCTGCAAGGACACGGGAATCCTATTGCAAAACCCACTCTGTTTTACAGTCAAATTCAACAGGAAGCTTGGAGAGCATCATAATATATCTAACTTATCATTACAAATGAGATTTCAAGGCACATCACACATTCAAAACATAATCTCACAACAGCACATTATCATCCACACAAAAGATAAAGGGAATGAAATATGAACATGAATTTACCATGAATGCTAAATAGAAAATTAATTAAGAGTATAAGAAGTTAAGATAAACCTGAAAATTGTTAATGATGTTTCTCTTGTGAAGTTGCTCTTCAAAGTTGCTCTTACAAATGTATATATGTGGGAGTGTAAATGTTATGGAAATCACTCATTTATATAGAAAAAGTGATTGAAGAGCATTATTTGCTTTGTACAATTTTTCTGCACATTTGTACAATGTCATTTAAGCAAAACATGTGAGTAAATAGTCTCATTTTGTCATAATTGTAAATTCCATTGAAAAGCACTATTTGCTTGTCATTTACCAAACATTAATTCAAATTTTCTGCACATTTGTACAATCACATTTAAGCAAAACATGTGAGTAAATAGTCCCATTTTGTCATAATTGTAGAATCCATTGAAATGCATTATTTTCTTGTCATCTAGCCAACATTAATTCAAATTTTCTGCACATTTGTACAATTTCATTTATGCAAAACAATGTGAGTAAACAAGAGCACAAAAAATTATTAAGAACACAATTAAAAAATTAAAACATCATTAGAAAAAAAATTATCGATTAAACAATTATCCCACTCATGCATTGATACAACACTATAACTGATTTATGTATCTCGTACTAATAACGAGGGAATTAAATTTCAAATACAAACTTTCAAATAACAAATGAGATACAAATACAGTTTCAACTAAAAATAACTCATCGAAACCAATGATTATAACATACCGAGTAATAATACAACAGCGAAACTCATCTTCAATAATACGCGGATTGTAAACTAACTTGACCAAAATTGTCCGCGCAATAAATCTGCCAATGTAAAAGTATACATCAATTATCAAGCAATTATTACAATAATATCACACATTGCATTCAATTAACATTGTGGGAAAAAAAGGATGTATAGTGTTAAAATTAGTCATACCTTAGGTTAATTTTTTTTAGTACGTGCAAACAACCTTTTCAACCAATCGTATTTTTCTTCAAGGGTTCCCATAGCATGCCACATTTCTCTCCTCCGACGTTGGAGCATAATTTCTACTACGTAGTCATGGAAATCATGGTCATCGCGGATTCCGAGAATAGAATGGATCTCGGCCATCACCTCATTAATGCTACACCCTTGTTTATCCATATTGAAGGAGGTTGAATCGCTCTTACTTGGACATATTGTCAACTAGTTGGTCCCACCTTGACATGAGCTGAACACCAATGGTAGTTTTCTTCTTCTTCTTCGTGCGACCCTCATTAGCTTCCATCTCTTTTCTTTTGCCCATCTGCTCACGTGTGTTGCTTTGCTGCTTGACATGTTCACCCCCTCCAACTAGCAGAGCAATGTCTGGGTCAGACGCAGGATTTCTATCCTCTTCCGAATCACCACTTCCTTCCTCCAGGTCAACCGCGTCATTGGTGTCAGGCTGCGAAGAATTACCACCGTATTGTACTCCTGATGATGGTGCCCAAGCATACTCTCCGGTAGCCACGATGCTGGAATACATCTTGTCAAATTTGAGCTTTAATGCAGGCTCAATTCCACCAAGCCTAAATTTTTTGGCTGATTTACATTCCTGAATAAACACAAAACTCATACAAATATTATGTTATAAGGTATTCAGAAACATGAAAAATAAATTTAACTATATTACATAATGAAACTTTACCTGAATTTTTGCTTTCCACCACTCATTTGTTGCCGTGATCGTCCCCAATTCAGCACTCCAACCCACCCCGGTTTCAGATATGAGCTTCACCCATGTTTTCCAGTCTTTTTTGCAGCCATCCCACTTGTTTTTTAACTGTTTTTTGGTCAATGATAGACCGGTTCGTTCATTAAAGGTCGTCATCAAAAATTTCCATCCCGTCTTATTAAAATACGTTATAGGTCGCAATCCCAGCTCAATTGCCGTAATACATATGTCGCAAAAAATATGCAACATTTCCGGTGTCCATTGAATCTTATCCGTATTGTCACCGCCTTCCATTCTATAATTTAAATTAGTTCCCAACAATTAACAATTTGTATAACAACAATAAATTCAGGAGTTATACTTTCTAAGCTAGACAAGTAAACCATAATCCTAACTCAAAAATCAATAATGCAAAGTTATAAACGATTCTTGCCTAGTCAAACATTAGTCACCACATTTTACCAGTGATTTTCAAACCATCAAACCTATCATTCTAAGATTAAGGTAAACATTACCATTACTGTTTTGAACATAGAACTCCAGCTGGATTCTCTTTCAGCATTCAATAGTATGAATCACATGTCTTTGAACATTACTTTCCATAATAAAAAACAACTTCAATATAACCCAGGATTGCAAATAAGATAAGTGGCAACTCAAACATCACTGCAGCAAGCAATATCTGGACATCACAAGTACAGTCAACATGTATCCGACAAATAAACAAGTTTCTTGTACAAGTTTGTTGACAGATTTTAATTGGCAACTCAGTTTCTTGTACATCACTAATTGTTAATGCCGATTACAGTTACACATATTCCCTATTTCTCCAAACTCCACACTTTCCTCACGATTAGCCAAACCAGCAACAATTTCACCATAACCAAAACACCAAATTAAGGTTTTCTTTCCTTAAATATTGCTACCGTGCCTAATATTACGCTTGTACAAGTTTCTTGACAGATTTAGCAAAGAAAAATAAACAGGTTTCTTGTACAAGTGTCTTGACAGATTTTAATGTTAACAAGACAACCAGAGCATCAATCAAAATAGAGAAGACCCACAAGTTGGATTAAGCAAAGAAAAGTATATCTATCAAACATCAATCGAACATAAATTCACATTCCATTGATTTCTAGTTCTGCATACTTGAATAGAAATTGATGAATAAAATTATAATTAAATCTAAATAAATTAGCAAGTGGTAAAAAATCAAGAGAGAGGCAGTTAGTTGTGAGCTTTACCTTTCTGCACTTAAGGCTTTGATTTTTTGTATTTGTTTCACTGGATCCGAGAGGCAGCGATGGAGACGAGAGCCAGAGATAAAAGATAAATAGGGAAGGGAAAAGATCGAAGACCCAAACCTTGCAGTGAATAATGAATCGCTGAATCCGTGAGGAATACCTTGAGAAATCGAGGGGTGTTTGCAAAGATGAGAGATGAGGGAGAGGGATGATATGCAACAGGCCCTGTGTGTGTGGGAGACGAAGGGCTGAGAGGGAGAGGCAGAGATGAGGGAGACGAGGGGCAGAGATGGAGGTGCAGAGATGAGGGAGACGAGGGGCAGAGAGGGAGAGGCAGAGATGGAGACGAGAGGCAAAAGAGGGAGAGACCGAGAGGATGATCTGCAATTAAATTTTGGCCGTTGTGGTTTCACGTGATTTTTTCCTTTGTCAGTGACAATACACTGAGGTTCATTGATGCCGCGGCTGCAAAAGCAGCTCTGAGTAGCTTTTGCAGTCGCGGCGTATTAAACACTCAAATGGCGGGACCCTCATCTAACGCTAGCTTATCCTGTTTGGTAGTATGTGATGTTGCGGCCGCGTTCCAACGCAACAATAGGTTGGAACGCGGTCCCAAACACCCACTAAACTTGCTAGGAGAAGTCCGATTGGAGCCATGCGCCTTGCCTTGCTCCTAGGTTTCAACCGGCCTGAAGCTGGAAAGAAAGAAAAATGTCAGTAACAGCTGCTTCAAAGCCCCAAGGATGAAACAGCATTACCCTACATCACCTTTGAGCGAGTTGAAGCTGTAGGAAAGAACTGTTGGCATTAATAAAATGATATTAAATTAACAATCTGGCTTCTAGCAGGCAGTTGAAATGTAGCTCTTTGTAATGAGCTGCATGGTTAGTCAACAAAATCTCAAGCTCGCCAAAATTTGGTAAAGGATGGTTTAAGAGTACTGGTCAGAAGGTGAATGAAATTCTGCCTCCTTGCTCTGCGATTCAGCTTGGACATGTTTGCTTGAACCAAGAGCAGCCTGTTCTGAAGTAGGAGTTCTCTGCTGTGAAGGAGAGAGAATTTGATTTATTTGTTCATGAATTGTCTTTAATGGCTGAAGATCCTGTCTCAACTTGAACTTGCAGGTCGGTCGGTCAAGGATATCTGGACTGATTCACGAACGTTTTGCTCCACCACCATATACATCTGCCAGGATAATAAGAGAAGTTTCCTATTGGTATGAGAGTTTTGGCAGTTGATGATGACCCAACTTGTCTCTTACTGCTAGAGACTCTACTCCGTAGATGCCAGTACAATGGTTTCTCTCTCTCTCTCTCTCTCTCTCTCTCTCTCTCTCTCTCTCTCTCTCTCTCTCTCTCTTTTATTGTTTCATTGATTTGTCATGTGTTTTTGGACATGGGTTTTGGTTTTCATGTTTTTTTTTTGTTAAGGTTTAACGTTTTAGTTCTTTGTCAGATTTATGTAGTTAGTCGTGTAAATTATGAATATTTATAAGCCATTGGATTGATAATCTTTGTTTTTGATTCTCTCTGTTCATTTAACTGTTTTATGTAGTGAGTTTTTGTAATTATGAATTCTAGTTGAGTTAAATTAAGTCTCTTGTCCTGCTTTTGGCTTCTTGCGGAAAGTAGAAATCTATTTTCTTTGCTTGCTTTGTCTCAGTTTGATACTTTTGGGAGATAGCCACCTCGACATGTATCATTGTATCTACTTTGACAAGATTATAAAGGTTATTGTTTACTCATTTGAATCTTTACTATCTCTTATAGCATTCTATGTCCTTAGCTACTGGCGTGTTATAATAACTGGAACTGTTGGATCTTCTAAATTGATTGCACGTGTAGTGTTGGGTTATTAGCTCTTTGGAGTAGATTTATATAATTTGTTCTGTATTCAAGTTAAATCTTATGATTTATTGGCATGACTTACTTCCGAATCTTTTCTAAATAAATCTAAATTTGTCATTGATTTTCTGAGTTTTGGTTGATTCTGAATCTTTTTACTTGATTAATGACATGCTTGTGGAATTTTTCACATGCTGGACTTGCTCAATAAATGGGTTGTGGATTCTGCAGTTACAACGACGAGTCAGGCAACCACGGCATTGAGGATGTTGAGAGAAAACAAGAACAAGTTTGATCTGGTTATCAGTGATGTCCATATGCCAGACATGGATGGTTTTAAATTGCTTGAGCTTGTGAGGTTTGAGATGGACCTACCTGTCATCAGTAAGCCAAAAACACTGCGCATGGTCTTTTGCCCTCTGTGTTTTAGCTTTGAAGACTCTAAAGGAAAACATGCTGTAGATTTTCTATACAGATCCATAGACTTACTTAAAACATTTGAAAACGATCATTTTCATGCCATTTCCTGATTTCCCATATCTCTGGACAATTTTAGAGTTGTGTATTAGTCTGATTAATACTCATTTCGTAAGTTGATTCCAAAGACAAATATTAGGACCTTCTTCTGTCTAGTTTAGCAAGTTTGCTTACTGTGATTAGGAGAAAGAAAGAAAAGTGATAACAAAGACAGAAACAACTTGGATAACCGAGACAAACCTGATCAAGGAAGTAGTGGAGCAGTACCTGACCAGAAGTTTAATAAAAAGAGAAAAAGACCAGAATGGAGATGAGGATGAGGATCCTGACGAGGATGAGGATGAGCATGAAAATGAGGATCCAACAACCCAAATTTATTGATCATTGTCACGACGATGGGATAGCCTCCCCGCGGATGCGGGGTGTAGAGGAATCTGTGGAAGATAGAAGATCACGCACCTGCAGTGATGAGCATGAGCAGAATCTGGAAGGAGATTAGCACAACAATCAATCCAGCTAATCACACTTATCCAAATGAGGAAAGCACTGGAAAGATAAGGAATGAATTGGAGAGAAATCGGGGATGAGATTATGGAATTGATCTTCAATTACAAACGTATACTGTATCTAACACCTATTTATAGGTGTCATTGTATTTACTGTATTTCATCGAAATTAATACATTGTGATTTCTCAATTGAATCTGAAACTCTACACGGGGAGAGGTGTGTGGAAAATGGTGTTTTGTTGATATAATTATAATTTTTTTATTATAATTTTAAGAAATCATCACTAGTTATTGAGGTCACTAAAAAACTAAAGGGTTTACGAGAGTGTGAGTAAATGAACTTATTGTGTAAAAAAACACATCATCTCAGTACATCATATACATCACTAGGAAACTTTTAAATTTAGTTAGTGGTAATTTAGAGTTATTGAGGTGACTAGAAAATTTTTGTTTTATAAAAAAAAGTAAAATGTTATGTTGATCCACCAAATTGGTGTTGAATGAAGGCATAGATTTGAATGCACTCGCAAGCGGGAGCACGTCTGTCCACAAAAGGATAGATAGCAAGAACCTGTCTCGTTTGATAGCAGCTGGACAAAACAAGCAGAGGCTTCCATTTGATATATACAGAGTTCAACTTTGAAATTCTCTTCATGTCCAAAAAATATTATCAACATATATTGCTTCATAATGTTTGTTTTTTTAAAAAAAAAATCAAATAGAAAACAATAGAAGCTACATTTTTTTTTATTTGAAGAAACCTCACCTCTCGAAAACACACTTTGTGGACCCAGGTGAGCGAATAAAACCCTGACTATCACAAACTCTTACAAAGGAGAGTAAAACCCCACACAAGCCACACCCTGACTTGAACTCAAGACCTGCTGTGTAGATCGCAAGCTCTTTACCATCACACTAAGCTCCTTGATGACTAATAGAAGCTACATTGCATACACATAAAAACTCATCCATATCTATATTAAGGTGGTTTATCTCCGAGATAAGCTGCCAGCTCCATCCATTTTGTAGCATTATGACAAATATACACAAGCTTTTATCCACTATCCAGCTTGACAAACACTAATCTGCATAAGCTTCAAATAACCATTCCATGGCTTCTTTTAGTATTCGAGGTTTCTCCTGCACATTATGATAAGTTAAAAACAGGCAACATGGTGCTAGTCTTGGAAAGATATCAATTGAATAGAGAAATAAAAATGGGGAATAATACGAGTGGGACATAGACTTCGTAGCTGATATTAAAAACACTACGATTTATGTTGAATGTTACTTTAGTTGTATAGGAAGCTTATTCAATTCAATGAATACAGTTAAAAAAAAGAAGCAAGTTCCAATATGAAAGTGAGTGAAAAATAGTGCAGGAAAAAAAATTATCTAAGAAATTTCTAAAAAAAACTCTACAATAGTTTAACTACCTTCCAAAAAAAATGTTCTTAATTGCCATTTATGATTTAACTTATTGTGCTTTTTTTTTTTTTGTTTTTTTAAAGAGAGAGAGAGAGAGAGAGAGAGAGAGAGAGTTGAAGTAAAAGTCTAATACTAATTTAAATTATTGAATTCTAGGTTATAAATTATAACTTTTATTGAATTGTCATTAAACACACATATATGTGTAGTAACAATTTCGGTAGTTAATAATGTCTAACAAAACTATATATATATATATATTTGAATACCCCAATTTGAATTTAAGTATATAGAGTTGATGATTTTGAAACGTTGGATGGCTATTGATTAATTTTATGAGATTTATAGGTTATAATAGGAAAAAAAGAACCATTTATTTTTTTAAAAGAAGGAATAATAATTGTTTTTATTAATTTGAAAAATTTTAATCTGCATACACAATAAGAGAAAATTAAATCCCAACTTACCAGAACATGTACGTTAATGATGTTGTGATTTTTGAGATATGAGAAATCTTGGGCCACTCACAGCCATTATCCTCCCTACAATTTTCTTCAAGTGGACATCCCAAGATAAACAAATGCTCTAATTTGGAGAGGCGTTGAATGACTGTTGAACTTGGAAGATACTTGAGATTCTTGCAGTGTAGAATATAAAGATGTTGAAGGGAAGAAAGGTTAGCCAACCATTCTGGCAAAGCTTCCTCAAATTCATCTCCTTCGAATTCGCATATAGCCAGTGTCTTGAGGGAAGTGAGGTGTTGAAGTTGATGTGGTACACTCTTCAGTTTATCCCATCCATATATCCACAGGGACCCATTAAAGTTGATTGACTTTATAAGTCCTGCAGGAAAAGCCTCCACCTCCCCTGAAAAACCACCAATTCTTAATTTCTCCAGTTGGGTGAGGCTGCCTATGCAATCCTCCTCTGGGAAATCACTCAGACTCCTACACTTATAGATATTTAATTTAACAAGAGAACGTAATTGTCGTAAACCATGCCAATCAATACTGATGAGCTTATCACAACCTCTAATGCATAATCTTTGAAGCGAAGACAATTCTTGTAAATCATTAATATGGATAAGCTCTGCGCAATTCCATATCCTCAATTCTTCTAGAGATGCGCAAGATTGTAATCCGCTTGGAAGAGCTCCCAATTTACAATTGTCAATAATCAATTTCTTCAGAGAATATTTCAATTCCCGAAAATCACCAGGAATTGTAATCAACTCACTGCACCACCATATATTCAATTCCACCAGAGATGTGCAGTGTTGTATGCTTGGAATGGATGTGAGCTTTCCACATCCCTGAATCCTCAACAACCGAAGAGACGTGAAGCCAACAAATTCACCGGATAAATATCTCAATTCACCACATTGATAAATTTCAAATTCTACAAGAGATGAAAGACCACATATCGGAATGCTTTTCAACTTGCCACACCCCATAATGCATAACTTTTCAAGACAAGGAAATACCCGGTCACCTTCTCCACCTGCTACAATCCATTCTTTAAGACCATCCATTTGGAACAGAGTGAGTTCTTTTAATGCCGGAAACAATACTCCTCCCCTGCCACTCCTACTATAGAACTCATTACCTATACATTTTACAGTATCCATTTCAATCATCTTTAGAATCTTAAGGCGAGGAAAACATCCAAGAGTTGGGAGTTGTGCACACTTTTTTAATATTAGTGTTTCCAGATGGTAGAGGTTTGTGATGGATTCTGGCAATGCTGTGATATTCAAGACATCAAGATATCTCAAATGTCTCAGCTTGCAAATTGAATCTGGTAACTCAGTGATACTAGACCTTTTCAATTTTAGAGCTCTCAAGCTTTTGAATTTGCGAGGCCGATTGAATACATCAACTGTTGAGAAAAAAGTACGCAGTTTTCTAGCATCAATCGCTGGAAATATTGACTCAACTTCCCCATGAGAAATGAGATTGAGATGACGAATATGAGATGCACCATCTACTTGCAAACCCGCCTCCACACTTGACATTTCTGATTTTGAGACCTGCAATGCAAGATCATGCACAAGATCATGCATCTTGCAACTTGTTATGATCCCATACCTGTTCCTTTCAACATCTTGGAAAAAGGAATTTGCAAGCAAGTCATTGAAACACTTGTTGCCTTCCATCCTCCAATCTGATGACCCAAGATAACCTTCAGCCATCCAGAGTTGAATTAGCTCTTCCCTTTCAATTTCAAAATCCTTAGGAAAAATGGAACAGTATGCAAAACATTTTTTCAATGTTGGCGATGACAAGTAATCAAAACTGAGTCTCAATATGCGAAAAGCTTTATTTCCATCCTTTGTATCCCAAAATCTACTGTTTAGAATTGACCGCCACTCCTGTGTCTCCTTTCGGCGCAGTGTTCCTCCCAAAACTTTAGCAAGCAATGGAAGCCCTCCACATTTCTTTGCAATTTCTTTTCCAATAGACTCCAAGTCTGCAGCTAATGTTGCTCCTCCACCCCCACTCACCTTCTGCTTAATAATGGACCAACATTCATCATCTGATAGTCTTCTTGGTTTGTGCTGACTCCCACAAGAAGTCTCCATCATGGTTGCTATTTTTGTTATGCGGGTTGTAACAACAACAACATTCCCTTTCTTGCTGCTAATTTTTAACAATTGCTCCTTCAAATCATCCCACTTCGCATGTTCTTCATTCCGCACGTCATCAAGAACAAGAAAAAATGTCTTATTTTTTAGCTTTTCCTGAAGTTTTTCAAGAATTGCATCTAGATTGGTCAACCCACCAGTAGATTTATCAATCTTTTGCAACATCTCGCCTAAAATCCTCCTTTTATTGAAATCATTAGAAACGCACACCCATAAAGTCACATCAAAGTGTTTTCTCTCCCTCACTACTTCACAAACTTTTTTAGCCACAGTAGTTTTTCCAAGGCCAGCCATCCCCACTATAGGGACAACCGAAAGGACATGTTGTTTCGTCAAGGTAGCCAGCCTATCCGTAACAATAGAGACATCATCCTCCCTTCCTACAACTTCTGAGCTGTCAAGGAAGGAATCTGTCTCTCGATCTAGATCCAAGCAAACTTCTTGAGCTCTATCTTCTTGTTGTAGAAATGTCAATCCAAGCCCAGATCCAGCAGCATCTTCCCGGATTTCATCCAGGGCTTCTCTGATCTTCTTAACTTTTCGACCCATACTCAGACGGAAAGCAACTGGATTGTGGAGTGAAAAGAAGTCGTGTACCTTTCCCTTCTTCTGGTCTTTTCGGAGAATCTCATACGCAAACTCGTCTAGAACATCTTCGGCATCATAAGCTACATCTTGTAGCCTCTCCAGCCAAAGCTTCACAGACCTGTCTGTTACGGGCCTTCTAGCTGCATCTTGGAGCTTAGCTTGGATCATGGTCAAGGACTCCTTAAGCCTCTGCAGCTGGCCCTCCAATCCCCAAGCAAATCTAATCCCTTCAGCAGCTATGGAAATCACCCTGTTCAAAGTCTCCTCCATGGTAAACGTAAGAAGAAGCTCTGCTGCCATATTGTCTTTTTTTTTTCTGGGAAATCAAGAAGTAAGATTTGATGAAAAGAGAAAAGTGTGGTCAGAAATTTTCGAAATAAAGATGAAATGAGGCGTTGTTTTGGAATGATGAGATGCGTTGTATTATTGTTTTTCAAGACGATGGATCATTGCTGAGGTTGACAGTGATATGAATGGTGTTTTGGAATGAAGAGATGCATCTTCCATGAAAGCAGAGAAAGTTGCTGCATGTGGACCCAGAGAGGTTAGACAGAGACATTTAGGGCAAAAAATCTGTAATCCACAGAGAACCAATGAAGCAAGGCCAACTCACCAACAATTATCTTCTTGCTATCATTTCCATCCTCACAACATAATCTCTCTCGGCTACTCGCTTCAGTGCTCGCCGACGCGCAAGACTTCGCAAGGAAGTCATCCTCGCAGAGGAAGGCTGGCCATATGACCCGGAGAGGAAAGAAATGAGAACCAAGATGAAAGGACACAAGTGTGATAGGATTGCTGCAGAGAGACGGGCAAAGACTGCCAAACTGATGGAGCAAATGCCTGAAATGTTGCTGGCATGCAAGGAACGAAGGCGGGAGAAAAAGATGACTCGTATCTTGGACATTCCAATGTGAAAAAAAAATTTAAAAACCATGATTCATTCCATCCAAAACTTAAATTAATATTTTTTTAAATCTAAATGACTCATAACTTAGACATTCCAATGTGAAAAAAAATAAAAATCATGATTCATTCCATCAAAAACTTAAATTAACCTGGTTATTAAATAATTTTTTATTTTATTTTGTCCTTTTTTTTTTTAATTTTGGATCAATTTGTCGAATAAAAACTCAAGCGGTTAAATCATTAGTGTTTGTTGATTATAGGATTGCCCTCAGGTGTGTGGGGAGGGTTGGGTGGAATCAAGAGGGTAAGATGGTCTTATGGAGCGGTGCAAGTTTTTCCGATCTGTACAGTGCTCGGAACTAGGGTATCGGTGAGATCAATGGAAGAAGATGAAGTCTGTCAATGCCGGTTTGGTGACTTAACGCATTGGGAAAAAAACTTTGTTAATGAGGTTTTCTCAAAACGATTCTCATTTATCAAGCACTAGTTTATTATTGCTAGTGAATTAAAATTACTTTTTAATATTAAATTTATTTGATGGTAAGAAATTAATTAGAAAACTTTATATTATTAATTTACTCTTAATCTTTTTTATTTCTTTTAATCTGATTTCTTTTAACTTTAGGAGACATCGTATTTATTTATTTGAATTAAAAAGATATTTATTTTACTTTGATGATCAACAGGTTTATAAAAATGAATATCTAGACCTTTGAATTAAATTAACACATCAATTTATTATTTTAATTTTTAGAATTTAAAAACAAGTTTATAAGAATGAATATCTAGACCTTTGAGTTAAATTAACACATCAATTTATTATTTTTATTTTTAGATTTTTTTTTTAATTTTTAACTCAAATCCTCTATTCGTTTTATTTATTTCAGTTTCTTGTAGAAAAAGTTAAATAAAATTTCTCTTAGGTTCAACCTGGTTCTTACAATACAATCATACTACAAATTTATTATTTGTGATAATAAAATCAGGTTTTCACAATTATACTACAAATCTATTTTATCTGTGATAATAAAGTCAAAATTATATTTTGAAGTTTCAAAAACCGACCACGCACTCCAAGGAATAAATGCAGGAAAACAAGCAATAACGATATCAAGCATTCAGTCTCACTTCTTTTCTTGCACTGTTATTGTGAAAGAAGACCCTCTGCAATTCTTTCTTCCTAGTATATTTGGAAAAAAAGAGGTTAGCATTGACTCCTTTAGTAGAAAAGCCGCTCTCCATTCAAGATTGGAACTAAACTTGCTGGGTGAAGTCCGATTGGAGCCATGCGCCTTGCCTTGCTCCTAGGTTTCAATCGGCCTGAAGCTGGAAAGAAAGAAAAATGTCAGTAACAGCTGCTTCAAAGCCCCAAGGATGAAACAGCATTACCTTACATCACCTTTGAGCGAGTTGAGGCTGTAGGAAAGAAGTGTTGAGCATTAATAAAATGATATTAAATTAACAATCTGGCTTCTAGCAGGCAGTTGAAATGTAGATGTTTGTAATGAGCTGCATGGTTAGTCAGCAAAATCTCAAGCTCGCCAAAATTTGGTAAATGACGGTTTAAAAGTTCTTTAGAGTCACAGTTTTTTCTGCTAAAGCCTGTAAAACTAGTTTGTTGCAGCTAAAAGGAACATGAAAAGGTATTCCATTTGTATGTATCATCTAAAACGATCAACCCCGAGTCTGATTTCTCTGTGGTTTCATTTGGTACAGAATCTGTGTTGGGTGTCTTTTCCATTATTCATATCGACCATTCCCACGTCCTTTTCAGTTGTCCCAGGTGAACAAGTTGGTTCTTTTGGAGGAGTAACTGGGTGTGCAGAAGGTAGAGAATCGCTGGTACATTGACTTGTTTCTTTAACTAGTTCTTCGTTCAATACTGCAACAGTTCCTTGCAATTTTGGCTCGGTTGTTGCATCTTTCATCTCGACAACTTCGGTAGCAGCAGCGTTGTCGTCATTCTCCTTCAGTTGGTCAGAAGGTGAATGAAATTCTGCCTCCTTGCTCTGCGATTCAGCTTGGACATGTTTGCTTGAACCAAGAGTAGCCTGTTCTGAAGTAGGAGTTTTCTGCTGTGAAGGAGAGAGAATTTGATTTATCTGTTCATGAATTGTCTTCAATGGCTGAAGATCCTGTCTCAACTTGAGACTTGCAGGTCGGTCGGTCAAGGATATCTGGACTGATTCATGGACGTTTTGCTCCACCACCATACACATTTGCCAGGATATTAAGAGAAAACATCATGTTAAATCCTCACATGCCTTTGGCTCATCCACTACCCTGCCCTTGTATATGTGTTTTTTATGTCCAATTTTCATCCCAAGTGTTTCCTATCTGATACAAGATAAAAATCCCATCCATTGAAACTTACAAGGAGAGTTCCAAATGAAAAATCAGAAGATTTACCTTGTTATAAAGCTGAGGTAATGCCAATCTATCAGGATTTGTTGAAAATGCATGATCAAAGTCAACCAAAGTCAACTGATTCCAAGTCTGCTGGCATGAAGAACTCGAGCTGCGAAGATCATCAAGAATTTTCCTTTATTGTTTTTATCTTGTTTTAATTTAAGAGTTTATGTTTTAGTTAAGTAAGATCAAATTATATTTGATCATATCTTGTTGCTTTATTTTCGCTTATTTATTTCCTGTTTTAAGTAGAAGAGATTGTAATAGGTTTGAATTACCATTCTTGTATTTTGATCTTCTTCTATAAATAAAAGTGAAGGGATGGCAGTATTAAAATAAGAAATTTTGCCCCTTGTTCTGGTGTTTATTGCTTAATTATTTGTCCCAAAATCATTAAGCAAATTCTGGAAATTTCTGGAAAATTGCCTTGTTCTTGACACTGATTTGAACAGTGCTGTTTGTCACTGTCAGAGGCAAATTCCTGAGAGTGATCTGAACAGTGTTTGTTTGTGGATCAGAAATTTTCCAACAATTGGTATCAGAGCCAAATTGAATCTTTGAAAGGGAATTGAGTGAAACACGAGTGTATTGTGAGAATTTTTCAAAGTTATTTAACTTTGATTGGGTGGAGAGTGAAACACGAGAGAGGATTTGTTTTTCAAGAATTTCAATTGATTTCTCCTGAGATTGGGTCGAAATTGAACAAGAACCATCAATTGGTTGTTCAATCAAATCTGTCCATTCTAATTCCTGCAAATTAGAAATCAACAGGAGGATCAAAGACCACTTCTCTTCTAAATGGAATCATCGAATTTTTCAAAGTCACCTGTGTTCACTGGAACAAATTATGATGTTTGGGCAGTGAAGATGAGAACTTATCTCAAAGCTTTTGATTTATGGGAAGTTGTGGAGACTAACAGGGATCCAAATCCCTTTAATAATAATCCCACCTTGAATCAAATCAAGTATCACAATGAAGAGAAGGCAAAGAGATTCAGAGCACTTACCTGCATCCATAATGCAGTAAGTGAAGAGATATTCACAAGAATAATGGCTTGTGAGCATGCTAAAGAAGCATGGGATAAATTGAAGGCTGAATTCCAAGGTGACGAGAAGTCAAGAAGAATGCAGATATTGAACTTAAAGAGACAATTTGAAGGGCTAAAAATGAGGGAAAATGAAACAATTAAAGATTTTTCATCTAACATCTCAAAAATAGTCAATCAAATGAGACTTTTGGGTGAAGATGTTCAGGACTCAATAGTGGTGGAAAAGGTGCTTGTCAGTTTACCTGAAAGATTTGAGAACAAAATCTGTTCTTTAGAAGACTCTAAAGATGTCACGGAGATGAGTCTTCAAGACTTGATTAATGCTCTTCAATCAGTTGAACAAAGGCATTCCTTTAGGCAAGAAGTGTCAAGTGAAGAGGCCTTTGTTGCTGGTTTCAAAAACAGGCCACGATCCCAGAATTTTTCCAAAGACAGCCATGAAGTTAGAAGGGAAAATGGGAAGAAGCTGCGAGACCAAAAAAGTGGCAAAGAAATCAGAATTCCCCTAGCAGTTCAAACACAAGGGGAAAAGAAAAGAAGGAACAATTTCCCCCTTGTAAATACTGTCACAAAACAAGTCATCAAGAAGCATGGTGTTGGCTGAAAAATGCACAATGGAGGAGATGCAAACAGTTTGGCCATATTCAAAAGTATTGCAAATCAACCTCAGGAGCTGGAACTGGAAAGCAAGCATATGTGGCAAAGAACACCGAAGAAGAAGATGAACACTTGTTCATGGGTCGTGGCGGAGGAAAATTGCTGCAAAAGCGAGGTAATAAATTCCAAGCGGCTTGTTGATAGTGGGTTTGCACAAATCACATGTCTGCAAACATAAATTTGTTTAAAGCCTTGGATACCAACTATGAGTCTAAAGTAAAAGTTGCAAATGGGCAGTATGTTGATGTAAAAGGCAGAGGTGATGTGGACATAAATACTTTGGCTGGAATGAGAACTTTTGACAATGTGTTGTTTGTGCCTGAAATTAAACAAAACTTAGTGAGTGTTGGTCAATTGCTTGAAGATGGTCATTCATTGTCCTTTGTTAATGGCATATGCACGATTAGAGATGGTAGTGGAAGTGTTTTGTTTCTGCCAAAATGACTAATAGGAGCTTTAGTCTCGGCTTGGAGAATGAACACATAAATATGAGCATAACAAGTAGCTCAAATTCAGTGTTATGGCATAAAAGGTTGGGGCATTTTAATTATGCTACCATGAAGAAGATGGCAGACTTAGAGCTTGTGATTGGATTACCTAAAATTCAAGAACAAAAAGATGTTTGTGAAGCATGTCAATTAGGTAAGCAAACTAGAATTGCTTTTAATGACAATGCATTTAGAGCCACTTGCAAGCTTCAATTGGTGTATACTGATGTGTGTGGACCAATGAGGAATGAATCCTTGAATGGTGCTAAGTATTTTCTATTATTCATTGATGACTATACTAGATATTGTTGGGTGTATTTTCTTAAAACCAAAGGGGAAGTGTATGAAGAATTCACTGAAATTCAAAGCTGCAGTCGAGAGGGAAAGCGGCACAAAAGCTGAAGGCTTTGAGGTCGACAATGGGGGGTGAATTTACTTCCCACAAACTTAAAGAACACCTAGCAAAAGAAGGAATAAAACACCAACTTACAGTACCATACACACCTCAGCAAAATGGTGTTAGTGAAAGAAGAAATAGAACTCTAATGGAGATGGCAAGATGTCTCTTGTATGAGAAGAAAGCGCCACTTAAATTTTTGGGCGGAAGGCGTGTGCACAGACATCATACCTTCTCAATCGTATGGTGACCAAGATATTGGGAGAAAAGACACCATATGAAATGTGGTATGGGTTCAAACCAAATTTGGAACACTTAAGAGTGTTTAGCAGCCCTTGTTATGTTCTACAACCGAGAAATTAAAAGGGGAAAGCTTGATCAAAAAGCTGAGGTGGGAATCCTAGTTGGATATAGCATGAAGTCCACTGGATACAAGGTGTTTGATCTAAAATCAAACAAGGTTGTAATTGCTAGAAATGTCAAGGTTGCAGAAGACAAGGTGTGGAATTGGGAAGCTGAAACTGTGGAAGAATCTGGGCTTGAAATTCAAGCTGAAAGCCGAAACCGATGAGACTATTGACATGGATGAAAATGAAGATGAATCTGTGAGAGGTACTAGACTATTGAGTGACATCTATAGCAGGTGTAATCTAGCTGAAACTGAACCTAATGATGTTCAAGAAGCCATGGATTCAAACACATGGATGGCAGCAATGAAGGAGGAGGCGATGATGATCGAAAAAAAATGGAACACGGCGGCTTGTTGACGGACCTATCAATAGAAAAGTTATTGGTGTGAAATGGATCTTCAAAACAAAATTGAATGCGAGATGGAAGCATCAACAAGCACAAAGCAAGGTTAGTAGTTAAAGGCTACTCTCAAGAACCAGGTATTGATTATCATGATACATTTGCACTTTGTTTCTAGGCTTGACACCATTAAAATGCTTTTGATGATTCTTTGCACAAAGCTGGCTGGTATGTGTGGCAAATGGATGTCAAGTCAGCATTTTTTGAATGGAACTCTTGATGAAGAGATCTATGTTGAACAACTCTGAGGGGTTTGAAGAAGAAATCTCGAGCAAACAAGGTGTATCTCCTAAAAAAGGCCTTGTATGGGATTTGAAACAAGCTCCTAGAGCTTGGTACGAGTCGGCTTGATGAATTTTTGTTGAGTTTGGGGTTTGAGAAAAGCTTGAATGAAGCTACCTTGTATGTGAAAAAAGTTGAAGACCATATTTTGATTGTTTCAGTATATGTGGATGATTTACTTATTACTGGAAACATGGAGAAAATGGTGGCTGAGTTCAAGATGAATATGAAGAACAAGTTCGAAATGAATGAACTTGGATTGTTGTCTTATTTTCTAGGAATGGAAATAATGCAATCAAAATTGAGATGTTTCTTGTGTCAAAGGAATTTCACTATGAAATTGTTGAAGAAATTTGCTATGGAAAACTACAAGCCAGTTAGCACTCCTATGGTGGCGAGGGACAAAAAGCTGATGAAGGATGATGCGACCCCTAAGGGCCGATGGAAGAATGTATAGGAGCTTAATTGGGAGCTTGTTGTATTTGACTGCCACAAGACTTGACATTGTGTTTACTGTGAATTACTTGTCTAGGTTTATGCAAAATCCAAGTCAAAATCACTATGTTGCAGCCAAAAGAGTCTTGAGGTATTTGAGAGGAACTCAGGATTTTGGAATGGTGTTTGATAAACTGGAAACTGTCAAATTGGTTGGATATTGTGATAGTGATTGGGCTGGAAGTGATGAAGACATGATGAGTACTTCGGGCTACTGTTTTTCAATGGGAGGTAGTGTGTTTTGTTGGAATTCAAAGAAGCAAAGTGTTGTAGCTCATTCTACAGCTGAAGCCGAGTACATTGCGGCCTATGTTGCTTTGCAAAACAGCTTGTATGGGCTGAGGAAGATGATGGGAGATTTGAATTTTGTTCAATTAGAACCTACTGAGTTATTTTGTGATAATATGTCATCCATTGCAATTTCTAAAAACTCAGTCTTTCATGATAGAACCAAACACATGAAGATCAAATTTCATGCAATTCGGCAGTTTCAACTTGAAGGTGAGCTGGAGATGAAATATTGTTGTTCTAAGGAGCAATTTGCAGATTTATTCACTAAGTCCTTAGCCAAAGAAAGGTTTGAAGAATTGAGAGAGATGATTGGCATGAGCAGATTGGAATCAAGGGGGAGTGTTGAAAATGCATGATCAAAGTCAACCAAAGTCAACTGATTCCAAGTCTGCTGGCATGAAGAACTGGAGCTGCGAAGATCATCAAGAATTTTCCTTTATTGTTTTTATCTTGTTTTAATTTAAGAGTTTATGTTTTAGTTAAGTAAGATCAAATTATATTTGATCATATCTTGTTGCTTTATTTTCGCTTATTTATTTCCTGTTTTAAGTAGAAGAGATTGTAATAGGTTTGAATTACCATTCTTGTATTTTGATCTTCTTCTATAAATAAAAGTGAAGGGATGGCAGTATTAAAATAAGAAATTTTGCCCCTTGTTCTGGTGTTTATTGCTTAATTATTTGTCCCAAAATCATTAAGCAAATTCTGGAAATTTCTGGAAAATTGCCTTGTTCTTGACACTGATTTGAACAGTGTCTGTTTGTCACTGTCAGCGGCAAATTCCTGATAGTGATCTGAACAGTGTTTGTTTGTGGATCAGAAATTTTCCAACAGGATTGTCATCACAAGCAGCCAACCATTCTTGGTTAGGAGAATAGTCCGGGTGAGTATCTATCTCTGTGTGTGTTTTGGATAATCTTGGGAGTATTATTTTTCAAGAAAAGATTTTTCTAGCCTTAAAACATGGAGGCCCCTCCAAAGTCCTTGAATTGCATGTCATGTCCTTTCACCTGGAGTTATCCTTTAGGAGATTACTCGACGAAAACACGGTCTTCCCTAGTCAGTGAATCATTCTCGATTCACCTCCCTTTTCAGCATTTTTAGGGTTTGATACCACTTCATCAGCTTTAATCCCAGGCTTGATAACATGGAGGTGATGATGCAGGAACAAGACAAGGTGAAGTTACCAGAAGGAGACTTTGGATGTGGTGGTTACTCTCTGAAGACATGCATATAAAGATTTAAGCTGCCAAGGCCTCTAGAGAGAATGATCTGCAGAAGCATTGTGCTTTCTTGGAGATGAGTTATTCCTGGTGTAATTGATACTCAATTTATCCATGCATGCCACTTAGAACTGTAGGTTAATTGCAGTTGTTTTGTCCTTCTCAGATTCAGCAAAGAAATTTGTTTTTACCTAGTTGATTAAGCAGAGCATTGCAATCTCATAGCATTCCCAAGAGCTTGGTTTAGAACCAAACTTGTCAATACCGTTTCGGTTGGTGCTTCGTTTTTTTAATTGGAATGGAATGTTTCGGTTTCGGAGCGTTTCGGCGCACTGTTTCGGGATTGTACTGTATATATATATATATATATATATATATATATATATATAATTAAATATATTAATTCAAAAAGAAATACTTCAAATCCAAAAAAAAAATTATTTAGAATTGTGCAATTTAATCTAAAAAAACACACAATTAAACGATTTTTCATAACAAAATTATGACCATGTATAATATTACGAGAATTGAGAAAATGTACTGTTCATGAGCCCAGAAGAACAAGTGTTTGGCATTATTGGTGACATTGAGATATGAAAAAAAGCTATCATTTCTACCAAGAAAAGTGCCTCCACTTACTATTGATCAAAATTTTGTATCCTGTCTCTCTCACCAGACAAATTCCACTCGAATATTTCTAGTAGTATGTATTTTGAAAGAAAAAAAAATCTCTTCAGTGGCATATCGTAAACAAAATAATCAGTAATTATTTCCTTATAATAATCTTTTCAGATACCTCCTAAATTTCATCCCCTACCCCAAACAAAAAGGGAAGTTAACAAGTATAGATAGAAAGGTCAAGGCATGAGGCTCATGGCACGTTCATGAGAAAGCAATGAGGAAGGCATCGAGAGACCGGAAGCAGGCCAATCCTCACATCAATTCCTGCGGGGTGTAATCATTTTATCTAAAAATTTAATTTGTTATGGGAGGTCTCGTAATATAATTTATATTATCAGGTAATCATTTTATCTAAAAATTTAACTTGTTATGGGAAGTCTCGTAATATAATTTATATTATTCTGTAACACATTTTTTCAAGTAAAATTTTTTTGAGCTTGAAACTTGCACAGGTTTATATTATCTTGTGCTTGATTTATATCAAATAAAATGAAAGAGAATAAAGTGGTGAGATTTAAACTCATGACTACTGAGTTAATAAAACTCTAACACTATTTCTAGAAATCATTTTAACTAAAAATTTAAATTATTAAATAAGATACCATAATTTAATTTATATTTTTCTTTAACAGGTCAAATAGGAGTTGGAGTTAACCAATGGAGATGCATAAGCTGCGTCATCTTGTTCCTTCCCTCCATAGCAAATTGCAAACACGGCATTCTTTCCTTCCTCACTCTTAAAGCCTAAATTATATGATCGACTAACAAAAGTCAGTGCAAATAGTCACACAACAACATAGAAAACACCAAATGGGTCAACATAAGTTGTAAGAGCAACTTCAACGACTGTGCTATCAGGAAAAAGCTAAAGACAAAAAAAATATTTTTTAGCATTTTTGTTCAATTTTAAGAGATCGAATTTGTTTATTTGAACTAAAAATATATTTATTTTACTTTGATGATCAACAAGTTTATAAGAATAAATATCTAGACTTTTAAATTAAGTTACACATCAATTTATTATTTTTATTTTTAGATTTTTTTTAAATTTTTTTAACTCAAATCCTCTGTTCATTTTATTTATTTCAGTTTCTTGTAGAAAAGTTAAATAAAATCTCTTAGGTTCAACCTGATTTTTACATACAATCATACTACAAATTTATTACTTGTGATAATAAAATCAGGTTTTCACAATTATACTACAAATCTATTTTATCTATGATAATAAAATCAAAATTATATTTTAAAGTTTAAAAAACCGACCACCCACTTCAAGGAATAAATGCAGGAAATCAAGCAATAACGATATCAAACATTCAGTCTCACTTCTTTTCTTGTACTGCTATTGTGAAAGAAGACCCTCTGCAATTCTTTCTTAAAACGTTGTCCAAAGGTTGTCAACATATATTGCTTCATAAAACTTAAATTCCTAAATGTTTTTTTTTGGGCCCCGGTAAGCGAGTAACACCCTGACCATCACAAACTCTTACAAAGGGGAGTAAAAACCCCACACAAGCCACACCATGCCTCGAACTCAAAACCTGTTGTGCAGATCACAGACTCTTTACCATCACGCCACGCTCCTTGAGGACTAATAGAAGCTACATTGCATACACATAAAAACTCATACATATCTATATTAAGGTGGTTTATCTCCGAGATAATCTGCCAGCTCCATCCATTTTCTAGCATTATGACAACTATACATTGTTAACCCGAAGAAAATAAGTAGCTTTAAGAAATAGGTATTCAGCCATGACTTTTTTCTCGAGATTAAATATTTTGATTTATATTTATCTCTTAGTTTTTATAGTTATAATAATGAATTCTTTTTTTTTTCATCTACGTTCACATATTTTTTATTTTCACTTAGAGTTTTTTAAAATACAGAAACATTTTTAAAAAGGCCATGTGTGTGTGTATATATATTTTGGAAAAATATATAACTTGTGGTGGAGAGCGGGGCAAGTATCCGGTTAGGAAAAACGAAAATGAAAATCACTCTAAACAAGTGACCTGAGCGGCCATATTTATTGTGCCGTTCAAGTCTGAACTCGGTTCGCTTTTCTTTTTCATAGAGAACCGACGCTCCATCTGGGATGAATTCACTCTCTATAAAATAAGCTCGGAAAAAAAAGAAGAAGGGGGATTTGATAGATCTTCACTCAACTCCGTTTAAAAAATGTAGGTCCATGTTAAATGAACATTAAAACTCCAACTTTGAACATTAATTCAATGAATACAATTAAAAAAAAAAAAAAGTTCCAATATGAAAGTGAGTGAAAAATAGTGCAGAAAAAACTTTATCTAAGAAACTGCTAAAATACCTCTATAATAGTTTAACTACCTTCCAAAAAAAAATGTTCTTAATTGCCATTTATGATTTAACTTATTATGCAATTTTTTTTGTTTTTTTTAAGAGAGAGAGAGAGGGAAAGAGAGAGAGAGTTGAAGTAAAAGTCTAATACTAATTAAAATTTTTGAATTCTAGATTATAAATTATAACTTTTAATGAATTATCATTAAACACACATATTGTGTAGTAACAATTTCGGTAGTTAATACTGTCTGATAACAATTTAAATTATTGATTTCAAGATTATATATATATCTGTATATATATTTGAATGCCCCAATTTGAATTTAAGTATATAGAGTTGATGATTTTGAAATGTTGGATGGCTATTGATTAATTTTATTAGATTTATAGGTTATAATAGGAAAAAAAAAGAATCGTTTATTTTTTTAGAAGAAGGAAGTCTAATAATTGTTTTTATTAATTTGAAAATTTTAATCTGCATACAAAGTAAGAGAAAATTAAATCCCAACTTACCGGAACAAGCGCGTTCAATATATTGTGATTTTTGGGATATGAGAAATCTTGTGCCACTCACAGCCATTATCCTCCCTACAATTTTCTTCAAGAAGTGGACATCCCAAGATTTTCAAATGCTCTAATTTGGAGAGGCGTTGAATGGCTGTTGAACTTGGCAGATACTTGAGATTCTTGCAGTCTAGAATACGAAGATTTTGAAGGGAAGAAAGGTTGGCCAACCATTCTGGAAAAGCTTCCTCAAATTCATCTCCTTTGAAATTCCATATAGTCAATGTCTTGAGGGCAGTGAGGTGTTGAAGTTGATGTGGTACACTCTTCAATTTATACCATCCATATATCTCCAGGGACCCACTTAAGTCGATTGAATTTAAAAGTCCTGCAGGAAAAGCCTCCAGCTCACCTGAGAAACCACCGATTCTCAATTCCTTCAGTTGGGTGACGCTGCCTATGCAATCCTCCTCCGGGAAATCGCTCAAACTTCCACACCCATAGATTTGTAATTCAACAAGAGAACGCAGTTGTCGTAAACCATGCCAATCAATACTGATGAGCTTATGACAACCATAAATGGATAATCTTTGAAGCGAAGACAATTCTTGTAAATCATTAATATGGATAAGCTCTGCGCAATAAATTATCTCCAATTCTTTTAGGGACGCGCAACATTGTAATCCGCTTGGAAGAGCTCCCAATTTACAACCGGCAATAATCAATTTCTTTAGAGAATATTTTAATTCTTGAAAATCACCAGGAATTGTAATCAACTCACGGCACCACCGTATACTCAATTCCACCAGAGATGTGCAGTGTTGTACGCTTGGAATGGATGTCAGCTTTCCACATACATGAATCCTCAACAACTGAAGAGACGTGAAGCCATCAAATTCACCGGATAAATATCTCAATTCATCACATCCAACAATTTCAAATTCTACAAGAGATGAAAGACCACATATCGGAATGCTTTTCAACTTACCACACCACTGAATGCTCAACTTTTCAAGACAAGAAAATACTCGATCACCTTCTCCACCTGCTACCATCCATTCTTCAAGACCATCCATACGGAACAGAGTGAGTTCTTTTAGTGCTGGAAACAGTACTCCTCCCCTGCCACTCCTACTATAGAACTCATTACCTATGCATTTTACAGTATCCATTTCAATCATCTTTAGAATCTTAAGGCGAGGAAAACATCCAAGTGTTGGGAGTTGTGCACACTCTCTTAATATTAGTGTTTCCAAATGGTAGAGGTTTGTAATGGATTCTGGCAATGCTCTGATATTCGTTGAGAAAAAAGTACGCAGTTTTCTAGCATCAATTGCTCGAAATATTGACTCAACTTCCCCACGAGAAATGAGATTTAGATGACGAATTTGAGATGCACCATCTACTTCCCAACCCGCCTCCACACTTGACGTTTCTGATTTTGAGACCTGCAATGCAAGATCATGCACAAGATCATGCATCTTGCAACTTGTTATGATCCCATACCTGTTCCTTTGAACATCTTGGAAAAAGGAATTTGCAAGCAAGTCATTGAAACAATTGTTGCCTTCCATCCTCCCATCTGATAGCCCAAGATAACCTTCAGCCATCCAGAGTTGAATTAGCTCTTCCCTTTTAATTTCAAAATCCTTGGGAAAAATGGAACAGTATGCAAAACATTATTTCAATCTTGGCGATGACAAGTAATCAAAACTGAGTCTCAATATGCGAAAAGCTTCATTTCCATCCTTTGTATCCCAAAATCTACTGTTTAGAATTGACCGCCACTCCTGTGTCTCCTTTCGGCGCAGTGTTCCTCCCAAAACTTTAGCAAGCAATGGAAGCCCTCCACATTTCTTTGCAATCTCTTTTCCAATAGACTCCAAGTCTGCGGCTAATGTTGCTCCTCCACCCCCACTCACCTTCTGCTTGATAATGGACCAACATTCTTCATCTGATAGTCCCCTTGGTTTGTGCTGACTCCCACGAGAAGTCTCCATCATGGTTGCAATTTCTGTTATGCGGGTTGTGACAACAACAACATTCCCTTTCTCGCTGCTAATTTTTGACAATTGCTCCTTCAAACCATCCCACTTCCCATGGTCTTCATTCCACACGTCATCAAGAACAAGAAAAAATGTCTTATTTTTCAGCTTTTCCTGAAGTTTTTCAAGAATTGCATCTAGATTGGTCAACCCGCCAGTAGATTTATCAATCTTTTGCAACATCTCGCCTAAAATCCTCCTTTTACTGAAATCATTAGAAACGCACACCCATAAAGTCACATCAAAGTTTTCTCTCTTCCTCACAGCTTCACAAACTTTTTTAGCCACAGTAGTTTTTCCAAGTCCAGCCATCCCCACTATAGGGAAAACCGAAAGGACATGTTGTTTCGTCAAGGTAGCCAGCCTATTCGTAACAATAGAGACATCATCCTCCCTTCCTACAACTTCTGAGCTGTCAAGGAAGGAATCTGTCTCTCGATCTAGATCCAAACAAACTTCTTGAGCTCTATCTTCATGTTGTAGAAATGTCAATCCAAGCCCAGATCCAGCAGCATCTTCCCGGATTTCATCCAGGGCTTCTCTGATCTTCTCAACTTTTTCGACCCATACTCAGACGGAAAGCAAGTGGATTGTGGAGTGAAAAGAAGTCACGTACCTTTCCCTTCTTCTGGTCTTTTCGGAGAATCTCATACGCAAACTCGTCTAGAACATCTTCGGCATCATAAGCTACATCTTGTAGCCTCTCCAGCCAAAGCTTCACAGACCTGTCTGTTACGGGCCTTGAGGCTGCATCTTGGAGCTTAGCTTGGATCATGGTCAAGGACTCCTTAAGCCTCTGCAGCTGGCCCTCCAATCCCCAAGCAAATCTGATCCCTTCAGCAGCTATGGAAATCACCCTGTTCAAAGTCTCCTCCATGGTAAACGTAAGAAGAAGCTCTGCTGCCATACTGTCTTTTTTTTGGGGGGGAAATCAAAGAAGTAAGATTTGATGAAAAGAGAAAAGTATGGTCTGAAAGTTTCGAAATAAAGATGAAATGAGGCGTTGTTTTGGAATGAGGAGATGCGTTGTATTATTGTTTTTCAAGACGATGGATCATTGCTGAGGTTGACAGTGATACGAAGGGTGTTTTAGAATGAAGAGATGCATCTTCCAAGAAAGCAGAGAAAGTTGGCAAAGCACAAGAATGAGCTGTCCAAAGCCGTGCAGGGTTACTGGAATCTCGGGGCCTGGACACCACTCCTCATCAGTTCTAGGTTATTATTTAAGATTGATTGCAAAGTTCAAGAATTAAGCATCTCGTAATGGTCAATCATATTTGAAGATATTAAATATTTATCTGACTTAAAGGTTGGCGATAGATGAAATGATCAACATTGCACATGTTCTCTTGTTTTCTCAAAATGATTCTCGTTTATCAAGCACTAGTTTTTTTGTGCAGCCCCTGGCCACTAGCCTTTACTTTCAAGATAGTAGTTATTTTACTTTGTTATTGCTAGTGAATTAAAATTACTTTTTAATATTAAATTTATTTGATGGTAAGAAATTAATTAGAAAGTTTTATATGATAAATTTACTCATAATCTTTTTGATTTCTTTTATCTTTAAGAGACATCGAATTTATTTGTTTGAATTAAAAAGATATTTATTTTACTTTGATGATCAACAAGTTTATAAGAATAAATATCTAAATATTTAAATTAAATTAACACATCAATTTATTATTTTTAATTTTAATTTTTAACTCAAACCTTTATTTATTTCAGTTTCTTGTTCAACTTGGTTTTTACAATACAATCATACTACAATTTTATTATTTGTCATAATAAAATCAGGTTTTCACAATTGTACTACAAATCTATTTTATCTATGATAATAAAGTCAAAATTATATTTTGAAGATTCAAAAACCGACCACCCACTCCAAGGAATAAGTGCCCGTTTGGTTGCGTGGCTGTGCCCACGTTTTCAAAAAAGCGGAGCTATTAATGTTTGGTAATGAAAAATTGAGAATTTGAACCGCATGAACAGTGACCAGGCCCCACCACTTTTGCGTTTCAAACCGTGGTTTTTGTGTAGCAGGTTTTTTCAACTTTTTTCAACCCATCTCTTTTTCAACTTTTTTCAACCCACTGTCTCTCTATTTTTTAACTTCTTCTAAACAAACCATGCATAAATTAAGGGAACAATCAACAAGCATTTATAAGTCATCGTCGCTGCCCTCTGTTAACAAGTAACAGTCGACGATCTCTCTCTCTCTCTCTCTACAGCACCGTCGCTGCTCTCTCTCTCTCCACCGTCACAGCCAGCTCTCGGCACTACCATCATTTCCCTCATCACCATTATCTTCTCCTCCATGCCACAAGCTCCTCCGTGACCTCTAGAAGCTGCAGCAATCCCCGTCGTGTAGAGAGGACCAGCGGCAGCAGCACCAGGTGCCACCTTCCGAAGCTCATACCGGCCACCACACAACACCATTTCCGACGCCACCACTACAGGAAGAACCACCTTGGCCTCCTCTACTCGTCGGTATCAGCCGTTCACCCTCTTGTCAAAGTTGACCATGTCACTGTTCACGTGAACAGTAACATGGCCAAATATTTCATCCGAAGAACGAAGGGTGCAACGCACCGTTTTACCATTTTGTATGTTTTTATTTGCACTCTTGGGCTGGGCTGTGCTGGGCCTGCTCTTGGCCCATCCCAGGTCCAGCAGAGTTGGGCCCTTTTGGCCCAACTTGGTTGGGCCGGGCCATTTAATTTGGGACAAGCCCATTCTATTTTTTTTTTAAAATAATTTAAAAATAAAAAATAAAAAAAATATGTAGATAAAGATCTGTTCTGATGATAAATAATGACGCGTGACTTCGTTACACTCCACAACCCTGTTATTTTTCAATTAATTATGAATTAAAAACATGTAACTGGATTTTGCATTGGAATTATCACACTTAACGATTTAGTTCGTGTTAAAATTGCAAGTAGTTTGATGAGAGTATAACACCAACTATCTATTTTTTTCATGAAATATTAATTATATTTTATTGTTATGATTATTAATCTATAAAATTTTAAAAAAACAATTTATATATGTGTGTGTGTCCTTTAAATTAATTTTATACATTGACAACAATATGATTGTAATCCCAATTATGTACCAGATGACGTTTTCCCAGATATTGTAGCGCGAGATAATAGTCAGGGATTGCAAATGCCTTCACGTATGGATAATGTTCGTGATAGCATTGTAAATAGTTTGATGAACAAATAATAAATAAGTGTCAATTTGACTTGATCTATTCCTTCCATTACAAAAATATGATTATTAATACAAAATATATATACAGAGAGAGTTCTAAAAATATGTGTGTATATGTAAAAAGCTACATGCAAAACTTGGTAACCAAACACACAAAACTGCTTTTTTTCAACCGTAGACTCAACCACTGTTTTTAACCAAACACTCACTGCTTATTTTGAACTGTAGAAAAAACGCTTTTTTTTAAACTACTTTTTTTCAACCTCAACCGCAACAGCAACCGCAATACCAAACAGGCCCTAAGAAGCTGTTTGTTTCAACGTTTCAACCGCTGTTTGCACCAAATTCAATTTTTTTTCATTTTAAATGAAAATTTTTTGGTGTTTTTAAATCATTTTGACGTGCTGATGTGAAAAATAATTTTTTAAAAATAAAAAAAATATCATTTTGATGTATTTACAAATGAAAAGTATTTTCAAGAGCAACAACAACCGCCCTCTCAAAGAGGCACTAAATGCTGGAAATCAAGCAATAATGATATCAAACATTCAGTCTCACTTCTTTTCTTGTACTGTTATTGTGAAAGAAGACCCTCTGCAATTCTTTCTTCCTAGTATATTTGAGCATTGACTGCTTTAGTAGAAAAGCGGCGCTCCATTGAAGATTGGAACTAAACTTGCTGGGAGAAGTCCGATTGGAGCCATGCGCCTGGCCTTGCTCCTAGGTCTCAACCGGCCTGAAGCTGGAAAGAAAGAAAAATATCAGTAACAGCTGCTTCAAAGCCCCAAGGATGAAACAACGTTACCTTACATCACCTTTGAGCGAGTTGAAGCTGTAGGAAAGAATTGTTGGGCATTAATAAAATGATATTAAATTAACAATCTGGCTTCTAGCAGGCAGTTGAAATTTTGGTTAGTCAACAAAATCTCAAGCTCGCCAAAATTTGGTAAATGATGGTTTAGAAGTACTTTAGAGTCACAGTTTTTTCTGCTACAGCCTGTAAAACTAGTTTGTTGCAGCTAAAAGGAACATGAAAAGGTATTCCATTTGTATGTATCATCTAAAACGATCAACCCCGAGTCTGATTTCTCTGTGGTTTCATTTGGTACAGAATCAGTGTTGGGTGTCTTTTTCATTATTCATATCGACCATTCCCACATCCTTTTCAGCTGTCCCTGGTGAACAAGTTGGTTCTTTTGGAGGAGTAACTGGGTATGCAGAAGGTGGAGAATCGCTAGTAGATTGACTTGTTTCTTTAACTAGTTCTTCGTTCAATACTGCAACGGTTCCTTGCAATTTTGGCTCGGTTGTTGCATCTTTCATCTCGACATCTTCGATAGCAGCACCATTGTCGTCATTCTCCTTCAGTTGGTCAGAAGGTGAATGAAATTCTGCCTCGCTCTGCGATTCAGCTTGGACATGTTTGCTTGAACCAAGAGTAGCCTGTTCTGAAGTAGGAGTTTTCTGCTGTGAAGGAGAGAGAATTTGATTTATCTGTTCATGAATTGTCTTTAATGGCTGAAGATCCTGTCTCAACTTGAGACTTGCAGGTCGGTCGGTCAAGGATATCTGGACTGATTCATGAATGTTTTGCTCCACCACCATACACATCTGCCAGGATATTAAGAGAAAACATCATGTTAAATCCTCACATGCCTTTGGCTCATCCACTACCTGGCCCTTGTATGTGTGTTTTTTATGTCCAATTTTCATCACAAGTGTGTCCTATCTGATACAAGATAAAAACCCATCCATTGAAACATACAAGGAGAGTTCCAAATGAAAAATCAGAAGATTTACCTTGTTATAAAGCTGAGGTAATGCCAATCTATCAGGATTGTCATCACAAGCAGCCGCTGAAATTTCTTCTGATACTGCATGAGAGAGAATGTTGATCATCTCTCTCTTTATTGTTTCATTGACTTGTTCATGTGTGTTTGGACATGGGTTTTGGTTTACATGTTTTGTTGTTAATGTTTAATGTTTTAGTTCTTTGTCAGATTTATGTGGTTAGTTGTGTAAATTATGAATATTTATAAGCCATTGGATTGATAATCTTTGTTTTTGATCCTCTCTGTTCATTTAACTGTTTTATGTAGCGAGATTTTGTAATTATGAATTCTAGTTGAGTTAAATTAAGTCTCTTATCCTGCTTTTGGCTTCTTGCAGAAAGTAGAAATCTATTTTCTTTGATTGCTTTGTCTCAGTTTGATACTTTTGGGAGATAGCCACCTAGACATGTATCATTGTATCTACTTTGACAAGATTATAAAGGTTATTGTTTACTCATTTGAATCTTTACTGTCTCTTATAGCATTCTATGTTTTTAGCTACTGGCGTGTTATAATAACTGGAACTGTTGGATCTTCTAAATTGATTGCACGTGTAGTGTTGGGTTATTAGCTCTTTGGACTAGATTTATATAAATTTGTTCTGTGTTCAAGTTAAATCTTATGATTTATTGGCATGACTTACTTCCGAATCTTTTCTAAATAAATCTAAATTTGTTATTGATTTTCTGAGTTTTGGTTGATTCTGAATCTTTTTACTTGATTAATGATTGATTGTCTATGGTATAACTTAACTGGATTGTGGAGTGAAAAGAAGTCGCGTACCTTTCCCTTCTTCTGGTCTTTTCGGAGAATCTCATACGCAAAATCGTCTAGAACATCTTCGGCATCATAAGCTACATCTTGTAGCCTCTCCAGCCAAAGCTTCACAGACCTGTCTGTTACGGGCCTTGAGGCCGCATCTTGGAGCTTAGCTTGGATCATGGTCAAGGACTCCTTAAGCCTCTGCAGCTGGCCCTCCAATCCCCAAGCAAATCTGATCCCTTCAGCAGCTATGGAAATCACCCTGTTCAAAGTCTCCTCCATGGTAAACGTAAGAAGAAGCTCTGCTGCCATATTGTCTTTTTTTTGGGGGGAAATCAAAGAAGTAAGATTTGATGAAAAGAGAGAAGTGTGGTCTGAAAGTTTCGAAATAAAGATGAAATGAGGCGTTGTTTTGGAATGATGAGATGCGTTGTATTATTGTTTTTCAAGATATGAAGGGTGTTTTGGAATGAAGAGATGCATCTTCCAAGAAAGCAGAGAAAGTTGGTAATGTTGAAATCTGAGGTTGATTCCAGACCTGCCAAAGGAGCTGACGCAGGAGAATTGAAGATTGAAGAATCGAAGATTGAAGAATCAATTGTTATGATTGAATTCACATTGTAATAAGTATGTTTAAGAGTTCTGAGTCAATGTTTTTAGTCAATTTCAGTTTATGGTCAATACATTGTTAAATAGGAAATTGTAACCGAATTTTGAATTTTATAGCCGTTGTAATTTTTGATTCTTATATAAATAAAATTTGATGGGATGGCAGTAACCACTACGAAATATTCTGCCCATGTTCATGTAACTTTGATTCTCAAATTTACAGAATTCTTAAGTTCTTTCTTTTCTGGAAATTTTCCATCAAATTCTGGAAAATTGTTCATTCCCAGAATTTGATCGCTACAGTGCGTGTTTGTTGTTCTTTGATCCACTTTTGTCCGTACAAATCGCTACAGTAGTTGTTTTTCCAATTTTTCAGAATTCTTTCAGAATTTCAACATGGTATCAGAGCAGAATTAGGTCTTTGAGAAGGGACTGAAAGTAATACACGAGTGAAAAGAATTCAAGGATTGATTAAACCTTGAAAGGGAAGATTGCATTTTTTCAGAAATTCCAAGAATTCGTCAATCAAGAAATCAGTCTTGAAGTGTTCTTTAAAGGACTAATAATTGAAAGAATTTCTCAATTATTATTCCTGTTCTTTGTTCTGTGAAATCTTTGGAAGGAAAAGAGTGCAAGAAGCAAGTTTTGACAGAGATGGATTCTTCATTTTCGTCAAAAACCCCAATCTTCACAGGAGTAAACTATGGAGTTTGGGCAGTGAAGATGAAGATTTATCTTAAGGCTTTCGACCTGTGGGAAGATGTGGAGGCTAACAGGGAACCAATTCCCTTGAATAACAATCCAACAATGAACCAACTTAAATACTTCAATGAACAAAGAGCAAAGAAATTCAAGGCTCTTACTTGCATTCATAATGCAGTAAGTGAGGACATTTTCACAAGGATAATGGCCTGTGAAACTGCAAAGGAAGCTTGGGATAAGCTGAAATCCGAATTTCAAGGTGATGAGAAGTCAAAGAGGATGCAAATTCTGAATTTGAAAAGGCAATTTGAAGCCTTGAAGATGAGAGATTCAGATACAATCAAAGAATTTTCATCAAATGTGTCCAAGATTGTAAACCAAATGACTCTACTTGGAGAAGAAATTCAAGAAGAAAGGGTTGTGGAGAAAGTGCTTGTCAGCTTACTAGAAAAATTTGAGAATAAGATATGTTCTTTGGAAGATTCAAAAGACTTCACTTCAATGAGTCTTCAAGAGTTAATCAATGCCTTGCAAGCTGTAGAACAAAGGCAGGCATTTAGACAAGAAAACACAAGTGAGGAAGCCTTCACTGCTGGATTTAAAGGAAGAACAAAATTCCAGAATTCACAAGTGTTCTTCAAGAACCCAGAAAACAGAACCAATTCTGGAAAATCATGGCAGAACAAAAATTGGTCAAATAATGCCAACAACAACTTCAATGCAAGGTGGAAGGAAAGAAGAGAGCAATTTCCCACCTGCAAGTACTGTCAGAAAACCAATCATCTTGAGTCATCTTGTTGGCTCAAGAATGCACAATGCAGAAAATGTAAGCAGTTTGGTCACATTGAGAAATTCTGCAATGATGACAATGCAAATCAAGCTCATGTTGCTGAAGTGGAGGAGACTAAAGATGAAATGTTATTCACAGCCACTGAAGCACACAACTGCAACAAAACTGAGGTAAATAATCAAACTTGGTCAATTGATAGTGGTTGTTCAAACCACACGTCTGCAGAATTAAGCTTGTTCGAAAATCTAGACTTAAGCTACAAATCTAGAGTTAAAGCTGCAAATGGGCAGTATGTAAGTGTTGAGGGTAAAAGGGAAGTTAAAATTGATACTTTAATTGGTGCAAAGAAGTTTGACAACATCTTGTATGTACCAGAAATTGACCAAAATCTCATAAGTGTTGGTCAACTACTTGAGGATAGATACTGGCATATGCACGATCAAAGATGATCAAGGTGCTCCCTTATTCACTGCAAAAATGTCAAATAGATGTTTTAGTATTGAGAAACAGCTAGAATACCAAAGCACGAATACAAACACAACTGAAACAGAAGAGGTAATGGACTTAGAAGACAGACCTGCTGAAGAAGAAATAGCAGAGGAAGAAGAGGACCTACCCTTGAGAGGAACAAGACCTCTAAGTGACACCTATGACAGATGTCAATTAGCTGCAATTGAACCTTCAAATGTTGAAGAAGCCACTCTCTATGTAAAGAAGGTGAATGATCACATATTACTTGTTTCAGTCTATGTGGATGACCTGTTGATCACAGGTGATGATGAAAAATTGGTTGCTGAGTTTAAAACCAATATGAAAGACAAGTTCGAAATAAATGAACTTGGACTTTTAGCCTATTGTTTGGGAATAAAACAATCAGATGAAGGCTGCTGTGTGTGTCAAAAACAGTTCACCACCAAGCTACTAAACAAGGTTGCAATGGAAAAGTTCAAAGCTGTGAGCACACCAATGGTGCTGGGAATGAAACTCACCAAGGAAGATGGTGCTACCTGTGCAGATGGCAGAACTTATAGAATGCTAATTAGCAGACTACTCTATCTATCTTTCACTCAACCAGACATAGTATTCTCTGTTATACTCAACACAAGGTTCATGCAAAACACTAGTCAGTTACACTACATTACAGCAATTGTAACTGCAGACCAACTAGTTTGGTTAAGGAAAGCATTAAAGGATTTGAACTTTGATCAAGGAGAGCCAACTGAGCTAATGTGCGACAACATGTCTGCAATAGCAATTTCAAATCATACTGTGTTTCATGATGGAACAAAACACTTGAAAAGAAAGTTTCATGCAATAAGGCAGTTTCAGCAAGAAGGAGAATGGTTGGAATGTGCAGCTCAGGAATCAAGGGGGAGTGTTGAAATCTGAGGTTGATTCCAGACCTGCCAAAGGAGCTGACACAGGAGAATTGAAGATTGAAGAATCGAAGATTGAAGAATCAATTGTTATGATTGAATTCACATTGTAATAAGTATGTTTAAGAGTTCTGAGTCAATGTTTTTAGTCAATTTCAGTTTATGGTCAATACATTGTTAAATAGGAAATTGTAACCGAATTTTGAATTTTATAGCCGTTGTAATTTTTGATTCTTATATAAATAAAATTTGATGGGATGGCAGTAACCACTACGAAATATTCTGCCCATGTTCATGTAACTTTGATTCTCAAATTTACAGAATTCTTAAGTTCTTTCTTTTCTGGAAATTTTCCATCAAATTCTGGAAAATTGTTCATTCCCAGAATTTGATCGCTACAGTGCGTGTTTGTTGTCTTTGATCCACTTTTGTCCGTACAAATTGCTACAGTAGTTGTTTTTCCATTTTTTCAGAATTCTTTCAGAATTTCAACAGGCAAAGCACAAGAATGAGCTGTCCTAGGTATCATAGGTTATTATTTAAGATTGATTGCAAAGTTCAAGAATTAAGCATCTCGTAATGGTCAATCATATTTGAAGATATTAAATATTTATCTGACTTAAAGGTTGGCGATAGATGAAATGATCAACATTGCACATGCTCTTGTTTTCTCAAAATGATTCTCGTTTATCAACCTATAGTTTTTTGTGCAGCACATGGCCACTAGCCTTTACTTTCAAGATAGTAGTTATTTTACTTTGTTATTGCTAGTGAATTAAAATTACTTTTTAATATTAAATTTATTTGATGGTAAGAAATTAATTAGAAAGTTTTATATGATAAATTTACTCATAATCTTTTTGATTTCTTTTAACTTTAAGAGAAATCGAATTTATTTGTTTGAATTAAAAAGATATTTATTTTACTTTGATGATCAACAAGTTTATAAGAATAAATATCCGGACCTTTAAATTAAGTTAACACATTGATTTATTATTTTTACTTTTTTTTTAATTTTTAACTCAAACCTTTGTTCGTTTTATGTATTTCAGTTTCTTGTAGAAGAGTTAAATAAAATTTCTCTTAGGTTCAACCTGGTTTTTACAATACAATCATACTACAAATTTATTATTTGTGATAATAAAATCTGGTTTTCACAATTATACTACAAATCTATTTTATCTGTGATAATAAAGTCAAAATTATATTTTTAAGTTTCAAAAACCGACCATCCACTCCGGGGAATAAATGCAGGAAATCAAGCAATAACTATATCAAACATTCAGTCTCACTTCTTTTCCTGTACTGGTATTGTGAAACAAGTGTTGAATGATAAGCTTGTTTACTGGAAAAGAAGACAAATAAGCAGAGTATGCAGCAGAAGGAAGAAGAGCATGTAGTAGAAGGAAGAATTGTTTTTTTAACAGATTCTTGTTAATACAGTTGAAGTTCAGTTAATTGTAACTAACTTTTAGCCTAGGAAGAGAAAGTTAGTTTGAACTCTCTTAGGTAGTTACAAAGTTGTTAACACACACAATCCATCCAGTAAAACATATAAGAAATGTAGTGTTTTGAATTTTTTATAAGGAGAATACAAGAATGCCCTTAGTGGCTTAGAATTAGGTTAAGGGTAGGGTAGTAATTGCATAAGCTTATAAATATAAATAGAAAATAAGAGAAGAGAAAAAGGAAAAACCAAAAAAAAGAAAAGAAGATTAGGTCTGAAATTTAGAAAGAGAATTGGGAGAGAGGGAGAAAGAAGAAGAAGAAGAGAAAAGAGGGAAAGAGAAGAGGAAGAGAAGGAAGAAGGAGAAATAAGTTGTTAAGGTAATGTGTGTGTTTTATTATGTATAAATGTGATTATTAGCTATGATTTTTCTTGTATAGATTGTTAGGGTTTGAGAATTTTATTTGGGTTTGATTGATGAATTAGGAGAGATGTTAGGGTTTGAATGTGTTGGGTAATAGTTTAATTAGTTGACTGTGGATGATTTTGAAGTTTTGAGATGTTTGGTTTGAGAAAATATTGAGAAAAATGGTGAAATAATGTTGATAAATTCGAAAATCCTTTGCTGGAAATTCTGGGTTGAGGTTGAAGATGACAAAAATTCATTTTGGTCCTTTTGGCGAAAATTACAGTTTAGTCCTCAAACTTTGGAAAAATTACAGTTTGGTCCCTGGGTGAAATTGGAGATTCTGGACAGAATTGAGGATGAATTATGGACAAGATTTTAGGATAGCTATGAATTTATGAAGTGTTCAATTTAGTCCTTCAATTTGATAAAATTACAATTTGACCCCAAAAATATAAGAAAATTTCAGAATGGTCCCTAAGAGAAATATTAGTATTTCAGATTGGTTTGATGGATAATTGAAGCTCATTTGATGGATTAATATCAATTTTACAAATTGTGTACTTTGGAGTTTGATTTTGGAAGAAACCTTTGTTTTAGGTTTTTGCGAAGAAATGGATAGTTTGATTCAAAAACACATAGGATTATGAGTTGAACACTTAGATATGTTATTAAACTTATTTTAATTCTTTTGAGTCATTTTTGAGTATATCTTCTTTTATATATATTCAGATAATCCCGATATTCAACCCGCGGGACATCAGTAGGATTTCGTCAACACTCTGCTTCTGAACCTTGTTTGCTCTTAAGTCAAGTGAGTGGATAACATTTAATATGCATGAGAAATAGTATAAATATTTGAATTTGTTAGTATGAATTGGATTATGCTTTTTGGATAATATATACCTTGATTATATTCTTGATACGATAAAGCATAATCATTTGTTGAATATCCGTTCTTGATATGAGCCTATATCTGTTTGTGAATTGTTAGCTCCTCATTTGATTGATACCATGAGTTGAGCCTTGAGATATGAACATGTTTGTTTGATATTAGATATACCTATGGTATGCCAGTCAGAATACCCATGCTAACAGGGTAGTGTTAGCCTTTGTGCACATCGTATCTGAAACCCTAGTTGGTCGGGGGAGTCACCAACCTATGCGGATTGATCATCCCACAGTACGGAGCCTTATGCTCACTGCATTCTGATTTTCTGACAAGCTTTACCTATATATTCTTGTTATGACCTATTTGAGAAATTTGTTGTAAGAACCTTAAGCCGATTTGATATTATACTTCTCTTTGCTATATTATCTCGTATGTGTATATTGGATATTATCTACTCACTGAGTTGTTGAACTCACCCCCTCATTATTCATTATTTTCAGGGTCGTAGCTTGCTAGCAGGTCATTTTTGTCCAACTCTTGGAACCTGCTATTTTGGTTGTAGTCGATACTTTTGTTCTTATGTCTAGCTAGTGCTCCACAATGGTAATTGTATATAATCAACTATTGTATTAAGACAATTGAATTATGTTATAAAGTTTACTTTGATATTTCCGCTGCGTTAAATTCTGAAGTTGAATGATAAGTTTGTGTGTAAGTTTGGGTTCGCATAGGTGTGGAACCCTGGAGGGGGACCATGCCTATGTGCCGGTCACGGATCCGGGATTCGGGTCGTGACAAGAAAGAAAAGAGAATAGCCTTCTTGTATTGACAGTATAAATAGAAAACTGTCGAAGCACTCTGTAATTAGAAAAATTACAACAAGAAATTCAGTAAAGAGAATCTTATCTCTCTATTTCTCTGCATCTCTTCATTAGCAATTCATTCTTCAAATCTCCATATTAGCATACCTGCAACAAGAACAATTGAGTCAAAACTAGAAAATCAACATGCTATCAGAGCATGCTTGATCAACAAGGAAGGAAGTAAAATCAATCTGTGATCATACAAACAGAAATTAAAGAAGAAGAAGAATGGTGAGCAGTGGTGATTTAAGAACACCTCAGTTCAATGGAGAAAATTATGATTTTTGGTCAGTGAAGATGGAGACTATACTGATAGCTTTTGACCTATGGGATGTGGTAGAGATGACTCACACAAATCCTGAATTAGAGAGTGAATCTGCAGGAGAAAAAAGTGGAGCTTCAAAAGCCACAGAAGAAAAGCTAGCTGCTACAAAAGCAAAAAGGATCAAGAATGCTAAGGCACTAAGCATCATTCAAGGAGCAATATCTGATGACTTGTTTCCAAGGATCCGAAATGAAAAAAAACAGCAAAAGGAGCATGGGACAACCCTGAAGAGAGAATTCAGAGGAGATAAAAAAGGTTAGAGCAGTTAAACTTCAAGCAATTAGAGCTGAGTTTGAGTATATGAAAATGTCAGATGAAGAAGACTTAGATGATTATCTTGCTAAGTTTTTTGACATAATAAACAACCTTAAGTCACTTGGTGAAGATGTGACAGAAATGAGAATTGTGCAAAAGTTGCTGATGCGTCTCAGCAGGAGATATAAAGTTATTGTCTCAATTACTGAAGAGACAAGAGATCTTGAAACTCTTAGAACTGAAGAAGTAGTAGCATCTGTCAAGGTATTTGACAGAAGAGAAGGTTTATATGATGAAAGGGAGAGACAAAGAAGTATCGAGAGAGCATTCATTAGTTTAAAACTGGGAGGAAATCAGTTTTATGGCAGTAACAAGGGCTCACATTTGAAATCAAGGCAAGGCTGGCAGGAACAAGAAAGAAGACCTGCAAACTTGTCATCAAATAGCTATAACAGCTATGGTTCAAACTGGAATAAAAGAACTGGAGCAAGTTCTAATAATTCCTTCATTTCACAGAATAGACAAGGAAGTAGTAGTCAAAATTCTATGAAGCCAAAGTGTAGTGTGTGTCAGAAATATCACTTTGGAATCTGCAGGTATAAAGGAAAGCAGAGATGCAGTAAATGCAATCAATTTGGACACAACACAAATGACTGCAAAGATTACAAGCAATTGGCAAATTGTGCACAGGAGGAGGAAGAAGTGTCCATTGCAAATTTATTTTATGCTTGTCATACAGCAAGTATAAAGGACAAGGTTTCCCCTAATGACATAGAAGAAGGCATAGGTGAGGAGTCCAATACAGATGAGGATGTAGAGTTGAAGCCAGAGAGGGATGTGATTCATGATCAAGAGTCTAAGCTGTCAAATGACTCAGATCGGGTACCAGTTATTGACATTTTCAGTAAGAAGGAGTTAAAGCTGGCACAGGACGACGAGTTGAAGCAAGATAAGGATGTCGTTAGCAATGAGCACTCAAAGCTAGCACAGGATATGAAGTCCAATTCACTGAATAAGGAAATCATAACAGCGAATGCAGTGGATCCGAAGTTGGCCAGCGATATTAATGAGATGAAATCAAAATTGCACGTGCTTGAATCAAAGCTAAGCGAGACTAAGTCTACAATTTCAAAGTTAGTAGAGGAGAAGAGGCAAAGCTGTCAAGAAACGAAAATCTTGCAAAAAGAACTCGATTTTCTGGATGAAGCAGGATCCGAGATGCACCTTGAAAATCAGATCTGTGGGACAGATTCTGGAAATGATGGCAGAACAGAAACTGCAAATGTAAAAGAAGAGGAAATGGATGTGGACATATCACAAAAAGAAGAGACCAAAGAGCAGGAAGAGTGTGGCTCGGGAGTTGAATGCAACATAGACATGCAGAAGAACGGTTCAAATGAATTCGATGAGGAATCACAAGCAGAAGCAACACTTCTATTGTGTGATAATATGTCAGCAATCTCAATGGCTAGAAATCCAAATTGAAGTTGAACCTTGGGGTTAAATCAGTAAACAACTTAGGAGAGGCTGTTGAATGATAAGCTTGTTTACTGGAAAAGAAGACAAATAAGCAGAGTATGTAGCAGAAGGAAGAAGAGCATGCAGCAGAAGGAAGAATTGTTTTTTTAACAGATTCTTGTTAATACAGTTGAAGTTCAGTTAATTGTAACTAACTTTTAGCCTAGGAAGAGAAAGTTAGTTTGAACTCTCTTAGGTAGTTACAGAGTTGTTAACACACACAATCCATCCAGTAAAACATTTAAGAAAGAAAAGAGAATAGCCTTCTTGTATTGACAGTATAAATAGAAAACTGTCGAAGCACTCTGTAATTAGAAAAATTAAAACAAGAAATTCAGTAAAGAGAATCTTATCTCTCTATTTCTCTGCATCTCTTCGTTAGCAATTCATTCTTCAAATCTCCATATTAGCATACCTGCAACAAGAACAATTGAGTCAAAACTAGAAAATCAACAACAAGACCCTCTGCAATTCTTTCTTCCTAGTATATTTGGAGGGAAAAAAAAGGTTAGCATTGACTGCTTTAGTAGAAAAGCTGCTCTCCATTCAAGATTGGAACTAAACTTGCTGGGAGTAGTCCGATAGGAGCCATGCGCCTTGCCTAGCTCCTAGGTTTCAACCGGCCTGAAGCTGAAAAGAAAGAAAAATATCAGTAACAGCTGCTTCAAAGCCCCAAGGATGAAACAACATTACCTTACATCACCTTTGAGCGAGTTGAAGCTGTAGGAAAGAAGAGTTGGGCATTAATAAAATGATATTAAATTAACAATCTGGCTTCTAGCAGGCAGTTGAAATGTAGCAGTTTGTGATGAGCTGCATGGTTAGTCAATGAAGTGCACAAAATCTCAAGCTCGCCAAAATTTGGTAAATGATGGTTTAAAAGTTTAGGGTTACAGTTTTTTTTGCTAAAGCCTGTAAAACTAGTTTGTTGCAGCTAAAAGGAACATGAAAAGGTATTCCATTTGTATGTATCATCTAAAACGATCAACCCCGAGTCTGATTTCTCTGTGGTTTCATTTGGTACAGAATCAGTGTTGGGTGTCTTTTTCATTATTCATATCGACCATTCCCACATCCTTTTCAGTTGTCCCAGGTGAACAAGTTGGTTCTTTTGGAGGAGTAACTGGGTGTGCAGAAGGTGGAGAATCGCTAGTAGATTGACTTGTTTTTTTAACTAGTTCTTAGTTCAATAATGCATCGGTTCCTTGCAATTTTGGCTCGGTTGTTGCATCTTTCATCTCGACAACTTCGGTCAAGGATATCCGAACTGATTCATGAACGTTTTGCTCCATCACCATACACATCTGCCAGGATAATAAGAGAAAAAACATTGTGTTAAATCCTCACATGCCTTTGGCTCATCCAATACCCGGCCCTTGTATGTGTGTTGTATGTCCAATTTTCATCCCAAGTGTTTCCTATCTGATACAAGATAAAAACCCATCCATTGAAACATACAAGGAGAGTTCCAAATGAAAAATTAGAAGATTTACCTTGTTATAAAGCTGAGGTAATGCCAATCTATCAGGATTGTCATCACAAGCAGCCGCTGAAATTTCTTCTGATACTGCATGAGAGAGAATGTTGATAATCTCTCTCTTTTTTGTTTCATTGACTTGTTCATGTGTGTTTGGACATGGGTTTTGGTTTACATGTTTTGATGTTAATGTTTAATGTTTTAGTTCTTTGTCAGATTTATGTAGTTAGTTGTGTAAATTATGAATATTTATAAGCCATTGGATTGATAATCTTTGTTTTTTATTCTCTCTGTTCATTTAACTGTTTTATGTGTGAGTTTTTGTAATTATGAATTCTAGTTGAGTTTTCTAAATAAATCTAAATTTGTTATTGATTTTCTGAGATTTGGTTGATTCTGAATCTTCTTACTTGATTAATGATTGATTGTCTATGGTATAACTTAACTCGTCTATTTTTCTGGCATGCTTGTGGAATTTTTCACATGCTGGACTTGCTTGTGATATTTGAAAACTGATTTTGGTGAAGGGAAGAGAGACAATAAAACACTTTTCTTCTTTTTCTCTTGCACTGTTACAACAGATTGCTACTGTTTATATAGACTTAAACAAACAACTCTTAAACTTCATAATTAAAACAGACTCTTAAAGACAATTAAAACAGACTCTTAAAGACAACACACTAAATTCTGACCCTTCACTGCTGAAACGGCCATTATTTATTATAGGTAACTCTAAATCACCTGAAACCTTCACCATTAAAAACTAGACTTAAAAGCACACGAAATAGACCCTTCATTTGCTCGGAATGATCTGGAATTGCCCCTTCAATTCCACATTTAAAACTGCCTTGAAATCTGTCCGTTTATTTGAGTTTATTTTCAACAAATTCCTCCCTTAAACTCAAATGCTTCTACCATCCGTCATGCCAATCATCTTCTTGCATTTGTCGAGAAGTACTTTCGGTAGCGGTTTTGTGAAGATATCCGCAGCTTGATCTTGACTTGCCACATGCACTAATTCCACACTTCCTTCCTTCACATGATCTCGGATAAAATGAAAACGAACGTCGATGTGTTTGCTTCTTTCATGGTTCACTGGATTCTTTGCCAACTCTATTGCTGATTTGTTGTCAACTTGAATCATGGTTGCACCTAGTTGCTTTAGCTCCATCTTGCTCAACAAATTTCTAAGCCATATTGCATGACATACACACCAAGATGCTGCCACATATTCAGCTTCACACGTTGAGAGCGTCACGATCGGTTGCTTCTTTGAAAGCCAAGTGAATGCAGTATCTCCCATAAAGAACACATATCCCGCAGTACTTTTCCGATCGTCTATGTCTCCGCACCAATCGCTGTCGGAGTAGCCAACCAACTTATAATCTTCTACTTTTGAGTAGAACAACCCGAGTGACACCGTTCCTTGGATGTACCGTAGGATTCGCTTCACCGCCTTCCAATGTGAATGAACCGGCTCCTCCATGAACCGACTTACAATACCGACACTTAATGAAAGATCCGGCCTTGTGCATGTGAGATAGCGAAGGCTTCCTATCAAACTCCGGTATCTACTCGCATCGACACGTTCTCCTCCATCGAACTTCGAGAGTTTTGCACCTGGTTCCATTGGTGTTGATACCGGATTGCAATTTGCCATTTTGAACTTCTTCAAAATCTCTTTTGCATATGTCTCCTGTGATATAAAAATACCCGTCTCTACTTGTCTAACCTCCAAACCAAGGAAAAACTTCATCAAGCCCAAATCTGTCATCTCAAATTCACGTGTCATTGTGCCCTTAAACTCTTCTATCATTGCATCATTGTTACCCATAAAAATGAGATCATCGACATAGAGAGCAACAAATAACACGTTACCTCCATCTTCTTTACGTAAAGGGCATGCTCGTAGGGACATTGCTTGAACCCATTCTCCTTGAAATATGAATCAATACGTGTATTCCATGCCCGTGGTGCTTGCTTCAACCCGTAAAGCGCCTTCTTCAATTTTAGCACCTTCTTCCCTTCTCCAACTTTCATGTACCCGGGTGGTTGTTCGATGTAGACATCTTCTTTGAGCACGCCATTCAAGAATACGGACTTGACATCCATTTGAAAGATCGGCCATTTGAATTGAGCAGCTTGTGAAATTAGTAATCGGATTGTCTCCATTCTTGCAACAGGAGCAAATACCTCGTCATAGTCGATTCCCGCTTTTTGCTTGTATCCCTTCGCAACAAGTCGCGCCTTGTACCGTTCTATCTCGCCTTGAGCATTCATCTTTTTCTTGAACACCCACTTCACACCAATAGGCTGACTTCCTTTTGGCAATTCTGCTAGCTCCCATGTGTTGTTGCGGTCAATCGCCTCAATCTCCTCGTTCATGGCAGTTTGCCACTTCTTGTCTTGCACCGCCTCTTCAAAACTGATATTTTCAGCATCTGCCAAAAGACATACAACGTGTACCTCATTTGTTGAATCATACAAATCTTGCAAACTTCGCATTTTGGGCTGTCGTGGTTCATCTTCATTATCAGTAGTTTCAGAGTTTGTTGACATGCTTGTTGGTGCAACAATTGATGATTCTCCAACTTCGATGATATCCTCCGTCGAATTGTTCCAGTCCCACTCGTTTGCTTCATTTACTCGCACATCACGACTCACCATCACCTTCTTGTTTATCGGGTCGAGTAGCTTGTACCCTTTTGTCTTGTCATCATACCCAATAAAAATATACCTTTTGCTTTTGTCTTCGAGCTTTGTTCTTCGTTGATCCGATACGTGTGCATAAGCCACACTACCGAACACTTTGAGATGAGAAACTGTTGGCTTTTGTCCGCTCCATGCCTCTTGTGGTGTTTGATCATCTAACTTCACATGTGGACATCGATTTTGTACATAGATGGCACATTGCACGGCTTCTGCCCAGAATTCCTTCGGCATCTTCTTGCTCTTGAACATTGATCGAACCATGTCGAGAATAGTCCGATTCTTCCTCTCGGCTACACCGTTTTGTTGAGGAGAGTATGGTGCGGTTAGAAATCTCCTTATGCCTTGCTCCTCGCAATACTCCATGAAAGCCGTCGAAGTATACTCGCCACCTCTATCGGATCGTGTGGCTTTGATGTATCTACCAGTTGCTTTCTCCACCATCACTTTGAATTTTTTGAACACCTCGAATGCCTCGGATTTTTCTTTCAAAAAATAAACCCAAGTTTTTCGTGAGAAATCATCAATAAAGGAAATGAACCTTTTGCCGCTGAAAGATTCTGGGGTGATTGGTCCACATATGTCGGTATGAATCAACTCGAGAGTATGTTTAGCTCGATATTCTGCCTTCTTTTGAAACGAGGTTCTCGCTTGCTTGCCAAGCACACATTCTTCACAAAATTTGCCCTCATAGTCCATGTCCGGTAGCCCGTGCACCATGTTCTTCTTTGCTAACTTTTTTAGACCACCATGATGTAGGTGACCAAAGCGGAGATGCCACAACGACACCTTGTCTTCTATGTTGACTCGCAAACACTTTTCTCGCACACTTCTCAAATTCAGTTTGTACATCCGATTTCTTCCCATCTCAACTCGAGCAACCAGACGCTCGTGATTGTCTTTCAATTGTAGTACCCGGTTTTTCATGAATACCGAGTATCCCTTCTCCATGAGTTGCCCCATGCTCAAAATATTGCTCTTAAGATCAGGTACGTAATAAACATTCTCGATTGACCCTTTCGTACCACCTTTTTGTAAATAGTGAACCGTACCTTGGCCTTTTATTTGGATCTTTGATGCGTCTCCAATTGACACGTGTCCATCTTCAACCTCTCGCATCTCCTTGAATAGGTGCTTGTGCCCACACATGTGGTTACTAGCGCCGGTATCGAGATACCACACTATGTCATTGTCGGAAACGGTATTTTTGTAGGCCATCATGAGAACACCATCTTCTCTTGTTTCCTCTTCCTCGACTAGATTCGCATTTTCTTCTACCTTTTTCTCGGAATAGCACTCCTTTGCATAGTGCCCATACTTACCGCAATTATAGCACTCAATGTTTAATTTGCACTCTTTTGCATAGTGCCCATGCTTACCGCAGTTGTAGCATTCGACATTTGAATAATTTGACCGGCCGCCTCTCCCACGACCACGTCCTCTACCTCGACAATTTTGTTGGCTTGATTGCCCCTTTTTCTCATAATATTCACCTCGACCACGGCCTCCACCACTGTGACCATTGTTGCGACCTCCACGACCGCGCCCTCTACCACGAAAATTTTGAGAATAGAGTATTTTTTCGTCTTTGATTGACGCCTTGGTTTGAAGTGCTTGCTCAAGTGTCTCCTCCTTCTTTTTCTTCTTACGTTGTTCGTGTGCCTCGAGAGAACCGGCAAGCTCGTCGACTGTGAGCATCGCAAGGTCCTTTGACTCTTTTATCGCGCACACAACATTCTCAAAATTGTCGGTTAATGATCTCAAAATTTTCTCCACAACTCGGGCATCGGTTAACGCTTCGCCATTACGAATGAGTTGGTTCACCACAGCTTGTACACGCGTGATGTAGTCAGATACATTTTCTGACTCCTTCATCTTCATGCTCTCCAACTCGCCACGAAGAGTTTGGAGACGCATTTGCTTTACTCGGTCGGCGCCCTTGAACACCTTTTCTAAAGTGTCCCATGCTTCCTTTGAGGTTGCTGCACTGGCAATCTTCTCAAAACCCGACTCATCCACCGCTTGGAACAAGTAATAGAGAGCGGTCTTGTCTTTCATACGCATTTCTTTCAATGCCTTCAATTGATTCGCCGTCTGATTGGCCGTTGCCTCTGGCTCGTCATAGCCCTTTTCGACTACATCCCATGCATCTTACGCACCAAGCAATGCACGCATCTGAATTCTCCAGTTTTCATAGTTCGACTTGGTAAGTTGGGGTAGTGGCATACCTCCTACCGACATCCTCCTGGAATTTTCCATAGGCTCTGATACCAATTTGTGATATTTGAAAACTGATTTTGGTGAAGGGAAGAGAGACAATAAAACACTTTTCTTCTTTTTCTCTTGCTCTGTTACAACAGATTGCTACTGTTTATATAGACTTAAACAAACAACTCTTAAACTTCATAATTAAAACAGACTCTTAAAGACAATTAAAACAGACTCTTAAAGACAACACACTAAATTCTGACCCTTCACTGCTGAAACGGCCATTATTTATTATAGGTAACTCTAAATCACCTGAAACCTTCACCATTAAAAACTAGACTTAAAAGCACACGAAATAGACCCTTCATTTGCTCGGAATGATCTGGAATTGCCCCTTCAATTCCACATTTAAAACTGCCTTGAAATCTGTCCGTTTATTTGAGTTTATTTTCAACATTGCTCAATAAATGGGTTGTGGATTCTGCAGTTACTACGACGAGTCAGGCAACCACGGCATTGAGGATGCTGAGAGAAAACAAGAACAAGTTTGATCTGGTTATCAGTGATGTCCATATGCCAGACATGGATGGTTTTAAATTGCTTGAGCTCGTGGGGCTTGAGATGGACCTACCTGTCATGGTCTTTTGCCTTCTGTGTTTTAGTTTTGAAGACTCTAAAGGAAAACATGCTGTAGATTCTCTATATAGTCCATAGACTTCCTTAAAGCATTGGAAAACGATCATTTTCATGCCGAATCCTCATTTCCCATATCTTTGGACAATTTTAGAGTTGTGTATTAGTCTGATTAATACTCATTTTGTAAGTTGATTCCAAAGACAAATATTAGGACCTTCTTCTGTCAAGTTTAACACAAGTTTGCTTACTGTGCTGTTTTATGCTCATTGCATATTATTGTAACATTTTTGCCACATGTGGTTGTCCAATTGGGATTCATGATAATTGATTGATGTTAATAAATTGGGCATCGACAGTATGTTATTTAGCTCTTCAGTATACTAGAAGTGTTTGAAATGTTTTTCTCAGGGTATATGACACTGGTTTTATTTATTCAATCTGTGCTTGTGCGTGTGGGTTTAATTTATTCAATTTGTGTTTGTGTTTGTGCTTATGCATGAGCATGTTTACAATTTTTCCGAAGTTGATTTGATCGATAGCAATTTCACTGGTTAATAATTAATTCTTCGATCCTTTATAGCCATATCAAATTCATTCACGGGTGAAACCACGCTTTTGTTATGGTGTTTTGTTTTAATTTCATTCATTTTGTTTCAATGCAGAGGCTGTTCCGAAGAAGATTCTCGATTTGATGAATGCTGAAAATCTTACTAGAGAGAATGTGGCAAGCCATCTCCAGGCATATATTCTTACCTCTCCTGGCATAATTGAAAATGAACCAATTTTTTTCATCCATGAATCTAACTACACTGTTGTGATTGTAGAAATATAGGCTTTACCTTAAAAGGATCAGCACCGTGGCAAACCAGCAAGCTAATAGGGTGGCAGCTCTAGGCAGTTCCGATGCATCATACCTGCAAATCAATTCTATGAGTAGACTGGGATTGCACAACTTGGCTGGATCCGCACAGTTTCACAGCACACCTTTCAGATCTCTCCCATCTATTGGAATGCTTGAGAGGTTGAATTCTCCTCCTGTTCTGGGCATTCACGGTCTTCCTTCTCCTGGAGTGATTCAATTAGGTCATGTACAGACTGCACCCCACTATGCTATTAGAACTTGATCAAATACAATCCAACAAGGGTGTGAACTACATTCCAGAACTTCCTACTCATCCTGGTGACACAGCCAGTTTCCCTGTTTCCAGTGGTTCCACAGATTTGAAAATAATTGGTGGAAGCTCAAACAGCTGTTTTGTTGGTGTTTCAAACAAACACCTAATGTTGGAAGAACATGGTCAAGGGCTCCAAGATGGCCAAAAATTTGGAAAGAAATCTTCTCTTTCAGCAGGCTCTTTAAATCCAAGATATTCTTCCAATTTTCCAGATCATGGTAGATGTAATGACAACTGGTCTAACGCTGTTCAGTCAAATGGGGTCCAATCAAATTCTTTAACATTGAGTGACTGTTTTAAGCGATCTATTCTGCATCCTAGTGCCATCAGAGAAAGCATGTCAACAATGGCCTTGCAAAGTAGGAATAATCCTTGTGATGTTTCTTCTATCTCTACTCTTCCCATACATTTACAGGACTCCAAAGCAGATCTACCATGCCAGGTGGGAGTGGCTACAGTGAGCAGTAATGCTGGACAGCTAATTAATAATGGCCCTCTAGGGCAGGATGATCCTTACCACTCAAATGGCCTATCTAACTCAATCAACTCAGCAATTCCTATTAATGGTAATGGGAATCCCAATGGGTGCAATTTGGATGAAAATAGCCTGTTTTTTCAGAGAGCCACAAGATTCAGTTCAACTGGACTGTCAAATTTTGTTGATACCTCATTGATGAAGCATAATGAGGTTGAGTGTTCAGCCATGGAAACATTAGTGAGGTCAAGAGATGGGTATTTGCGAAGCCAAGAGGAGCCACAGGACGGTTCAGTTTTGAATAATTTTGGCTCCTTAGAAGATTTGATGAGCGTAATGGTCAACCAGGCAAGTCTCCATGTCCCTGTACATTCCTGTAGATATGTCTTTATTTTTCCTGTTGTATATTAGCTATATATTTGCGTGAGGTTCTGAGCCTTTACCATTGAATAAGAGAATCTCCTAGGCAAACGAAGTGTCTTTTCCCTCAATTATCATTTGGCTCTCGCATAACCAGCTATACCCCAGAAAATGCGTTAGGATTTATGAACTTTTTAATTATTTCCTGACTATAAAATATATGTTTCAACTGTAACATGGTTTAAAGATGGTGTTCCCAATAGAACACTGCACAATACAAACTGATGTCAGTTCTTGTTTTTGATTTGAATGAGTTTCTTATCACTTCAACTTTGAATCTCTTTGTTTACTATGTTTTTCATGTTCTATGCAGCCAACCATTCTTGGTTAGGAGAATAGTCTGGGTGAGTATCTGTGTCTGCGTGTGTTTTGGATAATCTTGGCGAGTATTATTTTTCAAGAAAAGATTTTTCTAGCCTTAAAACATGGAGGCCCCTCCAAAGTCCGAATTGCATGTCATGTCCTTTCACCTGGAGTTATCTTTAGGATATTACTCTGGAGGAAAACACGATCTTCCCTAGTCAGTGAATCATTCTCGATTTACCTCCCTTTTCAGCATTTTAGTGTTCGATATCACTTCATCAGCTTTAATCCTAGGCTTGATAACATGGAGGTGATGATGCAGGAACAAGGAGAATTTGGATGTGGTGGTGATATGCATATGAAGATTTAAGCTGCCGAGTAATTTGTCCTTCTCAAATTCGGCCGAGTAATTTGTTTTCACCTAGTTGTTTTTAATTACTATATATTAATTAAAAAAAATACTTCAAATCCAAAAAAAAATTTATTTAGAATTGTGCAATTTAATCTTAAAAAACACAAAATTAAATAATTTTTCATAACAAAATTATGAACATGTATAATATTACGAGAATTTGGAAAATGCACTGTTCATGAGCCCAGAAGAACAAGTGTTTGGCATTATTGGTGACATTGAGATATGAAATAAAGCTATCATTTCTACCAAGAAAAGTGCCTCCACTTACTATTGATCAAAAATTTGGTTCCTGTCTCTCTCACCAGACAAATTCCACTCGAATATTTCTAGTAGTATGTATTTTGAAAGAAAAAAAAATCTCTTCAGTGGCATATCGTAAACATAATAATCAGTAATTATTTCCTCATAATAATCTTTTCAGATAACTCCTAAATCTCACATCCCCTACTCCAAACAAAAATAGAAGTTAACAAGTAATGATGAAGCAATGAGGAAGGCATCGAGAGACTGGAAGCAGGCCAATCCTCGCATCAATTCCTGCAGGGTCTATCAAGGCATTATTTTACTTCAAAAATTAAACTATTAGGTGAGGTTTTATGATATGATTTATATTATTTTTTAACATATTCTTTCAAGTAAAAGTTCCCTGAGCTTTAAATTTGCATAGTCTCACACTACTTTATGCTTTATTTTCATAAAATAAAATGGGAGTGGTGAGATTCGAACTCATGACCACTAAATCAACAAAATTATGATATCATATCAAAGAACTATCTTATCTAAAAATTTAAGTTGTTAAATGAAATTTCATAATAGGATAGGATTCTGCATCAAGTACGCAACCTGAGGAGTTGGAGTTACCAATACATATAAATAAAAAAGTTATATTTATACTATTTAAAAAATTATTTTAGAGATTTAGCTCTCTAAAATAATTTTTGTCATCGGAGATGCTCTAAAGCTTATAGAAACATGAAAGTTTTTAAATTAACCCTACACCTGATCCTCTCTTAGCATGAGTTCGAATAACCTCCCAAAGGAAATTATGAGTTATTCTAAGGCCAATTGATGAAAATTAGTTGGCACCGACAAACATAAACTCTCTTGTTTGGCCGAAGAAGAAAACCGCAAGGGCCTACAAATTATCCCCATACACGATCCCCACATCACATGCATGTTGATTTTTTTAATTTTAAGAGATCGAATTTGTTTATTTGAATTAAAAAGATATTTATTTTACTTTGATGATCAACAAGTTTATAAAAATAAATATCTAGACTTTTGAATCAAGTTAACACATCGATTTATTATTTTTACTTTTAGATTTTTAAATTTTTTTTAACTCAAATCCTCTGCTCATTTTATTCATTTCAATTTCTTTTAAGAAAATTAAATAAAATTTCTCTTAGGTTCACTGGTTTTTACATACAATCATACTACAAATTTATTACTTGTGATAATAAAATCAGGTTTTCACAATTATACTACAAATCAATTTTATCTATGATAATAAAATCAAAATTATATTTTGAAGTTTCAAAAACCGACCACCCACTCCAAGGAATAAATGCAGGAAATCAAGCAATAAAGATATCAAACATTCAGTCTCCCCATGACTTTCATTTTACATATTTCATTATATTTTGAACTTGATTTATAACATCAACTAAATTTATTGATCATTGTCACGACGATGGGATAGCTTCCCCGCAGATGCGGGGAGGATGCGTGGAAAACAGTGTTTTGTTGATATGATTATAAAATTTTTATTATAATAAAAAACTTAAGGGTTTACGAGAGTGTGAATAGATGAACTTATTGTGTACAAAAAACACATCATCTCAATGCATAATATACATTACTAGAAAACTTTTAAATTTAGTTATTAGTAATTTAGAGTTTTTAAGGTGACTAGAAAATTTTTGTTTTATAAAAAAAATAAAAAAATATTATATACATCACTAGAACATGTCTTGTTTGATAGCAACTGGACAAAACAAGCTAGAGGCTTCCATTTGATATATACAGAGTCCACCTTTGAAATTCTCTTCATGTCCAAAAATATTATCAACATATATTGCTTCATAAAACTTAAATTCCTAAATGTTTTTTGTTTTAGAAAAAAACTAATAGAAAACAATACAAGCTACATTTTTTTTATTCGAAGAAACCTCAACCCTCGGAAAACACACTTTATGGCTTCAGGTAAGCGAGTAAAACCCTGACTATCACAAACTCTTACAAAGGGGAGTAAAACCCCACACATGCTACACCCTGACTCGAACTCGAGACCTGTTGTGCAGATCACAGGCTCTTTACCATCACACCACGCTCCTTGAGGACTAATTGAAGCTACATTGCATACACATAAAAACTCATCCATATCTATATTAAGGTGGTTTATCTCCGAGATAAGCTGCCAGCTCCATCCATTTTCTACCATTATGACAAATATACACAAGCTTTTACCCACTATCCAGCTTGACAAACACTAATCTGCATAAGCTTCAAATAACCATTCCATGGCTTCTTTAGTCTTCGAGGTTTCTCCTGCACATTATGATAAGTTAAAAACAGGCAACATGGTGCTACTCTTGGAAAGATATCAATTGAATAGAGAAAGAAAAATGGGGAATAATACGAGTGGGACATAGACTTCGTAACTGATACTAAAATACTATGATTTATGTTGAATGTTACTTTAGTTGTATAAGAAGCTTATTCAATTGAATGAATACAATTAAAAAAAAGCAAGTTCCAATATGAAAGTGAGTGAAAAATAGTGTAGGAAAAAAAAATTATCTAAGAAATTGCTAAAAAAAACTCCACAATAGTTTAACTACCTTCCAAAAAAATGTTCTTAATTGCCATTTATGATTTAGCTTATTATGCAATTTTTTTTTGTTTTTTTTATGAGAGAGAGAAAAAGAGAGATTTGAAGTAAAGTCTAATACCAATTTAAATTATTGAATTCTAGATTATAAATTATAACTTTTAATGAATTATCATTAAACACACATATTGTGTAGTAACAATTTCGGTAGTTAATAATGTCTGATAACAATTTAAATTATTGATTTCAAGATATATATATATATATATATATATATATATATATATATATATATATATATATATATATATATATATATGCCTTAATATGAATGTAAGTATATAGAGTTGATGATTTTGAAATGTTGGATGGCTATTGACTAATTTTATCAGATTTATAGGTTATAATAGGAAAAAAAAAGAATCATTTATTTTTTTAGAAGAAGGAAGTCTAATAATTGTTTTTAATAATTTGAAAATTTTAATCTGCATACAAAGTACGAGAAAATTAAATCCCAACTTACCGGAACTTGTACGTTAATGATGTTGTGATTTTTGGGATATGAGAAATCTTGGGCCACTCACAGCCATTCGTCTCCTTCATACAACTTTGTTCAAGAAGTGGACATCCCAAGATAAACAAATGCTCTAATTTGGAGAGGTGTTGAATGGCTGTTGAACTTGGCAGATACTTGAGATTCTTGCAGTCTAGAATACGAAGATGTTGAAGGGAAGAAAGGTTAGCCAACCATTCTGACAAAGCTTCCTCAAATTCATCTCCTTTGAAATTGCATATAGTCAATGTCTTGAGGGCAGTGAGGTGTTGAAGTTGATGTGGTACACTCTTCAGTTTATCCCATCCATATATCTCCAAGGACCCACTTAAGTTGATTGCCTTTAAAAGTCCTGCAGGAAAAGCCTCCAGCTCACCTGAGAAACCACCGATTTTCAATTCTTTCAGTTGGGTGAGGCTGCCTATGCAATCCTCCTCTAGGAAATCGCTCAAACTCCCACACGCATGGATTTGTAATTCAACAAGAGAACGCAGTTGTCGTAAACCATGCCAATCAATACTGATGAGCTTATTACATCTCCAGATCATTAATCTTTGAAGCAAAGACAATTCTTGTAAATCATTAATATGGATAAGCTCTGCGCAATAAGATATCTCCAATTCTTCTAGAGATGCGCAACATTGTAATCCGCTTGGAAGAGCTCTCAATTCACAACCGTAAATAATCAATTTCTTCAGAGAATATTTTAATTCCTGGATATCATCAGGAATTCTAGTCAAATTACTGCACCACCGTATACTCAATTCCACCAGAGATGTGCAGTGCTGTACGTCTGGAATGAATATCAGCTTTCCACATGCATGAATACTCAACAACCGAAGAGACGTGAAGCCATCAAATTCATCGCATAAATATATCAATTTATCACATGAAATAATTTCAAATTCTACAAGAGATGAAAGACCACATATCGGAATGCTTATCAACCGGGTACACCCCTGAATGCTCAACTTTTCAAGACAAGGAAATACTCGATCACCTTCTCCACCTGCTACCATCCATTCTTCAAGACCATTCATACAGCACAGAGTGAGTTCTTTTAGTGCCGGAAACAGTACTCCTGCCCTGCCACTCCTACTATAGAACTCATTACCAATACATTTTACAGTATCCATTTGAATCATCTTTAGGATCTTAAGGCGAGGAAAACATCCAAGTGTTGGGAGTTGTGCACACTCTCTTAATATTAGTGTTTCCAAATGGTAGAGGTTTGTAATGGATTCTGGCAATGCTCTGATATTCGAGACATAAAGATATCTCAAATGTCTCAGCTTGCAAATTGAATCTGGTACCTCAGTGCCAGACATTTTCAATTTCAGAGCTCTCAAGCTTTTGAATTGGCGAGGCCGATTGAACACATCAAACGTTGAGAAAAAAGTACGCAGTTTTCTAGCATCAATCGCTGAAAATATTGACTCAACTTCCCCACGAGAAATGAGATTTAGATGACGAATATGAGATGCACCATCTACTTCCGAACCCGCCTCCACAATTAACGTTTCTGATTTTGAGACCTGTAATGCAAGATCATGCACAAGATCATGCATCTTGCAACTTAATATAATCCCATGCCAGTTCCTAACATCTTGGAAAAAGGAATTTGCAAGCAAGTCATTGAAACACTTGTTGCCCTCCATCTTCCCATCTGATTGCCCAAGATAACCTTCAGCCATCCAGAGTTGAATTAGCTCTTCCCTTTCAATTTCAAAATCCTTGGGAAAAATGGAACAGTATGCAAAACATTTTTTCAGTGTTGGCGATGACAAGTAATCATAACTGAGTCTCAATATGCGAAAAGCTTCATTTCCATCCTTTGTATCCCAAAATCTACTGTTTAGAATTGACCGCCACTCCTGTGTCTCTTTTCGGCGCAGTGTTCCTCCCAAAACTTTAGCAAGCAATGGAAGCCCTCCACATTTCCTTGCTATTTTTTTTCCAATAGACTCCAAGTCTGCAGCTAATGTTGTTCCTCCACCCCCACTCACCTTCTGCTTAATAATGGACCAACATTCTTCATCTGATAGTCCCCTTGGTTTGTGCTGACTCCCACGAGAAGTCTCCATCATGGTTGCAATTTCTGTTATGCGGGTTGTAACAACAACAGCATTCCCTTTCTCGCTGCTAATTTTTGACAATTGCTCCTTCAAACCATCCCACTTCCCATGGTCTTCATTCCACACGTCATCAAGAACAAGAAAAAATGTCTTATTTTTCAGCTTTTCCTGCAGTTTTTGAGTAATTACATCTAGGTTGGTCGACCCACCAGTAGATTCATCAAACTTTTGCAACATCTCGCCTAAAATCCTCCTTTTACTGAAATCATTAGAAACGCACACCCATAAAGTCACATCAAAGTGTTTTCTCTCCCTCACTACTTCACAAACTTTTTTAGCCACAGTAGTTTTTCCAAGGCCAGCCATCCCCACTATAGGGACAACCGAAAGGACATGTTGTTTCGTCAAGGTAGCCAGCCTATCCATAACAATAGAGACATCATCCTCCCTTCCTACAACTTCTGAGCTGTCAAGGAAGGAATCTGTCTCTCGATCTAGATCCAAGCAAACTTCTTGAGCTCTATCTTCATGTTGTAGAAATGTCAATCCAAGCCCAGATCTAACAGCATCTTCCCGGATTTCATCCAGGGCTTCTTTGATCTTCTTAACTTTTCGACCCATACTCAGACGGAAAGCAACTGGATTGTTGAGTGAAAAGAAGTCGCGTACCTTTCCTTTCTTCTGGTCTTTTCGGAGAATCTCATACGCAAACTCGTCTAGAACATCTTCGGCATCATAAGCTACATCTTGTAGCCTCTCCAGCCAAAGCTTCACAGACGTGTCTGTTACGGGCCTTCTGGCTGCATCTTGGAGCTTAGCTTGGATCATGGTCAAGGACTCCTTAAGGCTCTGCAGCTGGCCCTCCAATCCCCAAGCAAATCCGATCCATTCAGCAGCTATGGAAATCACCCTGTTCAAAGTCTCCTCCATGGTAAACGGAAGAAGAAGCTCTGCTGCCATATTGTCTTTTTTTTTTTTTTGGGAAATAAAAGAAGTAAGATTTGATGAAAAGAGAGAAGTGTGGTCTGAAAGTTTCGAAATAAAGATGAAATGAGGTGTTGTTTTGGAATGATGAGATGCGTTGTATTATTGTTTTTCAAGACGATGGATCATTGCTGAGGTTGACAGTGATATGAATTGTGTTTTGGAATGAAGAGATGCATCTTCCATGAAAGCAGAGAAAGTTGCTGAATGAGGGTCCCTTCCTCCATATACTTACTACTTAAATGATGGTAGTTGGCATCATCTTCCAAGAAAGCAGAGAAAGTTGCTGCATGAGGGTCCAATCTACTATCCATGGAAAGAGAAGTTGGCAAAGCACAAAATGAGCTGTCCAAAGGCGTGTCCATATGACCCAGAGAGGTTAGACAGAGACATTTAGGGCAAAAAATCTGTAATCCACAGAGAACCAATGAAGCAAGGCCAACTCACCAACAATTATCTTCTTGCTATCATTTCCATCCTCACAACATAATCTCTCTCGGCTACTCGCAGGGGAAGGCTGGCCATATAGTAGAAATACGAGTCGGTTAGCCCGCGCGTTGCGCCGGGCTTTTTATATATAGCAAACTTATTATTTATGTGGTAAGCAAAGAATTTTTTAGTTGATAAATAGAGAATTGTAAATTTTAAATCATGCTATAGTTTTTTTTTTATGTATTGAATTAGTTGATTATTGCTATAAGCTTAAATACTCAGATAATAATTCAATTTTGAAATTTAAAAATTATAAGCGATAAAATTTATGAAAGATTAGCGAATTGTAATTTGAGTATTGCAAGACCATAATTGATTAATTGTTTAGTATGTATTAATTGTTTTGATGGTTATTTAATTGGTTGATATAAATCTGTAATCAATAAAATGAATGAAAGATGATATTTTGTTGTCTTGAACTGAATGTGTTGATGGTTAAATATTTTTTAACAGTTACTAAGCATTTAACTGGTTGATAGCAATATTGTAAGCGCTGAAATCTATTAAAGATATATTATTTTTTGTTTGCATTGATCTGGTTGGTTGTTGACATTATTTTACTGGCTTGGAGAATAATTTAGTCACAGTTTGGATTTGAATTATGTGTTGATTTAATTAACTCATAGATAGCAAAATTGCAATGTTTTGATTATCTCGGTGTGTTTTAATTGGATTGATAATTATATAATCGGTTGGTCGAAAAAAATGTAATAGATTATATCGATTAGAGATTTTTGTTTGCTGTAGTTAATTGGGAATTTGTTGGTGGTTGGTTTTGTTGTAATTGTGTGGCCGATCATCTAATTTTTCTTTATTCAGTTGTGTTTACTGGTTATGAAAATATTTTTTGTATCCATTTGTATGGTGGATTATTTGATTGTTTGGTGTGATATTTTTTTGTTGTAGTTTATTGATCAATTTATGAATGTATTTTAATCGGTTATTTGTAATTGTGTGGCCGATCATCTACTATTATATAACTTTATTAAATGTATCTCAGAATACTTATATTAAGTTTTTATATTGAAAAAATCCTAGGTCATGTTTTCTTTTCCCTATATATATTCTTAGGCGAAAGACTAAAAATATATAAAAAAAAATTAACACCATTACTGTCAAAACAATAGAAATTATTAAATTATGAAGGGCAAAAAAAATATTAACAAAAGAGTTATTAACAAAAATAATTGTTATTATTATTATTATTGTTATTATTGTTATTGTTATTATTGTTATTATTATTATTATTGTTATTATTATTATTGCTATTATTATTGTTATTATTATTATTGTTATTATTATTATTATTATTGAAATAATTGTTATTATTATTATTATTGTTGTTGTTGTTGTTGTTGTTGTTGTTGTTGTTATTGTTATTATTATTATTGTTATTATTATTATTATTATTGTGTTAAGTACACTTATATATACATGGACAAAAATAGACATTATTCTACAAATAAAAAAATTAAATTTGTGAATGTGTTTTAATCGGTTATTTGTAATTGTGTGGCCGATCATCTACTATTATATAACTATATTAAATGTATCTCAGAATACTTATATTAAGTTTTTTATATTGAAAAAAATCCTAGGTCATGTTTTCTTTTTCCCTATATATATTCTTAGGCGAAAGACTAAAAAATATATAAAAAAAAATTAACACCATTACTGTCAAAATAATAGAAATTATTAAATTATGAAGAGCAAAAAAAATATTAACAAAAGAGTTATTAACAAAAAATAATTGTTATTATTATTATTATTGTTATTGTTATTATTATTGATATTATTATTATTATTGGTATTATTATTGTTATTGTTATTGTTATTATTGTTATTGTTATTATTATTATTATTGAAATAATTGTTATTATTATTATTGTTGTTGTTGTTGTTATTGTTGTTGTTGTTGTTATTATTGTTATTATTATTATTGTTATTATTATTATTATTATTATTATTATTATTATTATTATTATGTTAAGTACACTTATATATACATGGACAAAAGTAGACATTATTCTACAAATAAAAAAAAAAATTGTTATTATTGTTATTATTATTATTATTATTATTGTGTTAAGTACACTTATATATACATGGACAAAAGTTGACATTATTCTAAAAATAAAAAAAATTAAATTTGGGAATGTGTTTCAATCGGTTATTTGTAATTGTGTGGCCGATCATCTACTATTATATAACTATATTAAATGTATCTCAGAATACTTATATTAATTTTTTATATTAAAAAAATCCTAGGTCATGTTTTTTTTTCCTATATAAATTCTTAGGGAAAGACTAAAAATATATATAAAAAAAATTAACACCATCACTGTCAAAACAATAGAAATTATTAAATTATGAAGAGCAAAAAAAATATTCACAAAAGAATTAGTAACAAAAATAATTGTTATTATCATTATTGTTGTTGTTGTTGTTATTATTATTATTATTATTATTATTATTATTATTATTATTATTATTATTATTATTATTATTATTATTATTATTATTATTATTATTATTGGTATTATTATTGTTATTATTATTATTGTTATTATTATTGTTATTATTATTATTATTATTATTATTATTATTATTATTATTATTATTGTTATTATTATTGTTGTTATTATTATTGATATTATTGTTATTATTATTATTATTGAAATAATTGTTGTTGTTATTATTATTATTATTAATTATTTGAAATGAGGGACAAAATTGAAAACAATATAACCTGCTACATTATTCTACAAATAAAAAAATTAAATTTGTGAATGTGTTTTAATCGGTTATTTGTAATTGTGTGGCCGATCATCTACTATTATATAACTATATTAAATGTATCTCAGAATACTTATATTAAGTTTTTATATTGAAAAAATCCTAGGTCATGTTTTCTTTTCCCTATATATATTCTTAGGCGAAAGACTAAAAATATATAAAAAAAAATTAACACCATTACTGTCAAAATAATAGAAATTATTAAATTATGAAGAGCAAAAAAAATATTAACAAAAGAGTTATTAACAAAAATAATTGTTATTATTATTATTATTATTGTTATTATTATTATTGTTATTGTTATTATTATTGATATTATTACTATTATTGGTATTATTATTGTTATTATTATTATTGTTATTGTTATTATTGTTATTGTTATTATTATTATTATTATTATTGTTGTTGTTATTGTTGTTGTTGTTATTATTGTTATTATTATTATTGTTATTATTATTATTATTATTATTATTATTGTTATCCTTATTGTTATTATTATTATTGTTATTATTATTGATATTATTGTTATTATTATTATTGTTGAAATAATTGTTGTTGTTATTATTATTATTATTAATTATTTGAAATGAGGGACAAAATTGAAAACAATATAACCTGCTGCACTAAACAAATTAAGGGATCTAATAGGAAACCGAAAAAATTAAAAGAAAAAGGACCGACATGCAAATTGCATATATATCAATTTGAATGCACGGACGAAATTGAAAGAATTCGAAACTTGGATTACGTAAATCAAACAAAACGAAGGGACTGAAATGCATGCACAATAACTCGGGGACTCGAAATTGATTCCGGCGCCGAGGAGAGAGAAAAGAGGACATAAACGTTCAACCGACTATTTGAGCCTACACGTCCCATATTTAAACCGCACGCGCCACTCCATGAGATTCAGGGGAAGAGTTGCGAATCGAATTTACCGGGCGGAGGAAAATTTTTGACCGCCGTATGAAGACGCACGCGCCGCCCGAATCAACCCGGGGTCACAAAACGCGCCGACGCGCCCGCACGGTCCCGCTGGGCAGCGCCGACGCAAGCGCACGCAACGCCATGGTCAATTACGAAACCACCCCCCGCTCCGAATTCATAGATTTTGTCGTTTCGGGGCTACGAACGTCATTACACATTTTCAAAAAATATTAAAAAAAAAGAGTCAGCGGACCGACCGGTCCGTACGTGGTCAATTACGCCCGTGCCCCTCAGCGTAAACCGTTATTTTGTCTTATTATCAGGGACGAAATGGGTAAAACACTGTTCACATCCGGAAAAGACAAAAAAAATAGGGTGGACGAACTCGCGCGACGCACGGATAAAAAAGCTCGCGTCCACAGTGTTTTGTGAGTGTGTGAACAGTGTTTGAACAGTGTTTTCCGTTTTGTTTTAGGTATTTGTTAACAAGGTGATTTGCTGGCGCTTTAGACTTTTTCGTATATAGAAAATTAATTGATTTTTTTATTTATTTTAATTAGTTATTTTAATATTTAATTTATGAAATTGTAATAGATCAAATCTATTATAAACAAGTTTTTTTTATGCCTAAAAGGAACAGTGTAATCGAAATACAGGGGAAGTGATTCGTATATTTTTTAATTGTAGATAACTTGAGTAAATTTTTCTACTCATTTTGTTTGTAAATTGTATTTTTTCCCCAGTAATATCAGATCTGAAATATTATATATATATATATATATATTTTTTTTACAAAAACAATCTAAAATCCAAGAATCAATTTTTTTAAGAAATAAGCTTAAACAAAAGAGGACAAAATTAGAATTAAAAGACAAAATCATTTTTTTTATTTTATAAGATTTATTCCTCATATTATTATATTAAAAGTATTTAAGAACACTGATATTATTTTTTTTGTTCCATAAAAAATCCTAGGTCATTTTTTTCTGTCTCTAAATATATTTTAAGGCGCTAATATTAAATAAATATTAAAATATATAAGTACTCTCACATATTTATAAGAGAAAAACCTAAATAAATGACAAAAAAAAATATAGGTAGAATTAAAAAAAAAATTGACTTGAAAGATAAATAAAAAGAATTTAAAAAACAACAAAGAGAAAAAATAAAAAATATCAATTTTAAAATTATCATCAATACAAATTAAAATGTAAATATTTAAGAAAAACCTTAATAACAATGGAAATAATAAAAATTTGTGAGACCATGATTATTGTTACAATAAAATATTCCATAATTTTTTTTATTTTATAAGATTTATCACTCATATTATTATATTTAAATTATTTTAGAGCAATGATAGTGATTTTTTCCCCGAAAAACCTAGGTTATATATATATATATATTTTAAGGCGCTAATATTAAATAAATATAAAAAAATATAAATAGTCTGACATATTTAAAAGAAAACAAAACTAACAAATAATCATTATCATTATATTGAATGTCTCATCTATAATAATTAGAAAATTTAAGGCCTAACAATATAAAAAAACAATTAAAAAACAAAATAAATGACTAAATAAAAATAAATATTATTAGATTTTAAGAAATTATTTGACCTGAAGTAAAAAAAAAAAAAGAGAAATTATTATAATTATTAATTTTCAAATGATCACCAACACATATTAAAATTTAGACATTAAATAGGAAAACTTAATAACATTGGAAATAAATAAAAATTGGAAACAAAAACTAAGAGTATGTATATATAAACATTGACAGAAATAGGAAATATGTATAAAAAATAAAGGAACGAAAATAAAATCCAAGATTAAAAGTATAAGGGATAAAAAAAAAACATATGTAATAAACTTAATTTGAAGGACAAATTTAAATTAAAATAAAATCAGAAATTAAAAGAATTATGACCGAAATGAAACTGAAATCTATAATTAATTTGTATGGAAGGATAAAATTGAAAAAAATCAAACTTTGATACCGAAAATATTAAGGATTTATAATAAATTTTCATGGAAGGATAAAATTGAAATAAATCAAAAATTTGGTACCAAAAATATTAAGGATTCCAAACCAAACCGAAAATTCAAAGAATGAGGACCTAAATGAAACTACAATATATAATCAATTTCAATTGAAGGACGAAATTGAAACGAATCAAAACCTATATAATTGCAATAAGGACCATTAAAAAAAAATCGAAAGTTCAGGGACTGAAATGAAATATAAAAAAACAGTTGCACTGACGTCAGCATGCGCAGGCCAGAGAGATAAAAGGGTGGGAAAATTTCGAACGTCCATTTACACGTCTCTGACCACCGTGGACTCACACTCGCTGCACCAGGGGGAAAAGAACATGGTTGAAAAGACACCGGTTTGGTATTTTTGGACGCCGGAATATGCTGCACGCGCCGCCTTAAACACGCGTGAGTGCGGAAACGTATGGCGTGTTAGGCGACGCGCCAACAGTAAATCGGCGGAAAAAAGAATAAAAAATTGATAAATTACCGGGACACCCCCTCCCGGCCAGACCTTGGTTTTGTCGTTTTCTAGGGACAAAAGGGTTATTTCACTGTGTAAAGAAATATTAAAAAATAAATAAACCAGTCAGCATGACTAGGTCGAAATTGTGCAATTATCGTCGAGCCCCTCAGTCCAGTGGCCTTTTTTGTGTTCTTTGAGGGACAAATTCGTTATTTCACTGTTCAAAAATGAAAAATAAACAGTAGAACTAAAGAACTGGACGAATCGAACCGACCCGAAAATTTGAGCACAACAGTAACCGTCCACAGTGTTTTGTGTCTTGGTGAACAGTGCATTGGGTCGTGATCTGTTTTAGCTGTTTAGATAATATGTTTGGGTAAAAATTTGATTAATTGTATTCATCTCCATACGGAGCTCTTTATATGTTTACATAGGGTTTACTGGTTTTACAAGGAAACAAAATAAACTAGGAAACAGAGTCCTAATTATACAAGAATTGGTCAACTACATTAATTAGGAAATCTCTTTCCTGAACTTACGCACACACGCCAACACATATGACCCGGAGAGGAAAGAAATGAGAACCAAGTGTGTTTGGTATTGCGGTTGCTGTTGTGGTTGAGGTTGAAAAAAAACAGTTTCATAAAAAATGCTTTTACCGCGGTTCAAAATAAGCAGTGAAGTGTTTGGTTAAAACCGTGGTTGAGTTTGAGGTTGAAAAAAAACAGTTTCAAGTGTTTGGTTACAAAGCTTTTCATATTGTTTTTAATTTGTACAATTACTTTAAAGGCATAAACATATACACACATATTTATTTATATATATTTATGTATATATATAGATTGTATTAATAATCATAATTTCATAATGTAAGGAATAATTCAAGTAAAATGGATACTTTTTTTATTCTCTCATCAAACTATTTGCAATGTCATCACGAACAATATCCATACGTGAAGGCCTCTGCAATCCCTGTCTATTTTCGCGCGCTACAATATGTGGTAAAAAAATCATCTGGATATAATTGGAATTACGATCATATTCAACATTTTTTTAATTAATTGTTGTATAAAAAAGTTTATTTTTTTAATCTATAATATCTCTCTCTGTATAGAGCAAATTTATATTTTTATTTATTTAAAAACATATGAAGATAATATTTTATTTTTATTTTTTATCTATTAGCTGCTTTCTATGAAACGGTGGTTTGAATGGTTTTGTTGGTGGGCCAATGGGGTTGTGCAGTTGTTTTAAATGGTTACCAAACGGCAATGCAATGGCTTTTTTTCAAACGTGGTCAAAACCACAATACCAAACGGGCACGAAAGGACACAAGTGTGATAGGATTGCTGCAGAGAGACGGGCAAAGACCGCCAAACTGATGGAGCAAATGCCTGAAATGTTGCTGGCATGCAAGGAACGAAGGTGGGAGAAAACGATGAAGGAAGAAGACAAAAATAAATAAATAAATAATTCCCATTGTTTTTCAAATTGCTTTTGTAGTAGCTGTTGCTAAAAAAATCGGCTTTGTGTCAGCCTTTTCGTCTCCTGGAAGAATTTTGGTGACATTTACATAAACAATGGAAGAACATTGAATGGAATGTTTTTGTCCCTATAAACTAATGGAGGATGCATTGAGTTCTCTCCTTGTGGAGCATAATTGAAAGACACCACAGATTCCTTAGCATCTTAAGTGAATCATTTTGTCAGCCGTTTTTGTGTTTTAAAAACAAATATTGATATTAAAAATAAAAATATTATTTTAATATATTTTTTAGGAAAAAACATCTTGAAAACAATCAAAACATGATTGATCTCTACTTGTTCATATTTTAGAGTCTGATTGATATTAGTAATTTTTGACTACAAGGATAAGTTGTTAGTGTAATAAACAAAACGTTTAGAAGGGATAAATCATGGACAAAACCCTAAATATTTCCAAGATAGCTAGGTATCATAGGTTATTGTCAACTTTATTACACAGTAAATCTCTTTGCCAACTTTATTAAAAAATATTTAACCTAATAATGAGTTAATAGCTTTGAAACATTAATGTTATTATTAAGATTGATTGCAAAGTTCAAGAATTAAGCATCTCATAAGTCAATCAACCATTAATCATATTTGAATATATTAAATGTTAAATATTTATCTGATTTAAAGGTTGGTGGTAGATGAAATGATCAACATATCTCATTGCATATGTTCTCTTGTTTTCTCAAAATGATTCTTGTTTATCAAGCACTAGTTTCATGTGTAGCTCATGGCCACTAGCCTTTACTTTCAAGATAGTTATTTTACTTTATTATTGCTAGTGAATTAAAATTACTTTTTAATATTAAATTTATTTAATGGTAAGAAATTAATTAGAAAGTTTTCTATGATTAATTTACTCATAATCTTTTTTATTTTTTTAACTTTAAGAGACAACAGTTTATTTTTTTGAACTAAAAAGATATTTATTTTACTTTGATGATCAACAAGACTTTTAAATTAAGTTGACACATCGATTTATTATTTTTATTTTAGATTTTTTTTTTAATTTTTAACTGAAACCTCTGTTCGTTTCATTTATTTCAGTTTCTTGTAGAAAAAATAAATAAAATTTCTCTTAGGTTCAACCTGGTGTTTACAATACAATCATACTACAAATTATCAAAATTAATCACCATTTCAATAATTAGTCAGTAGTTATTGAAGTAAAGTGTGTATCTTTATGAGTGTGAGGTCTTTAAAAGCAAAAATGGCAAATGGGTTTTAACTCTTTTCAAGAAATGGTTTTGCAAATAGAGGTTTAGAGTGTGAGGGAGGTACTAGAGGATCTGGTGCACCAACGTTGTTAAAACTAGCGGTGCAAGTTTTTCCGATCTGTACAGTGCTCGGAACTAGGGTATCGGTGAGATCAATGGAAGAAGATGATGTCTGTCAATGCCGGTTTGGTGACTTAACGGATTGAGAAAAAAACTTTGTTAATGAGGTTTTCTCAAAACGATTCTCATTTATCAAGCACTAGTTTATTATTGCTAGTGAATTAAATTTAAAATTACTTTTTAATATTAAATTTATTTGATGGTAAGAAATTAATTAGAAAACTTTATATTATTAATTTACTCATAATCTTTTTTATTTCTTTTAATTTTATTTCTTTTAACTTTAAGAGACATCGAATTTATTTATTTGAATTAAAAAGATATTTATTTTACTTTGATGATCAACAAGTTTATAAAAATGAATATCTAGACCTTTGAATGAAATTAACACATCAATTTATTATTTTAATTTTTAGAATTTAAAAACAAGTTTATAAGAATGAATATCTAGACCTTTGAATTAAATTAACACATCAATTTATTATTTTTATTCATAGATTTTTTTTTAGTTTTTAACTCAAATCCTCTGTTCATTTTATTTATTTCAGTTTCTTGTAGAAAAGTTAAATAAAATTTCTCTTAGGTTCAACCTGGTTTTTACAATACAATCATACTACAAATTTATTACTTATGACAATAAAATCAGGTGTTCACAATTATACTACAAATCTATTTTATCTGTGATAATAAAGTCAAGATTATATTTTGAAGATTCAAAAACCTACGATCCACTCCAAGGAATAAATGCAGGAAATCAAGCAATAACGACATCAAACATTCAGTCTCACTTCTTTTCTTGTACTGTTATTGTGAAAGAAGACCCTCTGCAATTCTTTCTTCCTAGTATATTTGGAAAAAAAGAGGTTAGCATTGACTGCTTTAGTAGAAAAGCCGCTCTCCATTCAAGATTGGAACTAAACTTGCTGGGAGAAGTCCGATTGGAGCCATGCGCCTTGCCTTGCTCCTAGGTTTCAACCGGCCTGATGCTGGAAAGAAAGAAAAATGTCAGTAACAGCTGCTTCAAAGCCCCAAGGATGAAACAGCATTACCTTACATCACCTTTGAGCGAGTTGAAGCTGTAGGAAAGAACTGTTGGCATTAATAAAATGATATTAAATTAACAATCTGGCTTCTAGCAGGCAGTTGAAATGTAGCTCTTTGTAATGAGCTGCATGGTTAGTCAACAAAATCTCAAGCTCGCCAAAATTTGGTAAATGATGGTTTAAAAGTACTTTAGAGTCAGTTTTTTTCTGCTAAAGCCTGTAAAACTAGTTTGTTGCAGCTAAAAGGAACATGAAAAGGTATTCCATTTGTATGTATCACCTAAAACGATCAGCCCTGAGTCTGATTTCTCAGTGGTTTCATTTGGTACAGCATCAGTGTTGGGTGTCATTTTCATTATTCATATCGACCATTCCCACATCCTTTTCAGTTGTCCCTGCTGAACAAGTTGGTTCTTTTGGAGGAGTAACTGGGTATGCGGAAGGTGGAGAATCGCTAGTAGATTGACTTGTTTCTTTAACTAGTTCTTCGTTCAATACTGCAACGGTTCCTTGCAATTTTGGCTCGGTTGTTGCATCTTTCATCTCGACAACTTCGGTAGCAGCAGCGTTGTCGTCATTCTCCTTCAGTTGGTCAGAAGGTGAATGAAATTCTGCCTCCTTGCTCTGTGATTCAGCTTGGACATGTTTGCTTGATCCGAGAGTAGCCTGTTCTGAAGTAGGAGTTTTCTGCTGTGAAGGAGAGAGAATTTGATTTATCTGTTCATGAATTGTCTTTAATGGCTGAAGATCCTGTCTCAACTTGAGACTTGCAGGTCGGTTGGTCAAGGATATCTGGACTGATTCATGGACGTTTTGCTCCACCACCATACACATCTGCCAGGATAATAATAGAAAACATCGTGTTAAATCCTCACATGCCTTTGGCTCATCCACTACCCGGACCTAGTATGTGTTTGTTGTATGTATAATTTTCATCCCATGTGTTTCCTATCTGATACAAGATAACGATCCCATCCATTGAAACTTACAAGGAGAGTTCCAAATGAAAAATCAGAAGATTTACCTTGTTATAAAGCTGAGGTAATGCCAATCTATCAGGATTGTCATCACAAGCAGCCGCTGAAATTTCTTCTGATGCTGCATGAGAGAGAATGTTGATAATCCATAAAAGTTTTGATAATTAACAAACCTATGTCTCCTAAAATATGTTTATATATCATCATTCAAATGTTTTGCCACCCCATCCTGTAGTAATAGTAATTAATAACGAATTCCCTTTACAAATCTCTCAATTTCTTTTTTCAGCAATCCCTAATTTGGTAACCTGCAGGCTATAATTAATAAAGAAACAATGCACTTACCAATTGATTCCATTTGAGGCAACTGGTCAATCAATTGAGCATTGATCTCTATGGAGCCTAAACTTGATCTGTCAGCCGCCATTGTTTCACAATCAGCCTCTTCACTTGTAACCTCGCTTGCTTTTATATCACCACCCTGAGAAAAAAAACAAGGGGTAAAGGAACTTGTGAGTCTAGAATCAGCTTAAGTATTCTATCATTACAAGCACCGACATCACACTCTGCTTTACGATATGCCCGTCCTCGTCAATGTGCTACAGAACAGTGAATATCTAATGTCCTATTACAAGAGTGCAAGGATAATGAATGGCTCTAAAGATTAAGTGAATGGATTGAGCCATAGAACTTCCACAAATCTGCCACAATTCCCAGAAAGAAAAGGCAGTGACAAAAAAAAAGGGAAGAAGATTTCACGCGTCATTAATACTGTAGCTAAGCGTTTCACGTTCTATAGACAAAACTACTGCCTAGATATAATTGGTAACAGTAGATAAGGCATGCCCAGGAGTCCTCTAAAACGAACTCTCATTAGAGTTAAGATGTTCTAGATTGTAACTTGGGTATTCTTTTTCCTAGTATATGAAATGTTGCAACTTAACTTAGATTTCCTCATGACTGCTTGCATCAGAAATGTTACTCTTTAGAATTTACAGCTATCTGAAAATGCAAAAATAGTAATAGCACAGGCAATAAAGAAAATGATAATCACTTACAAAGTATTCTTTCTGGTACTCTGCGTAGAGTCCTCTCTCCAAAAGAAGCACTCTTTTCTTAATGAACTCTACCTGTCGTCTCTGCATATCTCTAAAATGAAATAAGATAGATGAATCTTGATATAACGGTGCTTGATTTGCAACATCAGTTGTTCCTTGAGCAACATCAGCTGCTACATCATTTCCAGTACCATTTGCTTGTGTCTGGGTGCTATCCATGTTAGAAGTAGAACCATTTTGTGCTTGAGAAGCAGCTTGTCCAAGGACAGGTAGTCTTATAAAAGGAAGATTCAACTCTTTACAAATGATTTCTTGAACCCTTAAGTCCTTGTCATCAACAATAGCTTGCCATCTTCCATACCCATGCCTAGAATTTTAAAATCAATCATGAGCAAAAACGATCTTCATAAATGAACTAAGAATATATTAAGCATGCAAATATGGTTCAAATAATAGAGAAAAAACACTTGTGTTTCCGCTTAGTGAAGCATCTTTGCATTCATTCCCAACACTACGTGGTACCCAGCACATGAGGCGCTGGAACTCAGGTGAGTATACCTACTTTCAGAGGAATGGGTTTTTTTTGGCACATTGTTTATAGATTAGGCAGCTTTATTTTTATATACCTATCATTAGTGAAGCACATTGTGATAGTGAAGCATGTTTCTATTAATCCATACCAATGTAAGGATCAAATTACACCAGATGTATAAGCCGCCTAAGCTCTTTCCCATGCCGGATATGCACCAAACATTCATATTTTGTTTATAATTTGATAGTTATGATGGAAGGGTTTTTGAATATTTAACTTTCAACCTGCTTTATATAAGAGAAGTATGGATACAAATCAGGCTGTATCTCAAGCGCCTAAAATCCTATGCATCACTCTCCTCAAGGTCAAGTCTATTGAAGATGAGTTGCAGTGTATCTTATGCAAATGATTGGATTTTATTATTCTTTTCTAAATATCCAATTTATATTTCCATAAGCAGCTATACATCAAATATTTAATTCCAAGATCTGGACAGGATGGGCAGCATATAAACACCAATCAACTTGATGTTTGATGAGAATGGTGAGGGAACACTGCTAAAAGTGGGTAAGGCATTATCTAAGATGCAATCTGTTAGCTATCACAAACACGCATATTGAGAATGAATACTAATTCATTCAACCACTGAAGCAATGTCCCAAGCATTATATTCTAGCAAGATATCCTTAAGACCCCAATGGTGAATCCGGTAATAATTGTTGGATCTTAATGAGACATAGGAAAGTTGCATTCTTAACATATTGAAGACTACTCTGGCAAGACCAAACCATCTCAAAAACATATTCAACTGACTTGAGCACATCTAATCAAATTTATTTGAAACATACAAGGCAACTAGAGTACAAGTGGAAGTCCTAAAATGGGCTCGACAATGTTCAGCCTATGCCCAGTCACATCTTTAATTTGTATAAAGAATTTAAGTCCTAGTGTGCACACACTCACATACATTGGGAGATAGAGCACTTAAGAGACAACCAAACTCAATCCAAATTAACAAAGCCTCAGCACAAAACTAGTTGAGTAGCTATTTAGAGGCATGTAAAGAAAAATACAAAAAATATACAACATATAAAAATTAAAATAGGTAAAAGTGATGTGATAGACGGTAATGAGAAGGCATACTTCAGTACCGCATGAAGTAACAATGAATCATGCTCTTGTTTCCAAAATTTTCCACTCTTCAGGCCTGGGTAGCGCAGCATAATGTCATCAGTGTAAAGGGGGCTGCCTGGGTTCTCTGACGCAAACCTTGCCTATCATTCCCAAAAACACATCAAAAACATTGAATAATTGAATCATTTGACTGATGGAAGTAACATGCATGTCAAGGGAATCAATTATGTATTAATTAGGAAAGTAATTATAAGTTATAGATAGTAGTGTTTTAGTAGGACACTTATGCTTTCATACTTAGCCCTAATTTGTAGCTAGGTTTATTGTCTATTTAAGAGACATGACACTCAAGAAGAAAGGGCATTCAGTACCCTATTCAATACAATATTTGACATGGTATCAGAGCCAAAATCCTAAACACAAAGGAAACCCTAATTTTTTTTTGTTTAAGGGGCTGCAGCAGCCAGCCCCCTTGGCAGCTGCAGCCCCGTGGTGAAGAAGACAACGTGAGTTGGGTTCTGCGGGTTGGTGCAGAGGGTGCTCAAGTGTTTCGGACTGTGGCTGGTTGTGGCTGTAGATCGGTGACTGTTCCGGTGTGATCGGAAAATGTCGAAGCGAGGACGTGGAGGATCAGCTGGTAACAAGTTCAGGATGTCGCTGGGTTTGCCAGTGGCAGCAACAGTGAACTGTGCTGATAACACTGGTTGCAGTGACATCTTCGGCTCTCTCCTTTGTTTTTTGGGCTTGCTTCCTTTGGGCTATCTTAGTCGGACTGATATTACTATTTAGTTGACAAATTGATGCTTCTTGATCGACTAGCATCAATTTGAGGGGGGATGTCAAGGGAATCAATTATGTATTAATTAGGAAAGTAATTATAAGTTATAGATAGTAGTGTTTTAGTAGGACACTTATGCTTTCATACTTAGCCCTAATTTGTAGCTAGGTTTATTGTCTATTTAAGAGACAAGACACTCAAGAAGAAAGGGCATTCAGTACCCTATTCAATACAATATTTGACAATGCATAGGTGTATTCCGTTGTTCTTATCTTAGCACGTGCATAAGAAAAGCAAACACAAGGAATGCACTCATGTCATGCCTTTTCTGCTTTGAGCACCTTTGAAAAGGCAGGCCCAGAAGGGGGAAGGAAAGAAGGGGAGGAGGGAAAGAAGGGGAGGCCAGATACAAAGAGCAAAAAGAATAGAAGGGAAATTTAAGAAGCAAGAATTTCAACTTGCAGACTCACCTTATCCCTTATCAAAAGCAGGACAGCAATCCTAATAAGTACATCTTGTATTCTAAGACCCTCTTTAGGAACACCATCTACAATCAAGATCATAGATGGTGAACAAAATAAACATAGCATATTTACAGCACAAAAAAGTACACAAAATAAAAGCCTCTGTGAAGATCAATCACCTGAAAAATTAGGTGAGTCCGATAGATCTTCCGCTATGTGCGCCAAGAATAATCTTCCATAACTGAAATCAAGGGGTGAAAATACCATTTATGAACGCACAATAAACATGGACATAAAGTATTAAAGTTGGCCCATAAATAACAACAATAATAATACATTTGTTAGAACTCTTTTAGTACTTGCAAATATGTAAGGAAAAAAATAGTGGATTGACAAGATCGATCTCTAAAATGTATATATAGTAATAGCAAACTCTTGAGCTTCCTTGATTTGCATGGATAGAAGAAAATATATACTTGATAGCTTCTAAAAAAATTCTCTTCTTTTTGCCTTGAAACCAAACAAGTGTATCTTCTAGCAAATAATAGTGCACGCATACAAATGTCATCCAATCCAATCCAAAAAAATAAAATGCAATAAGAATGCAAGATCTGTCATGTGGCAAGGATGGTGCTATTATTAAAGTTTTAGAACATTAGGTTGCTATAAATCCCTAGCACATATTTAATCAATAAAAGGTGAAGCTGATGTTCAATACTTCTCTACTTCATCATATGTCTTCTGTTTCAAACGCGGGGCAAACTCCTTCCAGTCATAGTCTCCGGCCCCAAACCTGCAATATAAAATTTATGTGGAAAAGCCAGTGCAGAAGAATTTTAAAAAATTCATAACCCCAGGAGCAAAATTCTTTTCTTAAGGTAGGAATTAACCTCATCAAAATTTGTACAAATGCAGCCCTCTGATTTTGATTAAAACCCAATACTCTGAATGATCTACCTTCCCCTTCCATCAGAGGAATTGGCTCCGTATTATCCACTGCAAACAAATCAGTATAACATCAATTTCTTATCACTGAATCGATAGAAACAAACCCGGAAGGGAAAAAAACACTACCTCGACCCTTCTTCTTATAAGGCCTTTTTCCTGTCTGAATCCCAGATAAAGTTGTCTCACCATCAGTCAGCTCAGCTTCATAGTTATCATCTTCGACATCAGAGCTTACATCTTCTAGACCAGCAAGGTCATCTTCTTCAACAGAGACCATCTGAATCAGTTTAAAACAAGCCAGTTAATCTCATTTCCAGAGTCTCAAAAATAAAAGTGCTCTGTACTATTCAAAGATGCCAAAACATATGAACTATTTAACATTTTTAAGCCTACAAACACTTCCTTATCAAAATTTGCCACAGAAGGTCAAAATAACAAATCACTTTAAGTTGTCATCTTCAAAAGAAGAACTATCTTACAGCCTAATTGGAAAATAAGATATGGGGTTGATGTCAACTCAGTTCTATTACAAAACTTAGTGCTTGGGAGACTGGATTTGATAAAACATTTAATTCTACACCCTAATACATCTGGGTTCTGACCCAACAGAATCAGATTTTGCACGGATGGGTCCCACACCAGGCCACGGTTATATTTCCTTCAAAAAGAGTCTTTTTTGCAATTTCTCTTATGCCCTTCGCTGTTAACGGGAAAAAAGAAAAGAAAAAGGAAACATGCAAATAGGAAAATCTTGAACTACCACTTAAAGACAAAAGTCACTTGAATAAAATTCAATTCCACCTGAACAAAAATTTATACCAAACACATGCTTTACTATTAATAGATTTGAATTTAGTTTTCAACCAAATTGGTTCCAAACTGGCTGTAAATGAAACATACAGTCTCATGCCAAGTAAATTTAAATCCTCAATGATAACAAGCAAATGTGCTTTCCAAAATATGGTAGAAAGAGAATACAACAATACCTGCTTACGGCTTCTCTTTCCTTTTCCCAAAGCATTAGACTCGTCGATTTTTTGCACTTCATAAGTGTCTTTTAGCAACTCTTCCCAATAGTTTGTTCTTTCAGAATTGCTTACGGTAGATTTAGTTTCCATGACTGCCTTTTGAGCTTCCTTCTCTGCTGCAGCCTCTGCTTTGTCAATATACTCAAAATTTGCAACCTAAAACACAAAAAAATGTTTTCCAATCAGAAACAATTCAGATACTTGTAAATCAGGAATCAGAAAGAACATAACACAGGAATATAGAGCCTGCTAAGTTTTATGAATAACTTATAATAACAATTACAGATACAATCTTCAATATAATATACTTACACTGTAACTATTTTAGATATGGCTGCGTACTCGAACAATAAACAGCACATGACACAAGCACTGTATTTGGCAATCACTATACTCCTGATCAAGAGTACAGATGGTGGGTCGATTTGCAACTTCACCTATGACATACTAGAGATGAATTTCAAATGGTGGGTCGATTTGCATTGGCATCATCATTTAGAGAGAGAATCTAGGAAAGATAAGATCTTCCACAAGGATCTATTTCTTATGCAGCCCCACTGTACCAAAAGACCTTTGCTCTCAGAGATATACCAAAATTTCTTAAATGAAACCAAAACGTTCACAATATTCCTCTTGTATAATATCTATGTATATAAGAAAAAACATTATCAAAACCTGCAGCCTTAGAAGACTAAACCCCATGGAAATAATTTGCACAGTCAAGAGCACTCCCAACACAGTTCAGACCTTGCACCCAAAGGAACACCAAACTTCCTAAAAGTCTTATGATAAAACTCTTAAAAAATGATATGCAGTTTTGAAATTGAAACTCAATTCATTTGAAATCCACTAACCCCCAAGAACTAATTACGATTTTGACCACAGTACGACAACTCCAGACAGAGTGGGTTGGGGTTCGTCATCTATATTGAAAGAAAGAAACAGGTCATAAATGTTTAACATGGGTTTAGATTTTATTTAATGACTACAATTCCAATTATTCATACAATTTGGCAAGTGTTTAAACAGAAAGACAGCATATATGCTAAGAATAGGCCTATGATAAGTATCACAGATATAACCCAAACAGAACATCTGCAGAAAGGGAAATCATAAACAATGTATTTTCTAGACCATGATTTTAATATTAATTGGCACTGGTCATTATAAGCATATCATAAACTTTTCTTTGTTCTTTCTGAAGCTTGGTGCAGAGGCACCCCAGGCTCTTTGAGCATTCAGTGAGACCAAAAATCATGTAACTGACAGGTGGAACAACCAAGAAACAACCACAAAAATTCCTAGGAATTGGCCGCCATGGGTCATGGTGAGTTCAACTCTATAGTAACAGAAAATGGACTTAGAACAAGTTTGGTTTATGTCTCAAGAAACAGTATTCACAAGAGAGCACGCTAAATTTACTTATCAAGCTCAACATGGAATAAGACTTGAAATTGTGGAAATCTAAATCACAACACTAACGAATGTGAGGCAAGTGTAACTAACAATCATGGTTGCATAACTAGAAAGGATGACTAGGTGAATGCTGGAAAACATGAAGATGATGAAAAGGCATCCAGAGAAGCTACATGAACCAATATTGGAAACTTCTCAGTAGGCAATGTAATCTGGATAGCGGATGCTAACCAATCTGCCTACAGTAGCTAAGACTAGTAAAAAACAATGTGAGATGTAGTGAGGAAGATAAAACATGTGATGCAACACTTTCTTCCCTTGCATTATGCGTCCATCACACGGAATAGGCTAGTCCACAGTTTTTCTTCCAACAGGCAATCATAGTTTTCATCTTTCAATGTCATCAATCAGAAGTGTGAGATAATGTGTGGAATAAAAACATCTAGTCTCCATGGGAAAGGAAAAACAATTGCTAAATAGAGCAGGCTTATTCTATGGCTGTTACAGTGGAAGATCAAGTACTATAGAAAATCACCAAAAAGGCACCTCAACAGAGAACAGAAAAGGACATTATAGTATTAAAAAGAAAAAACCTTAAACGCCTTTAAAAATCCATCTTCCTCTTCATCATCCAATGATGTTTCTTCATCTCCAATTTGTTCACGGTCAAGTAATCTATTGAAGAAACAACATAGACTCAACTTTTAGCAAACAATTAAACTTATAAAACACCAAGATACAAGCAGTCAAAAGTGTTTACTGATGTATAGCAGCATCGTCATAGTGAATTTGACGTGATTTTCCTGCTTCATCATTCTCATCAGCAAAAAGCTCCTTTGAACCATATCTTATGATGTCATCCAGCTCTTCCTAAAATAAATCAAAATCTTTTCAGTTCTTTCTTCAAATTTTAAACCCACTCAGCTACTCTCTTTTTTCACAATATGAACACATATTTCTACAACTATCTTGTTTTAACTGCCCAACTAATATGCCTACATAAAGAATCTTGCATGCACACCATAAACACAATAACCAGCATTTTCTAAAGAAGCCAAGAAAACGAAAAAGAAAATCTACTGATGAGTATGCAGTGCTCTCAGTAAAGTTCAGCATAGATCATATCTGTTTAGTTTTTGCCCCTAAATCATACTACGATATTAATAATAGTTAAATTGTGACATCTCTGATCAGAAACTAATCATAACTTTCATTTAATTTAGCCCACACAAGCTACACGAGTCCCAACTGCTACACGTACAACCAAAGGCCCTGACTAATGAAAAGATTATTACCTGGTTAATATTTTGTGCCTTCAGCCTCCCAACAACAAGGTGCTCTAAAACCATTTTCTTCTTGGTCATCTGCATCATCCGTTCCTCAATAGTTCCTCGGGTTATGAGCCTATAAATCATTACCTGAAAAACCAAAGCAACACTTCAGTGTAAAACAAACAAACAAACAACAACAACAGAAGTTATCATTGACAACTTGAGAATAAATTTTAACCTTGTTGGTTTGCCCAAGTCGATGTGCCCTAGCCATTGCTTGAAGATCAGCATGGGGATTCCAATCACTGAAAAGCCAAGAATAATATGTCCAGTGAATTGAAACCAAAAACGCAGAAAATCATCACAATCCTACAGAAAAAAATTGCAAATCTCTTTGGAGTTTCAAAATCCCCATCACTGGAAAAGCAAAGTGATCTTTTAAAAACATAGCCATTAGAGATGTCAGTAAATTTAAATTAGCACAGTGATAGTGCTAAATTTTGACTTAGTCAAGTTATAAAATTCAAAAAACACTAAAATACAGTCACGTTATATTTTATTACCATCATACCACCCTTCAGCCACATAACCACTACTCTACTGACATTTTCCATGGCACTGGCTTTCTCATTATCACTTGAAAAGGTAATACCAAAGCAGAAAATGAAAACACTCAACCTATCATATATAATAACTGTATCAGCAGTTGCAAGATTTATTCCCAGTCCTCCAGCTCTAGTTGAGAGAAGAAAGCAAAATCTTGAAGAATTTTTGGCATTAAATCGATCTATGCGTACTTGTCTCTCAGCTCCACCAACCTTTCCATCTATCCGTTCATATGTCCATTTCTGACCACAAAAACAAAATAAATGATAAAATACAGGATCAAATTAGTGTATATCTGAACAACCTATCACTGCAGCAGTCAAATACAGATAAAGGATGGATCATAATAAGCAGATGCTGATACCTTATGAGTGCAGTAATCTTCCAGTAGGTCCAGCATGTGTTGAAATTGTGAGTAAATGAGAACTCTATGTCCGTGTTCTTTAAGTCTCACCATCATTTTGTCCAACAGTTGCAATTTCCCAGAAGTTTCCACGAGCTGCCTGCCACATAATAAAACAAGAACAAGAAGCACAAAATAAATCAGTAAATAATATAAAGTTCTTTGAAAATAGTCTTTATACACAATGAAACAACAGAGAACAGAACAACAAGCATAGGAAGCAAAAACTGAAATGAAACATCAGAAGAACAATCCACTGCCTCTCAAGCAAAGAACACACGGGCTGAGAATAGGCAAAGAAGATGAAAATATAAGAAGATAGGAAAATGTCTTATCATAATCCCAAGGTACCACATGCATAACTGGACACATACATGTGTGAATGCAATTGCACAAACACCAAAGAACAAATACATAAAATTAAACCAAGTACTTGAAAGATTCATTGGTGTCTTCTATATCTGGTTCCACTCCTTCTAACATATAAGGATGACAGCAGAGTTTGCGCAATTCCATAACCACGTTGATAAGAGAAATCTGGTCAAGGAAGATCCAGGGAAAATAACATGTTAGGTTGAAATACACTAAAGTAGTTAAAGTATCTTTATTTCTCTACAATAATAAACCTGTGCACCGCCATGTCGAGTTAGGATTTGATAGTTACGGGTCAGAATGGCCTTGTAATATTCCTTCTGCTTACTACTTAGTTCAACACGTAGAATAAGTTCCTTCTTTGGAGGTAGCTCCTTCATGACATCCTTCTTCACCCCTATAAGAGCATCACAAATTTGCATCCACATTCTCATCAATACTAAAATTTTACAGAGAAGGGGATGAAAGCCATCTTTTGGTACAGAAACCATAGCATAAACAAGCCACAAAAGAGAAAGCAAGAGAGAGAGAGAGCTCTTAAAATTGCATATATAACAATTAAAAGGAAAAAAGAAAAGCTAATGGATCAAATAAAATATCTAAACTTGTCATAATATTTCTATTACAAGAAAAGTTTTTCCTAAGATCCTGTTTTGATTACTTTTACATTTGTGTTCCTTTTCTTGCAAAAGGAAACAGGGTGAAACCATAAGTGATTCAGAACATGGGACAAAACAAATAAAAAAAGAAGAAAAAGTGAGGGTACTAGCAAAAAGCAAATCGACTCCGTAAACCCAACCCCTCAAAAGAAAAGTGGAAAAATTTATTGCTTCAATTGCAGAGGAAAAACAAAAACCAAGTAGCGTTAATGTGCTGACAAGTGATGAAAGAAGTTAGCGAAGACTACCAGGGGGCATGGTTTTCAGATGGTTTTCAGTGTTATAAATAACAATCTTTATATTTGTTCAAGATGAGAAAACTCCAAAAAGAACTGTTTGACAAAGTAAGAACCCCAAGAGAAATCAAATGCATAAACATAACTATGGAGGCATCCACAAATAGTCTGATATCACTTCGATTGGGACCTTCATGTCCAAAGAAAAGGCAGAAAGGTCCACAGTCAGCATAAAAGAAAAATAATAATAATAATCAATCCACCAAATATAAATCATGGATATCAATAGCCCTGGAAATCCAATTAATCAAATGAAGTACATGTCAGATAGGAAAGTTTGAGATTTTACTTCTAAGGAGATGAGGAGCCAGCATTTTATGAAGTCTTGATATCTGCTCCTCTTGATTTATATCCTTAAACTCCTCTTGGAACTCCTCTAAACTCGCAAACTGCAAAGATTAAACCAATATGAAGAAAAGGTTTCAACTTATCAACAGGCTCTGTAACCTATCATGATCTAACTAAAATCATATGCAAAGCTGCACATTGTACTAACCTTCCCAGCATCAAGGAAATGCATGAGCATGAAAAGTTCATCCAGATTGTTCTGAGCACGTGTCAAAGAGTGCAAAAGTTAGTAAATTCAACACACACATATAAACAGTATTATTAAGTGGTAGAAAATCCCACAAGGCAAAAGCAAGCAAAGAAAGCTAATTAGTAGAAAATCCCATAGGCCAAAAGCAAGCAAGGAAAACTAATTAGCTATTCATATAATGATGGGTGTGCAATGCATTTTACTTTCTATCCAGAGTTTGCAATCTAAACATTTGACTCTAAGCCAATACTGTGAAATATAGCATGACATGCATAAAGAACTTGCAATACTGAAGCAATAAGATGATTAAAAGCATGACATCATAGATATGTGCACATAAAAACTGAAGACAATGATAAAAATAAAGTGCAAACAAGAAGAAAGAAACCAAAGCATGCATTCATAGTGTTGCAAAAGTGCTGGTTAATTAGATAGACCAAATCTGCCTATCTGCCAGTGTTTAAATTCAGCAAGCTAACTTTACAAGATGACAAATCAGCAACAGATACTCTCTCAAATACTCCAGGGGCAGAGCATAAAAAAAATGCATGTTAATCAAAAGAACGATGAACAAGCCTCTCAATTATTTCCATAATCAGTGGTTTCATACCCAGTGGTTTCGCTTAAAAAAATACAAAACCAGTAGGAATCAAGAGAATCATAAAGGCTTTAACATCATACAATAGGTTTATGAACATGGGCATACACTAAAGTATTTTTATTTTTCAATTCCGTTGATGTTGGTGTTTTTTTTATATGCAAGTACTATTCTCTGGAAAAAAGCAATAATCTTAAGTCCATGTGATTCAATTGCATAGTTAGAAAACTAACCTGAAGAGGGGTTCCAGTCAAAAGCACACGATGGTTACTATAGTACTGCTTCATCGAGATAAACAATTTTGAGTCCTTATTTTTTAGACGATGACCTTCATCAACAATCTATAAGTAGATTTCAGTGTTGAGGTGCAATAACATGAAGGGGACTAGTATAGTACTTGTGAAGTTGTAGAATGTTACCATGCACTCCCATTTTATTGGTTTCAGTGATGTCGTGTCTAAGTTAATCATCTCATAAGACGTTAGAAGCACATCAAATTTTATTCTATCTTGCTTTCTTTCAGTGACAACTTGACCAGATTTCTTTTTCTTGATCTTCTTGTGCTTCTTGGGGTAATAGAATTCATATTCCCTAATGACAGCACGAGCTTGTGCAGAGCCGACATACATAACCTGCACAAGAGAAACTTCCACTCAGTGTTCCTTACCAATGAGTAAGATAACTAAAGAGTTCTGTGTACATACAACATTCATTTGAGGGGCCCATGTTGCAAATTCACGTTCCCAGTTTCGCAATGTTGAAAGTGGAGCTACTACCAAATGTGGAGAGATGCTCTCTTCAAAAAGAGATGCTAAAAATGCAATACTCTGTATAGTTTTCCCTGTAATCAAACAAAAATAGAAAAAACATGAATGCAATGGAAAAAGCAATGAAAAACTATCAGTGCAAAGGCAAAAACACAAGCAAGACTCACCAAGGCCCATCTCATCAGCAAGTATTACATGTGTTTGTTTGGACCAAGAAAAACGCAAGAAGTTCAGCCCTTCTAGCTGATATGGATGCAATGAGCCTTCAATTACAAGAGCAAGAGCACTCGGAAATTAACAATCATCAAACCAAGTAAATATAATATAAAAGCTTGCTAGGTTTTCAAGAAAGTAGAAAAACATCAGATGGAATAATGCACCTCCAGAAAGAAATTCAGGACTGTGTTCACACTGTTGAAATTCTTTTGATTTCTTCTTTGAATCAGTAACATCTTGAAGGCTGCTCTTTTGCTTACTCGATTTGTGAGACCTAGACTGAATTCTATTAAATCTTTCTATTTCAGGCTGGAAAGCAGATACATCTGATTCAAATTCCCAATAACATTCATCATAAGGAAGTTCCTTGTACTTCACAAGATATTCCTTCTCATCCTTAACTCCCCTGAAGCATGTAACAGTGTCACATTCGTGAATCTTGTGACAGAATCAAACAGTTTAAGAACAAAAGTAAATAAAGAGAAAAAAAGGGGGTAAAATAGTATATCTAAACAGCAAAGCACACCGGTATTACCAAGAAATGCAGTCCATGATAAAAGACAGCTGCATATTATAAATGGCAGATTTTCACTTTGATACTTTTATGCTTTTACCTTCAATTAATGATATTAAAGTTCAAGAAACGAGATGCATAAAAGAAATGCACCTTGTAAAGACAAAAGAACATCCAAAAAAATGCATCAAGCTCTAGTAAAGAGGTTTAGTAGAGAGATTCCAGAATAGGATGATGGCAACAGGGAGAATCAGACAGCCATGAAAGATGAGCATCCTTCAAAATCCCAACTATTCTGCTGAACTACCCTCCATCCAGGGAAAGATTCCAGGATTAAAAGCTCCATCCTAAGCCTCCTTAAAATATTACAAAAGGTCGGTATTCTTCAAAATGATTTTTTTTTATTTTATTCCTAAATGAACAGTTGTTGTATTTTCTTCTAATTATATTTTTCTCAACACACTTAACCCTTCATGTGTGAACAATTTTATCCCTCTACCTCAAAAAATGAAAGCATCTAATCCACCAGTTTCATCCCTGAAAAAAAATTCTGTCTTTGCCCCAAAAATAACTCAATCCTGGGTAGGTCCTTAACTACGTCTAATCTTAGATATGAAATTGTTGCTTGAGCAGTAAAGATAATTCTTTCCAAAAACAAATTTTCTGGTGAGAAACATGCATGTTAGTTATTGTATTAGCAAACTACTTGTCTGACAGCATTTTCTCATATATATTTGGAGCATACAATACTTTCCTGATTGGAAACGTGGTTGAAGTTGCTTTTGAAAGTGCTTTTCATTCAGAAATGCATCAAAATGATGCTTTTTTATTTTTTAAAAATTATTGTTTTTTGACATCAGCACATGAAAATGATTTAAAAACAACCATAAAAAATTAATTTAAAGTACAAAACAAAAATATTTTTTTCTAATTTTTTTCAAAAATATTTTTAAAACACAGTGCTAAACAGGAACTCCACTCCATGGATTTCAAAATTCAACAAAAAACTTCATAGAGCATTTCCCCATTTCATCGTTTGCAATCAGCCATAAGGAACAAAAAATGCAGCATAAAATCAAAACTATCATATTTGCGTGTTTGTTGCATTAAATTTTCATGAGTCCACCTGCAAGCAAGAATTCGATCAACAGTTGTCCATTCGGGTCGGATAGCAACAAAGTCATCCTCAGAGTTATTGTTTGATGCCATTTGACGATTGAAATTGTTTACTTTGGTCTTCAAACGAGGATTTGACTTGAAAGCTTTTAGAAACTCTTTCTCAAGTACCCTGTAGGGAGTTATGATGAACAAGGAAGGAAACAAGAAGGGGAATAAACAGTTAATACACGAGCAAAAGATGCCAGATAGGCAGGAAAAGGACAACATAGAACAAAAAAAAAACAAGAAAACATCATACAAAAGTCGAAATGGATTGTGCTACAGCAACACCATAATATATGGCACGTTAGCACGGAAGGAACTTTAAAAATATCATTTTACATGCAATTGTTCTTACTGATAAAGTTGGAAACCATATAAACAAAATTACCAACTGCAATGTAGATAAGATAAGCCTTTCCACTTCACAAGATACTGTTTTACAAAAATTTGCTTTGATCCTAGCTTAGTGGCATCACTATCATCAGCTACTGTAGGGCGCATTTCACTGTCCAATAACTTATCAATATCATTCAGAGGGCTAACCTGCAGACAAAAGAATGGTAATTGTCAGCTTTGAAAAGCATAATGTTTTAAACAAGAGTACCCCATGAGTTCCAAGGAATCATACACATTCAGGGCATCTCCAATTGCTAGGGAAAGGAGCTTTTAGTGGTGGAAGCAGACACTTGGGATGGTAAGCATAAGTGCAAGTTTCACAATTCAGAAGATTCTCACTTTCTCCGCAACCTTGACAGGAATCCTCTTTCTGAATAAGAGGCAAGAAAGTGGAACTATTAAAGAGACATAAAGTTAATGAAACACTAAGAAAGACAATCATGAGAGGACAACCAAATCACAACATCTATGTTCACTGTAAACATGTGTGGGCGCATGGACACGAGAGATGTTTCAAAAAAATTAGTTATATATTCTGCCAAATGTTTATAGCATTATTCTCCATCAGTTGTTTCGAAGCCTAAAGGCCTTAAGCAGCTAAACACCTAAGTCATAATCTCTTCTCGTTCTTGTGCATTGTATTGCATTGCACTATGTTCCACAAATACATCATTGTTTTTTAAATCAATTTTTAGAAATATGCATTCATATTCTTAGTCGTAGTCAAATACTTTTTAGTTCCGTCATCATAATCATTAAAGTTGAAGGACTAACATGACAACTGATGAAGGCTTGTTCAGTTAAACTACAAAATAAATCCAATGAAATTGGGAAAAAAGAACACCATATACATAAACTAATGAAGATCACCCATGAAAAGGCCCAAACAAGCTTATAATTTCATGCACCATCCCAAACCAGAAAAGAGAGGAGAAAAAAGCTGATGGAAGTACAAAACTACCCAAACCCAAGAAGTTTGCAATTCTTGATTTTGACAGGCTGCATCCCTCATCCTGATTAAGCAATCTAACTCCAGGATAACAATGATTAACTTCCACAAGAGAAAGGACACTGGTAAAAGTGATGCAGTGAAAAAACATCTCTAATAGAGGATGTACCTTAAAGTAGAACCATCTAACTCAGAGCATTTCAGTCATGACCATGATTTCATCAAGCTAAGCGCTAGACCATATATATATATATATAAAACACCAATGGAAAAATCCATGTGACTAATAACAGCCACAGGACAACAAAATTGTATCATTTTTTCTTTATTATTTCCATAGAACATAGTTACCTCCATTCAAAAATCCCTGACCAACACCATCACTTTATTTCCTCTGTTAAGGCAACCTTACAAACATCATCAAAACATCCTTAAGAATAACAACTCAACCACAATCCTGATCCTTTTACATGATAAAAACGCATATAATTTATTTTCGTGGGAATTAAACTCCTTCCCGGAATTCAAAACTAAATATAAAAAAAAATGCACAGAATTCACCTTAAAAACATTAAAAAAAAAATCCTTCAAAACACATCAAAATGTTTGAACCTCAACTATCTTAACTCCCACATGAAACTGTAAAACATCAAACTAGGTAATTAGCCTCGAACAGAAAAGGAAGGAAAGGAAAGGGGAAAAAAAACCGTTATCATTCAGCATTAAAGACAGAACACACTAACCTACAAAAGAAGTAAGAAGAAAGGAAACAAACCGCATCATCCCTGACAAATCTTTCAATTTTCTCCTGGGGTTTTTTAGCTTTCCCATGAACGAAATCAGCATCATCATCTGATTCATCCAAGTTATAAATTGGTCTCCTTTCTGATCTAACACGTAGCCTCTCCACTAAGCTACTCATTTCCTGCAACCAAAACAGAAAAAAAAAGACTTCGCATTATTAAACACCACAAACTCGAGAATCATAAACAAAACAAAGAAACCAAGATGGCACGTGCGCCAATCCATGCATGAACAAAAACCACAAGAACAAAACCCCACTTGATAGAAAATTATCAAAATTAATCACCATTTCAATAATTAATGAGTTTCCGTCAGTAGTTATTGAAGTAAAGTGTGTATCTTTATGAGTATGAGGTCTTTAAAGGCAAATGGGTTTTAACTCTTTCTAAGAAATGTTTTTCCAAATAGATGTTTAGTGTGAGAGAGACAGTTACCAGAGGATCTGGGGCACCAAAGTTGTCAAAACTGCTGCCTAGACCCAAAGAAACACCAAAATCGGAGTTTGGCTAGATAGAGAAAACTAAAAAAACGGCTGTTTATAAGCGTCAATTATGCTGTCACCTAAGACAACGTTTTTCCTTGTTTTTTTTTTTACATGAAGTACTGTTTATATAACAACTAAGGAGTTCCATTTAAGCCCATAAGGAAAGATTAGTGTTTGTCAATTATAGGATTGCCCTCAGGTGTGTGGGGAGGGTTGGGTGGAATCAAGAGGGTAAGATGGTCTTATGGAGTGGTACAAGCTTTTCCGATTTAGACAGTGCTCGGAACTAGGGTATCGGTGAGATCAATGGAAGAAGATGAAGTCTGTCAATGCCGGTTTGGTGACTTAACGGATTGGGAGAAAAAATCTTTCTTTTTATGGTAAGAGTAAAGTTGTGTTTCAATGCAATGTTTCAAGAGTTTTTTTTGTTGGCATTCAAATCTAATTTGGTGTAGGAATTAAGTGAGTTAATTGTAAGGAGGTTAATCCTTAATCTGTTTTAATAATCAACCATGAACTTAGTTAAAGAGATTCATGGAGGTTGAAAGGTGAAACAAATGTGAAGCTAGAGACGATGTGAGAAACATATACAGACAGTACTGAAAATAAAACTACAAGGATGAGTTGTTAGTGTAATAAACAAAAGTTTTAGAATGGATAGATCATGGACAAAACCCTAAATTTTTCCAAGATAACTAGGTATCATAGGTTGTTGTCAACTTTATTACACAGTATATCTCTTTGCCAACTTTATTAAATTTAACCTAATAATGAGTTGATAACTCTGAAACATTAATGTTATTATTAAGATTGATTGCAAAGTTCAAGATTTAAACATCTCATAAGTTAATTAAATAAGTTAACCATTAATCATATTTGAAGATATTAAATGTTAAATATTTATCTGATTTAAAGGTTGGTGGTAGATGAAATGATCTACATTAAACATATGCCATTGCAAATGTTCTCTTGTTTTCTCAAAATGATTCTTCTTTATCAATATAAATAATTTTTTAAACCGATCTTTGAGATAAATAAGTGAAAATCATAAGTATTTATTAGAATATAGATCAAAACCTAAATGATCCTCTAATTATATCACATGAGTAGACAATTAGGTTTTACTTTTTAACCTAACCCCATAAAATATGTTTATCAGGGAGTGGAGTTTTCTTGAATCAAAAAAAAAATATTTATATTATTTGTACATATTAAATTTTGTATCTTTATCTATATAGTTTCTAAGCAACATTGCATCATGATTTTATAAATAGACGCATGAAATAAAATGGAACAATTTTAAAAGAGATTGTCAAGTTATTTAATTAAATTATAAATATAGTTTAAGTGACTATATTAAGAGACAAAGGGTAAAGAAGCTACAAAAAAATGATTAAGAGATAATGTGATAAACATACAAGAACAATAATGAAAATAAAACAGAAAGGATTTGTCGTTAGTGTAATAAACAAACTTTTTAAAGGGGATAGATAGATAGATAATTATAATAATAATAAATAAAAAAACCTTAACCATGAGGCGTGAATTTTACTTTTCAATAAATATTGAATAACCTAGGTACTTCTATTTTGATGATTTAAGATGGATAAATATCATTTTTTTAAAGTAATTTTAGTAAAAAAAATTCAATTCAGATAGTATTCAGAACTATATCACTAGATAAATGAGACAAAAAGAAAGTTTATTAACATCAATTTAGAGATTTTATTAACCATTAAAGAATTTATTACTCTTCATGGTAAGAAAATAAAACCTTGTTCTATATTTGGCATTAAGTTAACCAAAAAATTGTACTAGAATTCAAAATAAGTTTTACGGCGAAATAAACAAGTCAAGTATAAAGAAGTTAATTAACAATTCTTTTTATAGATCTAGCAAAACATAATCTTGAGGTTAAATGAAATCATGTTGTTCTCTTTTAAAGAGTATAAGATCTTTTAGAGCAATATTTGCTCCAATGTGGATAATGTCTTAGCCATGAGGCGTGAATTTTACTTTTCAATAAATATTGAATAACCTAGGTATTTCTATTTTGGTGATTTAAGATGGAAAAATATCATTTTTCTTAAAGTGATTTTAGTAAAAAAAATCCAATTTAGATAGTATTCGGAACTATATCACTAGATAAGTGGGACAAAAACGAATTTCATTAACATCAATTTAGAGATTTTATTAACCATTAAAGAATTGATTGCTCTTCATGGTAAGAACATAAAACCTTGCTCTATATTTGGCATTAAGTTAACCAAAAAATTGTACTAGAATTCAAAATAAGTTTTGTGGCGAAATAAACAAGTAAAGTGTAAAGAAGTTAATTAACAATTCTTTTTATAAATCTAGCAAAACATAATCTTGAGGTTAAATGAAATCACGTTGTTCTCTTTTAAAAGGGTATAAGATCTTTTAGAGCGATATTTGCTCCAATGTGGCATGAGGCGTGAATTTTACATTTCAATAAATATTGAATAACCTAAGTATTTCTATTTTGACGATTTAAGATGGACAAATATCTTCTTTTTTTAAATTGATTTTAGTAATTTTTTTCCAATTTAGATAGTATTCGGAACTATATCACTAGATAAGTGGGACAAAAACGAATTTTATTAACATCAATTTAGAGATTTTACTAACCATTAAAGAATTGATTGCTCTTCATGGTAAGAACATAAAACCTTGCTCTATATTTGGCATTAAGTTAACCAAAAATTGTACTAGAATTCAAAATAAGTTTTGTGGCGAAATAAACAAGTCAAGTGTAAAGAAGTTAATTAACAATTCTTTTTATAAATATAGCAAAACATAATCTTGAGGTTAAATGAAATCACGTTGTTCTGTTTTAAAAGGGTATAAGATCTTTTAGAGCGATATTTGCTCCAATATGGATAATGTCTTAACCATGAGGCGTGAATTTTACTTTTCAATAAATATTGAATAACCTAGGTATTTCTATTTTGGTGATTTAAGATGGACAAATATTATTTTTTTTAACGTGATTTTAGTAATTTTTTTACAAGAAGTGTACACCCTGACTCAAACTCAAGACTTGTTGTGTAAATCTCAAATTTTTTACCATCACGCTATACCCATTTGAGACCTTGCCTCAATTACGGTATACAACTTGCACCCCTTTGAGACCTTGCCTCAATAAAGGTATACAACTTGCATAAAAAGATAATATCGAATACTCCAGGGTAAGATAGGATGGAATCAAGGAAAATTGCATTCGTTAAAGACAAAATTATCAATTCAAAGCTGAAGGCTTTCACGGTGATCTTAATTTAAAGGAAAAACTAGAATTAGAGGGTCTGATTATTGGAAAATATTAATTAAAAGGAGGGAGAGACAGAGATCCACCAGGTTCTGTAAGTTGATATTGAGTAATTATGTCTCCTTAAAGGTAGCAAACTCAGCAAATACCTAAATATCCAGACCAGTGCACAAAAGATCATAACAAAAAGAATTTCAGCTGAGCAATCTGTGAGAAACTAAATGATTACTGAACACTAACTAAAGCGATTCACAAAAATTCCAAGCTACAAACAGTCAAGTTTCGATTATAAGGAGGCAATTGAAAGAAATCAACACCAGAACCACCTCTTTTTTTTGCCAAAGTCCCACACTTCAGCAGTCTACAGACATTGATCAACCTTTTATCCCAATTGTTTCCTCTCTTTCTTTTCAATTAGCATTCTGTCCATTCTGGAAACCAATACCATACAAATCATACAAACTAAATTGATACATATCTGGGTTGGAGTGCATGCCTCAAAGTAGTGATTATATCGCACATGAGAAACTTCATAAGGAAATTGAATGAAAGCATGTGTCTTTGCTCATCACTATGCAGTTCATAGCACCAAAAAATTTGGCTAAACAGATATGATCCCACAAAACTAAACAGATAGTATACAGCACATATTATGCAACAGGTGATGGACAAATTCTCTTTTCATTAAACAGAAAGATATGAGGAAAAAATATAATTCTACTGTATTTAAAGATGTATCAAGTATACAAAGCAGGATTTTCTACTACAGTTGCTCTTCTGAGAAAATGGCTGGATGGAATACAATGGGTTAATGATTAGCATGTAAAGCCCCCCTCGCATCGAAAAAATAATTCAGGCAAAAAAAAGCCTGCTGTTCCCATGTGAGTAGAAAATTTTCAAAACTGATGTTGAATTGACGAGCTTGTACCGAAATTAATCATTGATAATATCACCTGTTCATTGGTTCCAACTGAACTTCCATTCGTCCAGAATGCTCTGCATCTTTTTGTGCTGAAGCCCTGGCTGGACTCAGGAGGTCAATAGAATCGTCTTCCTCAAGGTTACCCAACACCCAATTGCTTCTTCCAAGTATTCTGCTGCCCCTCCTTCGCCGTTTTTCTTGATATTCCAGGTAAGTGACAATCATTGTACCAAACGCAAACCAAAGAATTAATGCCCAGATATATCCATGAGCATTTACATCTCCATATCTATCTCCCAAATGCTTCAGGCCACTGAAAAGTGCCGCAATTCCTACAATGATGGCAGATCTTCCAACAATGAAGTGTAGATACTCCCAGAGATGCCTTTTTGAGGAAACCTCCTCTCCATTAGCAGGTTTTTTAGGCCTCATGGAAGCATTAACTGGCTGTACACAGGCCAGGAATATAGCAGCAAGCCCAAATTTAACATGAGCTGAACTGACATAGAGGCCCCGAAGCTCAGCTACTGCGAATAGAAGGCCAAGCAAGAGAATTGCTAAACCTGAATACTGCAAGTAAACATGTGTCTGGTACCAGCTATCCCCCTTCACGTGCTTCAAGTATCTAGCGGCCATAATCCCACCAGGAAGCAAAATACCCCAAGCAAGGAACATCATGAACCCATGTACAGCTAACACTGGCCGTAAATCTTCCTCTGCTTCTGCAGAACCACGCATAAGAAACACCTGTATAGGCCTATGGCTAGTTTCAAAATGCATATTCTTCTCATTTAGGTTTTCATCTGACCATTTAGTACCCAGTGCCCATATGACCTTGAGAGGAGTTGTAGGATCGATGATATTTTTACACTCTACCTGATCATTGTGACTACAAGGTTTCAAAGGTCGTGTAAACTCAAAGGTAATGATCCCATTTTCTGATTTGCACCTTATATCCGTCAAATTCTCATTTGTTGGATGCACACTTGGGGCATCCCTTCCATCAATCCAAAATGAATTTACATGCCCGACACCGATATCATCAATCCAACCAACATAAGCATAGCTATTAACCATTCTAGTACCAAATCCTATCGCAACATAACCACTCTTTTTCTCACCGCGGGCAGCAATAGATATAGAGTCTTTTGACAATGTCCAAAAGAATGTAACTTGCTGATCATCCAAAAGGACACTGTTGTTATACATATCAGATAAACCCCCATCAACCACCTGAATTCTCCAACCCATCTTCTTCTGAAACAAGGAATGATAGTACACCAGATCTGGAGTATTCCTATCTGGTTCCCAGATCAATTCCATTGGACTAGCCAGAACACCTTCAGCTTCAGACCCTCCTGCATATATCGTCTCAGTCTTGTTCCTCAATGTTGCATTACCACCAATCAAATCTGAAGTGATGTACAGTGCAACATCGTGTCCAGCTTGCACCGAAAACATCACTGGCACCCCTCTTTCAACTTTCAAAATAGGAGCCTCCTTCTTATTAATGTACAAAACTTTTGAAGGATTAGGAGGATTGGGGTAATGAATTGCGGGGCCAGTAGTAACAACAAGAGGCTTGTTTGCATCTGCAATAATCAAATCCTGATCCTCCTTGTCCGCGGCATCCAAGGGCCCTAAACACTCATTCACCTGATCAGATACATTGAGCACCAAATGCCCATAAGTCACTGACATTGGCCCTCCATGATTCTGCGGCAAATAGTAAGGTCGAATAGTATCAGGAGGCCTCATCAACCCCAGAGCCCAAATCACTGTCATGTTCTCTGTATAATTCACCGGCAAATCATACTTGGTATCAACCGAAACCAATGGCCTCCTATACCTGATAAACGACACCCCGTCCCTTCTATGCCCATAAATCAACTTCGTATTGTTCACCAATCCAACAGGGTCCGATCCTTCATATATCGTATCAGGACAAACCCCATGAGCTGAACCATCCTTGTCTATAGTACACTCACTATACCTAGTGATGAAAAAATCATCAACAAAAGGCATCCCTTCCTCCGAGAACCCCGCCACCGCCACATCACCACCGATCATAATCTCCGAATTAGCATTCGGATTCGCCCAACCAAATGCCATATAATTTTGAATAGTTATTGCTGCCTCTAATCCTATATCAATAAAATCCCCGTCCAAACTCCACCTAATCCTATAATCATTAGACAAAACCTTACAATTATCAAACATCGTCGGAACCCTGAAAGGCCCAGATTTGCCTTCCTCACTACCATTACCAGACGGCGCCGGAGCCAAATTTGGACTCAATGCGGGAGCCAAATCAGACCCATTTGAGAGAATCACATGCCCAAAATCGGATTCCGTCAACAAGTCCCATATGGATAGGACTTGGATCTGATCCCACGTAGCATTTTGACTCAATTTCACACTAAAGCTTGCATTTTTATAAGTCTCATTGAGTTTATAATCAGAAATTATAAACCCTTTTGTGAGATTATCAAAGTCGGGCGCGATGGAGCCCCAAAAGTGAACATCGGATCCTGATAGCATATCAAACTGAGAAATCCTAAAAGAGCAGTCATCGGTTATGGTTAGAAACCCACGTACTTGGTGCTGAACCATGGTGAATTCAGATTTGAACCCGACAAACGGACTGGTATTCGGGCAAGATTGACCGGGATCCGCATTAGAAACGAAGAAGAAGTTGCTGAAGAGAAAAAACCCATACCCTAATATTATTAGAAGATTGTAATTCATGAGGAGAAGTCAAAATCGAAGATCCAATCTGGATCCAGCTGGGAGTATTTGGGTTTGGATCAGCGAGAGGAGTGGTCAACTGAGCTAAGACGAGTTTGGGGATGGAAGAACGAGTTCACACGGTGAGAGGAGCGAGTTCTTGATGATTATATAAAGATCTCGTGTTCTGTTTTTTTCCAGTCGGAAGGGACTAGGAGAGAAAAAGGCATGTGTCAGAAAAGGGGTATTTTCGTCCTTGACAAAATATGTAATTGGCCGGAAGAGGAGACTTGCTT
>CM055036.1:183097-256455 GCA_029204005.1 Salix udensis
GTTAGAAATCTAATGCTAATACTCATTTAAAATGGGGCTCGTCGAGTCAGGACCAATTTGTCCGAAAATCCAAGGCTAACACCCCCTCCAAAAACCAAGTTCTATCATTTTGGGGGGAAAAATATATTACCCATAAATTTAAAGTCTAATACCAACTAAAAGGTATTGGATATGAACTAGGTTAGAAATCTAAGGCAAATACTCATTTAAAATGGGGCTTGTCGAGTCAGGACCAATTTGTCCGAAAATCCAAGGCTAACACCCCCTCCAAAAACCAAGTTCAATCATTTTTGGGGGAAAAATCTATTACCCATAAATTTGAAGTCTAATACCAACTAAAAGGTATTGGATATGAACAAGGTTAGAAATCTAAGGCTAATACTCATTTAAAATGGGGCTCGTCGAGTCGAGACCAATTTGTCCGAAAATCCAAGGCTAACACCCCCTCCAAAAAACCATGTTCTATCATTTTGGGGGGAAAAGTCTATTACCCATAAAATTGAAGTCTAATACCAACTAAAAGGGCTTGGATATGAACAAGGTTAGAAATCTAAGGCTAATACTCATTTAAAATGGGGCTCGTCAAGTCAGGACCAATTTATCTGAAAATCCAAGGCTAACACCCCCTCCAAAAACCAAGTTCTATCATTTTGGGGGGAAAAGTCTATTACCCATAAATTTGAAGTCTAATACCAACTAAAAGGTATTGGATATGAACAAGGTTAGAAATCTAAGTCTAATACTCATTTAAAATGGGGCTCGTGAAGTCAGGACCAATTTGTCCGAAAATCCAAGGCTAACACCCCCTCCAAAAACCATGTTCTATCATTTTGGGGGGAAAAGTCTACTACCCATAAATTTGAAGTCTAATACCAACAAAAAGGGATTGGATATGAACAAGGTTAGAAATCTAAGGCTAATACTCATTTAAAATGGGGCTCGTCGAGTCAGGACCAATTTGTCCGAAAATCCAAGGCTAACACCCCTCCAAAAACCAAGTTCAATCATTTTTGGGGGGAAAAGTCTATTACCCATAAATTTGAAGTCTAATACCAACTAAAAGGGATTGGATATGAACAAGGTTAGAAATCTAAGGCTAATACTCATTTAAAAATGGGGCTCGCCGAGTCGAGACCAATTTGTCCGAAAATCCAAGGCTAACACCCCTCCAAAAACCAAGTTCTATCATTTTGGGGGGAAAAGTCTATTACGCTTAAATTTGAAGTCTAATACCAACTAAAAGGGATTGGATATGAACAAGGTTAGAAATCTAAGGCTAATACTCATTTAAAATGGGGCTCATCGAGTCGTGACCAATTTGTCCGAAAATCCAAGGCTAACACCCCTCCAAAAACCATGTTCTATCATTTTGGGGGAAAAGTCTATTACCCATAAATTTGAACTGTAATACCAACTAAAAGGGATTGGATATGAACAAGGTTAGAAATCTAAGGCTAATACTCATTTAAAATGGGGCTCGTCGAGTCAGGGACCAATTTGTCCGAAAAATCCAAGGCTAACACCCCCTCCAAAAACCAAGTTCTATCATTTTGGGGGAAAAATCTATTACCCATAAATTTGAAGTCTAATACCAACTAAAAGGTATTGGATATGAACTAGGTTAGAAATCTAAGGCTAATACTCATTTAAAATGGGGCTCGTCGAGTCGGGACCAATTTGTCCGAAAAATCCAAGGCTAACACCCCCCTCCAAAAACCAAGTTCAATCATTTTTGGGGGAAAAATCTATTACCCATAAATTTGAAGTCTAATACCAACTAAAAGGTATTGGATATGAACAAGGTTAGAAATCTAAGGCTAATACTCATTTAAAATGGGGCTCGTCGAGTCGAGACCAATTTGTCCGAAAATCCAAGGCTAACACCCCCTCCATAAAACCAAGTTCTATCATTTTTGGGGGGAAAAGTCTATTACGCTTAAATTTGAAGTCTAATACCAAATAAAAGGGATTGGATATGAACAAGGTTAGAAATCTAAGGCTAATACTCATTTAAAATGGGGGCTCGTCGAGTCAGGGACCAATTTGTCCGAAAATCCAAGGCTAACACCCCCCTCCAAAAAACCAAGTTCTATCATTTTGGGGGGAAAAATCTATTACCCATAAATTTGAAGTCTAATACCAACTAAAAGGTATTGGATATGAACTAGGTTAGAAATCTAAGGCTAATACTCATTTAAAAATGGGGCTCGTCGAGTCGGGGACCAATTTGTCCGAAAATCCAAGGCTAACACCCCTCCAAAAACCAAGTTCAATCATTTTTGGGGGGAAAAAGTCTATTACCCATAAATTTGAAGTCTAATACCAACTAAAAGGGATTGGATATGAACAAGGTTAGAAATCTAAGGCTAATACTCATTTAAAATGGGGCTCGTCGAGTCAGGACCAATTTGTCCGAAAATCCAAGTCTAACACCCCCTCCAAAAACCAAGTTCTATCATTTTGGGGGAAAAGTCTATTACGCTTAAATTTGAAGTCTAATACCAAATAAAAGGGATTGGATATGAACAAGGTTAGAAATCTAAGGCTAATACTCATTTAAAATGGGGCTCGTCGAGTCAGGACCAATTTGTCCGAAAATCCAAGGCTAACACCCCCTCCAAAAACCAAGTTCTATCATTTTGGGGGGAAAAATCTATTACCCATAAATTTGAAGTCTAATACCAACTAAAAGGTATTGGATATGAACTAGGTTAGAAATCTAAGGCTAATACTCATTTAAAATGGGGCTCGTCGAGTCAGGACCAATTTGTCCGAAAATCCAAGGCTAACACCCCCTCCAAAAACCAAGTTCAATCATTTTTGGGGGAAAAGTCTATTACCCATAAATTTGAAGTCTAATACCAACTAAAAGGGATTGGATATGAACAAGGTTAGAAATCTAAGGCTAATACTCATTTAAAATGGGGCTCGTCGAGTCGGGGACCAATTTGTCCGAAAATCCAAGGCTAACACCCCCTCCTAAAACCAAGTTCAATCATTTTTGGGGGAAAAGTCTATTACCCATAAATTTGAAGTCTAATACCAACTAAAAGGGATTGGATGTGAACAAGGTTAGAAATCTAAGGCTAATACTCATTTAAAATGGGGGCTCGTCGAGTCGGGACCAATTTGTCCGAAAATCCAAGGCTAACACCCCCTCCAAAAACCAAGTTCTATCATTTTGGGGGGTAAAGTCTATTACCCATAAATTTGAAGTCTAATACCAACAAAAAGGGATTGGATATGAACAAGGTTAGAAATCTAAGGCTAATACGCATTTAAAATGGGGCTCGTCGAGTCAGCACCAATTTGTCCGAAAAACCAAGGCTAACACCCCCTCCAAAAACCAAGTTCTATCATTTTGGGGGGAAAAGTCGGGCTTGTATATGAACAAGGTTAGAAATCTAAGGCTAATACTCATTTAAAATGGGGCTCGTCAAGTCAGGACCAATTTGTCTGAAAATCCAAGGCTAACACCCCCTCCAAAAACCAAGTTCAATCATTTTTGGGGGAAAAATCTATTACCCATAAATTTGAAGTCTAATACCAACTAAAAGGTATTGGATATGAACAAGGTTAGAAATCTAAGGCTAATACTCATTTAAAATGGGGCTCGTCGAGTCAGGACCAATTTGTTCGAAAATCCAAGGCTAACACACCCTCCAAAAACCATGTTCTATCATTTTGGGGGGAAAAGTCTATTACCCATAAAATTGAAGTCTAATACCAACTAAAAGGGCTTGGATATGAACAAGGTTAGAAATCTAAGGCTAATACTCATTTAAAATGGGGCTCGTCGAGTCAGGACCAATTTGTCCGAAAATCCAAGTTTAACATCCCCTCCAAAAACCAAGTTCTATCATTTTGGGGGGGAAAGTCTATTACCCATAAATTTGAAGTCTAATACCAACTAAAAGGGATTGGATATGAACAAGGTTAGAAATCTAAGGCTAATACTCATTTAAAATGGGGGCTCGTCGAGTCGTGACCAATTTGTCCGAAAATCCAAGGCTAACACCCCCTCCAAAAACCAAGTTCTATCATTTTGGGGGGAAAAATCTATTACCCATAAATTTGAAGTCTAATACCAACTAAAAGGTATTGGATATGAACTAGGTTAGAAATCTAAGGCTAATACTCATTTAAAATGGGGCTCGTCGAGTCAGGACCAATTTGTCCGAAAATCCAAGGCTAACACCCCCTCGTAAAACCAAGTTCAATCATTTTGGGGGGAAAAGTCTATTACCCATAAATTTGAAGTCTAATACCAACTAAAAGGGATTGGATATGAACAAGGTTAGAAATCTAAGGCTAATACTCATTTAAAATGGGGCTCGTCAAGTCAGGACCAATTTGTCCGAAAATCCAAGGCTAACACCCCCTCCAAAAACCATGTTCTATCATTTTGGGTGGAAAAGTCTATTAACCATAAAATTGAAGTCTAATACCAACTAAAAGGGCTTGGATACGAACAAGGTTAGAAATCTAAGGCTAATACTCATGTAAATGGGGCTCGTGGAGTCATGACCAATTTCTCCGAAAATCCAAGTCTAACACCCCCTCCAAAAACCAAGTTCAATCATGTTTGGGGGGAAAAGTCGGGCTTGTATATGAACAAGGTTAGAAATCTAAGGCTAATACTCATTTAAAATGGGGCTCGTGGAGTCAGGACCAATTTGTCCGAAAATCCAAGGCTAACACCCCCTCCAAAAACCAAGTTCAATCATTTTTGGGGGAAAAGTCTATTACCCATAAATTTGAAGTCTAATACCAATTAAAAGGTATTGGATATGAACAAGGTTATAAATCTAAGGCTCATACTCATTTAAATGGGGCTCGTCGAGTCGGGACCAATTTGTCCGAAAAATCCAAGGCTAACACCCCTCCAAAAACCCAAGTTCTATCATTTTGGGGGGAAAAGTCTATTACCCATAAATTTGAAGTCTAATACCAACTAAAAGGTATTGGATATGAACAAGGTTAGAAATCTAAGTCTAATACTCATTTATAATGGGGCTCGTCAAGTCAGGACTAATTTGTCCGAAAAATCCAAGGCTAACACCCCTCCAAAAACCATGTTCTATCATTTTGGGGGGAAAAGTCTATTACCCATAAATTTGAAGTCTAATACCAACTAAAAGGGCTTGGATATGAACAAGGTTAGAAATCTAAAGCTAATACTCATGTAAATGGGGCTCGTGAAGTCATGATCAGTTTGTCCGAAAATCCAAGGCTAACACCCCCTCCAAAAACAAAGTTCAATCATGTTTGGGGGAAAAGTCTATTACCCATAAATTTGAAGTCTAATACCAACTAAAAGGGATTGGATATGAACAAGGTTAGAAATGTAAGGCTAATACTCATTTAAATGGGCTCGTCGAATAAGGATCAATTTGTCCACAAGTCCAAGGCTAACACCCCCTCCAAAAACCAAGTTCTATCATTTTGGGGGGAAAAGCCTATTACCTATAAATTTGAAGTCTAATACCAACTAAAAGGTATTGGATATGAACAAGGTTAGAAATCTAAGGCTCATACTCATTTAAATGGGGCTCGTCGAATAAGGATCAATTTGTCCGAAAATCCAAGGATAACACCTCCTCCAAAAACCAAGTTCTATCATTTTGGGGGGAAAAGTCTATTACCCATTAATTTGAAGTCTAATACCAACTAAAAGTTATTGGATATGAACAAGGTTAGAAATATAAGGCTAATACTCATTTCAAATGGGGACTCGTGAAGTCAGGATCAATTTGTCCGAAAATCCAAGGCTAACACCCCCTCCAAAAACCAAGTTCTATCATTTTGGGGGGAAAAGTCTATTACCCATAAATTTGAAGTCTAATACCAACTAAAAGGGATTGTATATGAACAAGGTTAGAAATCTAAGGCTAATACTCATTTAAAATGGGGCTCGTGGAGTCAGGACCAATTTGTCCGAAAATCCAAGGCTAACACCCCCTCCAAAAACCAAGTTCAATCATTTTTGGGGGAAAAGTCTATTACCCATAAATTTGAAGTCTAATACCAATTAAAAGGTATTGGATATGAACAAGGTTAGAAATCTAAGGCTCATACTCATTTAAATGGGGCTCGTCGAGTCAGGACCAATTTGTCCGAAAATCCAAGGCTAACACCCCCTCCAAAACCCAAGTTCTATCATTTTGGGGGGAAAAGTCTATTACCCATAAATTTGAAGTCTAATACCAACTAAAAGGTATTGGATATGAACAAGGTTAGAAATCTAAGTCTAATACTCATTTATAATGGGGCTCGTCAAGTCAGGACTAATTTGTCCGAAAATCCAAGGCTAACACCCCCTCCAAAAACCATGTTCTATCATTTTGGGGGGAAAAGTCTATTACCCATAAATTTGAAGTCTAATACCAACTAAAAGGGCTTGGATATGAACAAGGTTAGAAATCTAAAGCTAATACTCATGTAAATGGGGCTCGTGGAGTCATGATCAATTTGTCCGAAAAATCCAAGGCTAACACCCCCTCCAAAAACAAAGTTCAATCATGTTTGGGGGAAAAGTCTATTACCCATAAATTTGAAGTCTAATACCAACTAAAAGGGATTGGATATGAACAAGGTTAGAAATTTAAGGCTAATACTCATTTAAATGGGGCTCGTCGAATAAGGATCAATTTGTCCACAAGTCCAAGGCTAACACCCCCTCCAAAAACCAAGTTCTATCATTTTGGGGGGAAAAGCCTATTACCTATAAATTTGAAGTCTAATACCAACTAAAAGGTATTGGATATGAACAAGGTTAGAAATCTAAGGCTAATACTCATTTAAAATGGGGCTCGTGAAGTCGTGACCAATTTGTCCGAAAAATCCAAGACTAACACCCCTCCAAAAACCAAGTTCAATCATTTTTGGGGGAAAAGTCTATTACCCATAAATTTGAAGTCTAATACCAACTAAAAGGTATTGGATATGAAGAAGGTTAGAAATATAAGGCTCATACTCATTTAAAATGGGGCTCGTGCAGTCAGGACCAATTTGTCCGAAAATCCAAGGCTAACACCCCCTCCAAAAACCAAGTTCTATCATTTTGGGGGGAAAAGTCTATTACCCATAAATTTGAAGTCTAATACCAACTAAAAGGGATTGGATATGAACAAGGTTAGAAATCTAAGGCTAATCCTCATTTAAAATGGGGCTCGTTGAGTCAGGACCAATTTGTCCGAAAATCCAAGGCTAACACCCCCTCCAAAAACCAAGTTCAATCATTTTTGGGGGAAAAGTCTATTACCCATAAATTTGAAGTCGAATACCAACTAAAAGGTATTGGATATGAACAAGGTTAGAAATCTAAGGCTCATACTCATTTAAATGGGGTTCGTCGAATAAGGATCAATTTGTCCGAAAATCCAAGGCTAACACCTCCTCCAAAAACCAAGTTCTATCATTTTGGGGGGAAAAGTCTATTACCCATTAATTTGAAGTCTAATACCAACTAAAAGTTATTGGATATGAACAAGGTTAGAAATATAAGGCTAATACTCATTTCAAATGGGGCTCGTGAAGTCAGGATCAATTTGTCCGAAAATCCAAGGCTAACACCCCCTCCAAAAACCAAGTTCTATCATTTTGGGGGGAAAAGTCTATTACCCATAAATTTGAAGTCTAATACCAACTAAAAGGGATTGTATATGAACAAGGTTAGAAATCTAAGGCTAATACTCATTTAAAATGGGGCCTCGTGGAGTCAGACCAATTTGTCCGAAAATCCAAGGCTAACACCCCCTCCAAAAACCAAGTTCAATCATTTTTGGGGGAAAAGTCTATTACCCATAAATTTTGAAGTCTAATACCAATTAAAAGGTATTGGATATGAACAAGGTTAGAAATCTAAGGCTCATACTCATTTAAAATGGGGCTCGTCAAGTTAGGATCAATTTGTCCGAAAATCCAAGGCTAACACCTCCTCCAAAAACCAAGTTCTATCATTTTTGGGGGGAAAAGTCTATTACCCATAAATTTGAAGTCTAATACCAACTAAAAGGTATTGGATATGAACAAGGTTAGAAATCTAAGGCTCATACTCATTTAAATGGGGCTCGTCGAATAAGGATCAATTTGTCCGAAAATCCAAGGCTAACACGTCCTCCAAAAACCAAGTTCTATCATTTTGGGGGGAAAAGTCTATTACCCGTTAATTTGAAGTCTAATACCAACTAAAAGGGATTGGATATGAACATGGTTATAAATCTAAGCCTAATACTCATTTAAAATGGAGCTCATCGAGTCAGAACCAATTTGTCTGAAAATCCAAGGCTAACACCCCCTCCAAAAACCAAGTTCAATCATTTTTGGGGGAAAAGTCTATTACCCATAAATTTGAAGTCTAATACCAACTAAAAGGTATTGGATATGAACAAGGTTAGAAATCTAAGGCTCATACTCATTTAAATGGGGCTCGTCGAATAAGGATCAATTTGTCCGAAAATCCAAGGCTAACACTTCCTCCAAAAACCAAGTTCTATCATTTTGGGGGGAAAAGTCTATTACCCATTAATTTGAAGTCTAATACCAACTAAAAGGTATTGGATATGAACAAGGTTATAAATATAAGGCTAATACTCATTTAAAATGGGGCTCGTCGAGTCAGGACCAATTTGTCTGAAAATCCAAGGCTAACACCCCCTCCAAAAACCAAGTTCAATCATTTTTGTGGGAAAAGTCTATTACCCATAAATTTAAAGTCTAATACCAACTAAAAGGGATTGGATATGAACAAGGTTATAAATCTAAGCCTAATACTCATTTAAAATGGAGCTCATCGAGTCAGAACCAATTTGTCTGAAAATTCAAGGCTAACACCCCCTCCAAAAACCAAGTTCAATCATTTTTGGGGGAAAAGTCTATTACCCATAAATTTGAAGTCTAATACCAACTAAAAGGTATTGGATATGAACAAGGTTAGAAATATAAGGCTCATACTCATTTAAAATGGGGCTCGTCAAGTCAGGATCAATTTGTCTGAAAATCCAAGGCTAACACCCCCTCCAAAAACCAAGTTCTATCATTTTGGGGGGAAAAGTCTATTACCCATAAATTTGAAGTCTAATACCAACTACAAGGAATTGGATATGAACAAGGTTAGAAATATAAGGCTAATACTCATTTAAAATGGGGCTCGTGCAGTCAGGACCAATTTGTCCGAAAATCCAAGGCTAACACCCCCTCCAAAAACCATGTTCTATCATTTTGGGGGGAAAAGTCTATTACCCATAAATTTGAAGTCTAATACCAACTAAAAGGGCTTGGATATGAACAAGGCTAGAAATCTAAGGCTAATACTCATGTAAATGGGGCTCGTGGAGTCATGATCAATTTGTCCGAAAATCCAAGGCTAACACCCCCTCCAAAAACAAAGTTCAATCATGTTTGGGGGAAAAGCCTATTACCCATAAATTTGAAGTCTTATACCAACTAAAAGGGATTGGATATGAACAAGGTTAGAAATCTAAGGCTAATACTCATTTAAATGGGGCTCATCGAATAAGGATCAATTTGTCCGAAAGTCCAAGGCTAACACCCCCTCCAAAACACCAAGTTCTATCATTTTTAGGGGGAAAAGCCTATTACCCATAAATTTGAAGTCTAATACCAACTAAAAGGGTATTGGATATGAACAAGGTTAGAAATATAAGGCTAATACTCATTTAAAATGGGGCTCGTGAAAGTCGGGACCAATTTGTCCGAAAATCCAAGGCTAACACCCCCTCCAACAAACCAAGTTCTATCATTTTTGAGGGGGAAAAGTCTATTACCCATAAATTTGAAGTCTAATACCAACTAAAAAGGTATTGGATATGAACAAGGTTAGAAATCTAAGGCTAATACTCATTTAAAATGGGGCTCGTGAAGTCAGACCAATTTGTCCGAAAATCCAAGGCTAACACCCCCTCCAAAAACCAAGTTCTATCATTTTTGGGGGGAAAAGTCTATTACCCATAAATTTGAAGTCTAATACCAACTAAAAGGGATTGGATATGAACAAGGTTAGAAATCTAAGGCTAATACTCATTTAAAATGGGGCTCGTTGAGTCATGACCAATTTGTCCGAAAAATCCAAGGCTAACACCCCCTCCAAAACACCAAGTTCAATCATTTTTGGGGGGAAAAGTCTATTACCCATAAATTTGAAGTCTAATACCAACTAAAAGGGTATTGGATATGAACAAGGTTAGAAATCTAAGGCTCATACTCATTTAAAATGGGGCTCGTCGAATCAGGACCAATTTGTCCGAAAAATCCAAGGCTAACACCCCCTCCAAAAACCAAGTTCTATCATTTTTGGGGGGAAAAGTCTATTACCCATAAATTTGAAGTCTAATACCAACTAAACGGTATTGGATATGAACAAGGTTAGAAATCTAAGGCTCATACTCATTTAAAATGGGGCTCGTCGAATCAGGACCAATTTGTCCGAAAAATCCAAGGCTAACACCCCCTCCAAAAACCAAGTTCTATCATTTTGGGGGGAAAAGTCTATTACCCATAAATTTGAAGTCTAATACCAACTAAAAGGGATTGGATATGAACAAGGTTATAAATCTAAGGCTAATACTCATTTAAAATGGGGCTCGTCGAGTCAGTACCAATTTGTCCGAAAAATCCAAGGCTAACACCCCCTCCAAAAACCAAGTTCAATCATTTTTGGGGGAAAAGTCTATTACCCATAAATTTGAAGTCTAATACCAACTAAAAGGTATTGGATATGAACAAGGTTAGAAATCTAAGGCTAATACTCATTTAAAATGGGGCTCGTCGAATCAGGATCAATTTGTCCGAAAATCCAAGGCTAACACTCCCCTCCAAAAACCAAGTTCTATCATTTTTGGGGGGAAAAGTCTATTACCCATTAATTTGAAGTCTAATACCAACTAAAAGGTATTGGATATGAACAAGGTTATAAATATAAGGCTAATACTCATTTAAAATGGGGCTCGTCGAGTCAGGACCAATTTGTCTGAAAATCCAAGGCTAACACCCCCTCCAAAAACCAAGTTCAATCATTTTTGTGGGAAAAGTCTATTACCCATAAATTTAAAGTCTAATACCAACTAAAAGGGATTGGATATGAACAAGGTTATAAATCTAAGCCTAATACTCATTTAAAATGGAGCTCATCGAGTCGAGACCAATTTGTCCGAAAAATCCAAGGCTAACACCCCCTCCAAAAACCAAGTTCAATCATTTTTGGGGGAAAAGTCTATTACCCATAAATTTGAAGTCTAATACCAACTAAAAGGTATTGGATATGAACAAGGTTAGAAATATAAGGCTCATACTCATTTAAAATGGGGCTCGTCAAGTCAGGATCAATTTGTCTGAAAATCCAAGGCTAACACCCCCTCCAAAAACCAAGTTCTATCATTTTTGGGGGGAAAAGTCTATTACCCATAAATTTGAAGTCTAATACCAACTAAAAGGGAATTGGATATGAACAAGGTTAGAAATCTAAGGCTAATACTCATTTAAAATGGGGCTCGTCGAGTCAGGGACCAATTTGTCCGAAAATCCAAGGCTAACACCCCCTCCAAAAACCAAGTTCTATCATTTTGGGGGGAAAAGTCTATTACCCATAAATTTGAAGTCTAATACCAACTAAAAGGGATTGGATATGAACAAGGTTAGAAATCTAAGGCTAATACTCATTTAAAATGGGGCTCGTGGAGTCATGATCAATTTGTCCGAAAAATCCAAGGCTAACACCCCCTCCAAAAACCAAAGTTCAATCATGTTTGGGGGGAAAAGTCTATTACCCATAAATTTGAAGTCTAATACCAACTAAAAGGGATTGGATATGAACAAGGTTAGAAATCTAAGGCTAATACTCATTTAAAATGGGGGCTCATCGAGTCAGGATCAATTTGTCCGAAAATCCAAGGCTAACACCCCCCTCCAAAACACCAAGTTCTATCATTTTGGGGGGAAAAGTCTATTACCCATAAATTTGAAGTCTAATACCAACTAAAAGGTATTGGATATGAACAAGGTTAGAAATCTAAGGCTAATACTCATTTAAAATGGGGCTCGTGAAGTCAGGACCAATTTGTCCGAAAATCCAAGGCTAACACCCCCTCCAACAAACCAAGTTCTATCATTTTTGGGGGGAAAAGTCTATTACCCATAAATTTGAAGTCTAATACCAACTAAAAGGGTATTGGATATGAACAAGGTTAGAAATCTAAGGCTAATACTCATTTAAAATGGGGCTCGTGAAGTCAGGACCAATTTGTCCGAAAATCCAAGGCTAACACCCCCTCCAAAAACCAAGTTCTATCATTTTGGGGGAAAAAGTCTATTACCCATAAATTTGAAGTCTAATACCAACTAAAAGGGATTGGATATGAACAAGGTTAGAAATCTAAGGCTAATACTCATTTAAAATGGGGCTCGTCGAGTCAGGACCAATTTGTCCGAAAAATCCAAGGCTAACACCCCCTCCAAAACACCAAGTTCAATCATTTTTGGGGGGAAAAGTCTATTACCCATAAATTTGAAGTCTAATACCAACTAAAAGGTATTGGATATGAACAAGGTTAGAAATCTAAGGCTAATACTCATTTAAAATGGGGCTCGTCGAGTCAGGGACCAATTTGTCCGAAAATCCAAGGCTAACACCTCCCTCCAAAAACCAAGTTCTATCATTTTTGGGGGGAAAAGTCTATTACCCATAAATTTGAAGTCTAATACCAACTAAAAGGTATTGGATATGAACAAGGTTAGAAATATAAGGCTAATACTCATTTAAAATGGGGCTCGTGAAGTCAGGGATCAATTTGTCCGAAAAATCCAAGGCTAACACCCCCTCCAAAAACCAAGTTCAATCATTTTTGGGGGGAAAAGTCTATTACCCATAAATTTGAAGTCTAATACCAACTAAAAGGGATTGGATATGAACAAGGTTAGAAATCTAAGGCTAATACTCATTTAAAATGGGGCTCGTCGAGTCAGGACCAATTTGTCTGAAAATCCAAGGCTAACACCCCCTCCAAAAACCAAGTTCAATCATTTTTGGGGGAAAAGTCTATTACCCATAAATTTGAAGTCTAATACCAACTAAAAGGTATTGGATATGAACAAGGTTAGAAATATAAAGCTAATACTCATTTAAAATGGGGCTCATGAAGTCAAGACCAATTTGTCCGAAAATCCAAGGCTAACACCCCCTCCAAAAACCAAGTTCTATCATTTTGGGGGGAAAACTCTATTACCCATAAATTTGAAGTCTAATACCAACTAAAAGGGATTGGATATGAACAAGGTTATAAATCTAAGGCTAATACTCATTTAAAATGGGGCTCGTCGAGTCAGGACCAATTTGTCCGAAAATCCAAGGCTAACACCCCCTCCAAAAACCAAGTTCTATCATTTTTGGGGGAAAAGTCTATTACCCATAAATTTGAAGTCTAATACCAACTAAAAGGGATTGGATATGAACAAGGTTAGAAATCTAAGGCTAATACTCATTTAAAATGGGGCTCGTCGAGTCAGGACCAATTTGTCCGAAAATCCAAGGCTAACACCCCCTCCAAAAACCAAGTTCAATCATTTTTGGGGGGAAAAGTCTATTACCCATAAATTTGAAGTCTAATACCAACTAAAAGGTATTGGATATGAACAAGGTTATAAATCTAAGGCTAATACTCATTTAAAATGGGGCTCGTCGAGTCAGGACCAATTTGTCCGAAAATCCAAGGCTAACACCCCCCTCCAAAAACCAAGTTCAATCATTTTTGGGGGGAAAAGTCTATTACCCATAAATTTGAAGTCTAATACCAACTAAAAGGGTATTGGATATGAACAAGGTTAGAAATATAAGGCTCATACTCATTTAAAATGGGGCTCGTCAAGTCGGGACCAATTTGTCCGAAAAATCCAAGGCTAACACCCCCCTCCAAAAACCAAGTTCTATCATTTTGGGGGGAAAAGTCTATTACCCATAAATTTGAAGTCTAATACCAACTAAAAGGGAATTGGATATGAACAAGGTTAGAAATCTAAGGCTAATACTCATTTAAAATGGGGCTCGTGCGAGTCAGGGACCAATTTGTCCGAAAATCCAAGGCTAACACCCCCTCCAAAAACCAAGTTCTATCATTTTTGGGGGGAAAAGTCTATTACCCATAAATTTGAAGTCTAATACCAACTAAAAGGGATTGGATATGAACAAGGTTAGAAATCTAAGGCTAATACTCATTTAAAATGGGGCTCGTGGAGTCATGACCAATTTGTCCGAAAATCCAAGGCTAACACCCCCTCCAAAAACAAAGTTCAATCATGTTTGGGGGAAAAGTCTATTACCCATAAATTTGAAGTCTAATACCAACTAAAAGGGATTGGATATGAACAAGGTTAGAAATCTAAGGCTAATACTCATTTAAAATGGGGCTCATCGAGTCAGGACCAATTTGTCCGAAAATCCAAGGCTAACACCCCCTCCAAAAACCAAGTTCTATCATTTTGGGGGGAAAAGTCTATTACCCATAAATTTGAAGTCTAATACCAACTAAAAGGTATTGGATATGAACAAGGTTAGAAATCTAAGGCTAATACTCATTTAAAATGGGGCTCGTGAAGTCAGGACCAATTTGTCCGAAAATCCAAGGCTAACACCCCCTCAACAAACCAAGTTCTATCATTTTGGGGGGAAAAGTCTATTACCCATAAATTTGAAGTCTAATACCAACTAAAAGGGATTGGATATGAACAAGGTTAGAAATATAAGGCTAATACTCATTTAAAATGGGGCTCGTCGAAGTCGGGACCAATTTGTCCGAAAAATCCAAGGCTAACACCCCCTCCAAAAACCAAGTTCTATCATTTTGGGGGGAAAAGTCTATTACCCATAAATTTGAAGTCTAATACCAACTAAAAGGGATTGGATATGAACAAGGTTAGAAATCTAAGGCTAATACTCATTTAAAATGGGGCTCGTCGAGTCAGGACCAATTTGTCCGAAAATCCAAGGCTAACACCCCCTCCAAACACCAAGTTCAATCATTTTTGGGGGGAAAAAGTCTATTACCCATAAATTTGAAGTCTAATACCAACTAAAAGGGTATTGGATATGAACAAGGTTATAAATCTAAGGCTAATACTCATTTAAAATGGGGCTCGTCGAGTCAGGACCAATTTGTCCGAAAATCCAAGGCTAACACGCCCCTCCAAAAACCAAGTTCTATCATTTTTGGGGGAAAAGTCTATTACCCATAAATTTGAAGTCTAATACCAACTAAAAGGGTATTGGATATGAACAAGGTTAGAAATCTAAGGCTAATACTCATTTAAAATGGGGCTCGTCAAGTCGGGGACCAATTTGTCCGAAAATCCAAGGCTAACACCCCCTCCAAAAACCAAGTTCTATCATTTTTGGGGGGGAAAAGTCTATTACCCATAAATTTGAAGTCTAATACCAACTAAAAGGGATTGGATATGAACAAGGTTAGAAATCTAAGGCTAATACTCATTTAAAATGGGGCTCGTCGAGTCAGGACCAATTTGTCCGAAAATCCAAGGCTAACACCCCCTCCAAAAACCAAGTTCAATCATTTTTGGGGGGAAAAGTCTATTACCCATAAATTTGAAGTCTAATACCAACTAAAAGGGTATTGGATATGAACAAGGTTAGAAATCTAAGGCTAATACTCATTTAAAATGGGGCTCGTCGAGTCAGGACCAATTTGTCCGAAAATCCAAGGCTAACACCCCCTCCAAAAACCAAGTTCTATCATTTTTGGGGGGAAAAGTCTATTACCCATAAATTTGAAGTCTAATACCAACTAAAAAGGGATTGGATATGAACAAGGTTATAAATCTAAGGCTAATACTCATTTAAAATGGGGCTCGTCGAGTCAGGGACCAATTTGTCCGAAAATCCAAGGCTAACACCCCCTCCAAAAACCAAGTTCTATCATTTTTGTGGGGGAAAAGTCTATTACCCATAAATTTGAAGTCTAATACCAACTAAAAGGGTATTGGATATGAACAAGGTTAGAAATCTAAGGCTAATACTCATTTAAAATGGGGCTCGTCGAGTCGGGACCAATTTGTCCGAAAATCCAAGGCTAACACCCCCTCCAAAAACCAAGTTCTATCATTTTTGGGGGGAAAAGTCTATTACCCATAAATTTGAAGTCTAATACCAACTAAAAGGGTATTGGATATGAACAAGGTTAGAAATCTAAGGCTAATACTCATTTAAAATGGGGCTCGTCAAGTCGGGACCAATTTGTCCGAAAAATCCAAGGCTAACACCCCCTCCAAAAAACCAAGTTCTATCATTTTGGGGGGAAAAGTCTATTACCCATAAATTTGAAGTCTAATACCAACTAAAAGGGATTGGATATGAACAAGGTTAGAAATCTAAGGCTAATACTCATTTAAAATGGGGGCTCGTCGAGTCGGGGACCAATTTGTCCGAAAATCCAAGGCTAACACCCCCTCCAAAAACCCAAGTTCTATCATTTTTGGGGGAAAAAGTCTATTACCCATAAATTTGAAGTCTAATACCAACTAAAAGGGTATTGGATATGAACAAGGTTAGAAATCTAAGGCTAATACTCATTTAAAATGGGGCTCGTCGAGTCGGGACCAATTTGTCCGAAAAATCCAAGGCTAACACCCCCTCCAAAAACCAAGTTCTATCATTTTTGGGGGAAAAGTCTATTACCCATAAATTTGAAGTCTAATACCAACTAAAAGGGCTTGGATATGAACAAGGTTAGAAATCTAAGGCTAATACTCATTTAAAATGGGGCTCGTCGAGTCAGGATCAATTTGTCCGAAAATCCAAGGCTAACACCCCCTCCAAAAACCAAAGTTCAATCATGTTTGGGGGGAAAAGTCTATTACCCATAAATTTGAAGTCTAATACCAACTAAAAGGGATTGGATATGAACAAGGTTAGAAATCTAAGGCTAATACTCATTTAAAATGGGGCTCGTCGAATCAGGACCAATTTGTCCGAAAATCCAAGGCTAACACCCCCTCCAAAAACCAAGTTCTATCATTTTTGGGGGGGAAAAGTCTATTACCCATAAATTTGAAGTCTAATACCAACTAAAAGGTATTGGATATGAACAAGGTTAGAAATCTAAGGCTAATACTCATTTAAAATGGGGCTCGTGAAGTCGGGACCAAATTTGTCCGAAAATCCAAGACTAACACCCCCTCCAAAAACCAAGTTCAATCATTTTTGGGGGGAAAAGTCTATTACCCATAAATTTGAAGTCTAATACCAACTAAAAGGGTATTGGATATGAACAAGGTTAGAAATATAAGGCTAATACTCATTTAAAATGGGGCTCGTGCGAGTCGGGACCAATTTGTCCGAAAATCCAAGGCTAACACCCCCTCCAAAAACCAAGTTCAATCATTTTTGGGGGGAAAAGTCTATTACCCATAAATTTGAAGTCTAATACCAACTAAAAGGGTATTGGATATGAACAAGGTTAGAAATCTAAGGCTAATACTCATTTAAAATGGGGCTCGTCGAGTCAGGGACCAATTTGTCCGAAAATCCAAGGCTAACACCCCCTCCAAAAACCAAGTTCTATCATTTTTGGGGGGAAAAGTCTATTACCCATAAATTTGAAGTCTAATACCAAACTAAAAGGGATTGGATATGAACAAGGTTAGAAATCTAAGGCTAATACTCATTTAAAATGGGGCTCGTCGAGTCGGGACCAATTTGTCCGAAAATCCAAGGCTAACACCCCCTCCAAAAACCAAGTTCTATCATTTTGGGGGGAAAAGTCTATTACCCATAAATTTGAAGTCTAATACCAACTAAAAGGGTATTGGATATGAACAAGGTTAGAAATCTAAGGCTAATACTCATTTAAAATGGGGCTCGTCGAGTCGGGACCAATTTGTCCGAAAAATCCAAGGCTAACACCCCCTCCAAAAAACCAAGTTCAATCATTTTTGGGGGGGAAAAGTCTATTACCCATAAATTTGAAGTCTAATACCAACTAAAAGGGTATTGGATATGAACAAGGTTAGAAATCTAAGGCTAATACTCATTTAAAATGGGGCTCGTGGAGTCAGTGACCAATTTGTCCGAAAAATCCAAGGCTAACACCCCCTCCAAAAAGCAAAGTTCAATCATGTTTGGGGGGAAAAGTCTATTACCCATAAATTTGAAGTCTAATACCAACTAAAAGGGATTGGATATGAACAAGGTTAGAAATCTAAGGCTAATACTCATTTAAAATGGGGCTCGTCGAGTCGGGACCAATTTGTCCGAAAATCCAAGGCTAACACCCCCTCCAAAAACCAAGTTCAATCACTTTTTGGGGGGAAAAAGTCTATTACCCATAAATTTGAAGTCTAATACCAACTAAAAGGGTATTGGATATGAACAAGGTTAGAAATCTAAGGCTAATACTCATTTAAAATGGGGCTCGTCAAGTCGGGACCAATTTGTCCGAAAATCCAAGGCTAACACCCCCTCCAAAAACCAAGTTCTATCATTTTTGGGGGGAAAAGTCTATTACCCATAAATTTGAAGTCTAATACCAACTAAAAGGGATTGGATATGAACAAGGTTAGAAATCTAAGGCTAATACTCATTTAAAATGGGGCTCGTCGAGTCGGGACCAATTTGTCCGAAAATCCAAGGCTAACACCCCCTCCAAAAACCCAAGTTCTATCATTTTTGGGGGGAAAAAGTCTATTACCCATAAATTTGAAGTCTAATACCAACTAAAAGGGTATTGGATATGAACAAGGTTAGAAATCTAAGGCTAATACTCATTTAAAATGGGGCTCGTCGAGTCAGGACCAATTTGTCCGAAAATCCAAGGCTAACACCCCCTCCAAAAACCAAGTTCAATCATTTTTGGGGGGAAAAGTCTATTACCCATAAATTTGAAGTCTAATACCAACTAAAAGGGTATTGTATATGAACAAGGTTAGAAATCTAAGGCTAATACTCATTTAAAATGGGGGCTCGTCGAGTCAGGACCAATTTGTCCGAAAATCCAAGGCTAACACCCCCTCCAAAAACCAAGTTCAATCATGTTTGGGGGGAAAAGTCTATTACCCATAAATTTGAAGTCTAATACCAACTAAAAGGGATTGGATATGAACAAGGTTAGAAATCTAAGGCTAATACTCATTTAAAATGGGGCTCATCGAGTCAGGACCAATTTGTCCGAAAATCCAAGGCTAACACCCCCTCCAAAAACCAAGTTCTATCATTTTGGGGGGAAAAGTCTATTACCCATAAATTTGAAGTCTAATACCAACTAAAAGGTATTGGATATGAACAAGGTTAGAAATCTAAGGCTAATACTCATTTAAAATGGGGCTCGTGAAGTCAGGACCAATTTGTCCGAAAATCCAAGGCTAACACCCCCTCCAAAAAACCAAGTTCTATCATTTTTGGGGGAAAAGTCTATTACCCATAAATTTGAAGTCTAATACCAACTAAAAGGGATTGGATATGAACAAGGTTAGAAATCTAAGGCTAATACTCATTTAAAATGGGGCTCGTCGAGTCAGGACCAATTTGTCCGAAAATCCAAGGCTAACACCCCCTCCAAAAACCAAGTTCAATCATTTTTGGGGGGGAAAAGTCTATTACCCATAAATTTGAAGTCTAATACCAACTAAAAGGGTATTGGATATGAACAAGGTTAGAAATCTAAGGCTAATACTCATTTAAAATGGGGCTCGTCGAGTCGGGACCAATTTGTCCGAAAAATCCAAGGCTAACACCCCCTCCAAAAACCAAGTTCTATCATTTTTGGGGGGGAAAAGTCTATTACCCATAAATTTGAAGTCTAATACCAACTAAAAGGGTATTGGATATGAACAAGGTTAGAAATCTAAGGCTAATACTCATTTAAAATGGGGCTCGTCGAGTCGGGACCAATTTGTCCGAAAATCCAAGGCTAACACCCCCTCCAAAAACCAAGTTCTATCATTTTTGGGGGGAAAAGTCTATTACCCATAAATTTGAAGTCTAATACCAACTAAAAGGGATTGGATATGAACAAGGTTAGAAATCTAAGGCTAATACTCATTTAAAATGGGGCTCGTCGAGTCAGGGACCAATTTGTCCGAAAAATCCAAGGCTAACACCCCCTCCAAAAACCAAGTTCAATCATTTTTGGGGGAAAAGTCTATTACCCATAAATTTGAAGTCTAATACCAACTAAAAGGGTATTGTATATGAACAAGGTTAGAAATCTAAGGCTAATACTCATTTAAAATGGGGCTCGTCGAGTCATGACCAATTTGTCCGAAAATCCAAGGCTAACACCCCCTCCAAAAACCAAGTTCAATCATGTTTGGGGGGAAAAGCCTATTACCCATAAATTTGAAGTCTAATACCAACTAAAAGGGATTGGATATGAACAAGGTTAGAAATCTAAGGCTAATACTCATTTAAAATGGGGCTCATCGAAGTCAGGACCAATTTGTCCGAAAATCCAAGGCTAACACCCCCCTCCAAAAACCAAGTTCTATCATTTTTAGGGGGGAAAAGTCTATTACCCATAAATTTGAAGTCTAATACCAACTAAAAGGTATTGGATATGAACAAGGTTAGAAATCTAAGGCTAATACTCATTTAAAATGGGGCTCGTCGAGTCGGGACCAATTTGTCCGAAAATCCAAGGCTAACACCCCCTCCAAAAACCAAGTTCTATCATTTTTGGGGGGAAAAGTCTATTACCCATAAATTTGAAGTCTAATATCAACTAAAAGGGATTGGATATGAACAAGGTTAGAAATCTAAGGCTAATACTCATTTAAAATGGGGCTCGTTGAGTCGGGACCAATTTGTCCGAAAATCCAAGGCTAACACCCCCTCCAAAAACCAAGTTCAATCATTTTTGGGGGAAAAGTCTATTACCCATAAATTTGAAGTCTAATACCAACTAAAAGGGATTGGATATGAACAAGGTTAGAAATCTAAGGCTAATACTCATTTATAAATGGGGCTCGTCGAGTCAGGACCAATTTGTCCGAAAAATCCAAGGCTAACACCCCCTCCAAAAAACCAAGTTCTATCATTTTAGTGGGAAAAGTCTATTACCCATAAATTTGAAGTCTAATACCAACTAAAAGGGATTGGATATGAACAAGGTTAGAAATCTAAGGCTAATACTCATTTAAAATGGGGCTCGTCGAGTCATGACCAATTTGTCCGAAAATCCAAGGCTAACACCCCCTCCAAAAACCAAAGTTCAATCATGTTTGGGGGGAAAAGTCTATTACCCATAAATTTGAAGTCTAATACCAACTAAAAGGGATTGGATATGAACAAGGTTAGAAATCTAAGGCTAATACTCATTTAAAATGGGGCTCGTCGAATCAGGACCAATTTGTCCGACAAATCCAAGGCTAACACCCCCTCCAAAACACCAAGTTCTATCATTTTTGGGGGGAAAAGCCTATTACCCATAAATTTGAAGTCTAATACCAACTAAAAGGGTATTGGATATGAACAAGGTTAGAAATCTAAGGCTAATACTCATTTAAAATGGGGCTCGTCGAGTCATGACCAATTTGTCCGAAAATCCAAGGCTAACACCCCCTCCAAAAACCAAGTTCAATCATGTTTGGGGGAAAAGTCTATTACCCATAAATTTGAAGTCTAATACCAACTAAAAGGTATTGGATATGAACAAGGTTAGAAATCTAAGGCTAATACTCATTTAAAATGGGGCTCGTCAAGTCAGGACCAATTTGTCCGAAAATCCAAGGCTAACACCCCCTCCAAAAACCCAAGTTCTATCATTTTTGGGGGGAAAAGTCTATTACCCATAAATTTGAAGTCTAATACCAACTAAAAGGGTATTGGATATGAACAAGGTTAGAAATCTAAGGCTAATACTCATTTATAAATGGGGCTCGTCAAGTCAGGACCAATTTGTCCGAAAAATCCAAGGCTAACACCCCCTCCAAAAACCAAGTTCTATCATTTTGGGGGGAAAAGTCTATTACCCATAAATTTGAAGTCTAATACCAACTAAAAGGTATTGGATATGAACAAGGTTAGAAATCTAAGGCTAATACTCATTTAAAATGGGGCTCGTCGAGTCAGGACCAATTTGTCCGAAAAATCCAAGGCTAACACCCCCTCCAAAAACCAAGTTCTATCATTTTTGGGGGGAAAAGTCTATTACCCATAAATTTGAAGTCTAATACCAAACTAAAAGGGATTGGATATGAACAAGGTTAGAAATCTAAGGCTAATACTCATTTAAAATGGGGCTCGTCGAGTCAGGGACCAATTTGTCCGAAAATCCAAGGCTAACACCCCCTCCAAAAACCAAGTTCTATCATTTTTGGGGGGAAAAGTCTATTACCCATAAATTTGAAGTCTAATACCAACTAAAAGGGTATTGGATATGAACAAGGTTAGAAATCTAAGGCTAATACTCATTTAAAATGGGGCTCGTCGAGTCGGGACCAATTTGTCCGAAAATCCAAGGCTAACACCCCCTCCAAAAACCCAAGTTCTATCATTTTGGGGGGGAAAAGTCTATTACCCATAAATTTGAAGTCTAATACCAACTAAAAGGTATTGGATATGAACAAGGTTAGAAATCTAAGGCTAATACTCATTTAAAATGGGGCTCGTCGAGTCAGGACCAATTTGTCCGAAAATCCAAGGCTAACACCCCCTCCAAAAACCAAGTTCTATCATTTTGGGGGGAAAAGTCTATTACCCATAAATTTGAAGTCTAATACCAACTAAAAGGGCTTGGATATGAACAAGGTTAGAAATCTAAGGCTAATACTCATGTAAATGGGGCTCGTGGAGTCATGATCAGTTTGTCCACAAGTCCAAGGCTAACACCCCCTCCAAAAACCAAGTTCTATCATTTTGGGGGGAAAAGCCTATTACCTATAAATTTGAAGTCTAATACCAACTAAAAGGTATTGGATATGAACAAGGTTAGAAATCTAAGGCTAATACTCATTTAAAATGGGGCTCGTCAAGTCAGGACCAATTTGTCCGAAAATCCAAGGCTAACACCCCCTCCAAAAACCAAGTTCTATCATTTTGGGGGGAAAAGTCTATTACCCATAAATTTGAAGTCTAATACCAACTAAAAGGGATTGGATATGAACAAGGTTAGAAATTTAAGTCTAATACTCATTTAAATGGGGCTCGTCGAATAAGGATCAATTTGTCCACAAGTCCAAGGCTAACACCCCCTCCAAAAACCAAGTTCTATCATTTTGGGGGGAAAAGCCTATTACCTATAAATTTGAAGTCTAATACCAACTAAAAGGTATTGGATATGAACAAGGTTAGAAATCTAAGGCTAATACTCATTTAAAATGGGGCTCGTGAAGTCAGGACCAATTTGTCTGAAAATCCAAGACTAACACCCCCTCCAAAAACCAAGTTCAATCATTTTTGGGGGAAAAGTCTATTACCCATAAATTTGAAGTCTAATACCAACTAAAAGGTATTGGATATGAACAAGGTTAGAAATCTAAGGCTAATACTCATTTAAAATGGGGCTCGTGCAAGTCGGGACCAATTTGTCCGAAAAATCCAAGGCTAACACCCCCTCCAAAAACCAAGTTCTATCATTTTTGGGGGGAAAAGTCTATTACCCATAAATTTGAAAGTCTAATACCAACTAAAAGGGATTGGATATGAACAAGGTTAGAAATCTAAGGCTAATACTCATTTAAAATGGGGCTCGTCGAGTCGGGACCAATTTGTCCGAAAAATCCAAGGCTAACACCCCTCCAAAAACCAAGTTCCATCATTTTTGGGGGAAAAGTCTATTACCCATAAATTTGAAGTCGAATACCAACTAAAAGGTATTGGATATGAATAAGGTTAGAAATCTAAGGCTCATACTCATTTAAATGGGGCTCGTCGAATCAAGGATCAATTTGTCCGAAAAATCCAAGGATAACACCCTTCTCCAAAAACCAAGTTCTATCATTTTGGGGGAAAAGTCTATTACCCATAAATTTGAAAGTCTAATACCAACTAAAAGGGATTGGATATGAACAAGGTTAGAAATCTAAGGCTAATACTAATTTAAAATGGGGCTCGTTGAGTCGGGACCAATTTGTCCGAAAAATCCAAGGCTAACACCCCTCCAAAAACCAAGTTCCATCATTTTTGGGGGGAAAAGTCTATTACCCATAAATTTGAAGTCTAATACCAACTAAAAGGGTATTGGATATGAATAAGGTTAGAAATCTAAGGCTAATACTCATTTAAAATGGGGCTCGTCGAATCAGGATCAATTTGTCCGAAAAATCCAAGGCTAACACCTCCTCCAAAAACCAAGTTCTATCATTTTGGGGGGGAAAAGTCTATTACCCATTAAATTTGAAGTCTAATACCAACTAAAAAGGTATTGGATATGAACAAGGTTAGAAATCTAAGGCTAATACTCAATTCAAAATGGGGCTCGTCGAAGTCAGGGATCAATTTGTCCGAAAATCCAAGGCTAACACCCCCTCCAAAAACCAAGTTCTATCATTTTTGGGGGAAAAGTCTATTACCCATAAATTTGAAGTCTAATACCAACTAAAAAGGGATTGGATATGAACAAGGTTATAAATCTAAGCCTAATACTCATTTAAAATGGAGCTCATCGAGTCAGGACCAATTTGTCCGAAAATCCAAGGCTAACACCCCCTCCAAAAACCAAGTTCTATCATTTTTGTGGGAAAAGTCTATTACCCATAAATTTGAAGTCTAATACCAACTAAAAGGGATTGGATATGAACAAGGTTATAAATCTAAGGCTAATACTCATTTAAAATGGGGCTCGTCGAGTCAGGACCAATTTGTCCGAAAATCCAAGGCTAACACCCCCTCCAAAAACCAAGTTCAATCATTTTTGGGGGGAAAAGTCTATTACCCATAAATTTGAAGTCTAATACCAACTAAAAGGTATTGGATATGAACAAGGTTAGAAATCTAAGGCTAATACTCATTTAAAATGGGGCTCGTCAAGTCAGGACCAATTTGTCCGAAAATCCAAGGCTAACACCCCCTCCAAAAACCAAGTTCTATCATTTTTGTGGGAAAAGTCTATTACCCATAAATTTGAAGTCTAATACCAACTAAAAGGGATTGGATATGAACAAGGTTAGAAATCTAAGGCTAATACTCATTTAAAATGGGGCTCGTCGAGTCAGGACCAATTTGTCCGAAAAATCCAAAGGCTAACACCCCCTCCAAAAACCAAGTTCTATCATTTTGGGGGGAAAAGTCTATTACCCATAAATTTGAAGTCTAATACCAACCAAAAGGGATTGGATATGAACAAGGTTAGAAATCTAAGGCTAATACTCATTTAAAATGGGGCTCGTCGAGTCAGGACCAATTTGTCCGAAAATCCAAGGCTAACACCCCCTCCAAAAACCAAGTTCTATCATTTTTGGGGGGAAAACTCTATTACCCATAAATTTGAAGTCTAATACCAACTAAAAGGTATTGGATATGAACAAGGTTAGAAATCTAAGGCTAATACTCATTTAAAATGGGGCTCGTCGAGTCGTGACCAATTTGTCCGAAAATCCAAGGCTAACACTCCCTTCCAAAAACCAAGTTCTATCATTTTGGGGTGGGAAAAGTCTATTACCCATAAATTTGAAGTCTAATACCAACTAAAAGGGATTGGATATGAACAAGGTTAGAAATCTAAGGCTAATACTCATTTAAAAATGGGGCTCGTCGAAGTCGGGGACCAATTTGTCCGAAAATCCAAGGCTAACACCCCCTCCAAAAACCAAGTTCTATCATTTTTGGGGGGAAAAGTCTATTACCCATAAATTTGAAGTCTAATACCAACTAAAAGGGATTGGATATGAACAAGGTTAGAAATCTAAGGCTAATACTCATTTAAAATGGGGCTCGTCGAGTCATGACCAATTTGTCCCGAAAAATCCAAGGCTAACACCCCCTCCAAAAACCAAGTTCAATCATTTTTGGGGGGGAAAAAGTCTATTACCCATAAATTTGAAGTCTAATACCAACTAAAAGGGTATTGGATATGAACAAGGTTAGAAATCTAAGGCTAATACTCATTTAAAATGGGGCTCGTCAAGTCAGGGATCAATTTGTCCGAAAATCCAAGGCTAACACCCTCCCTCCAAAAACCAAGTTCTATCATTTTGGGGGGGAAAAAGTCTATTACCCATAAATTTGAAGTCTAATACCAACTAAAAGGGATTGGATATGAACAAGGTTAGAAATCTAAGGCTAATACTCATTTAAAATGGGGCTCGTCGAGTCATGACCAATTTGTCCGAAAAATCCAAGGCTAACACCCCCTCCAAAAACCAAGTTCTATCATTTTTGGGGGGGAAAAGTCTATTACCCATAAATTTGAAGTCTAATACCAACTAAAAGGGATTGGATATGAACAAGGTTAGAAATGTAAGGCTAATACTCATTTAAAATGGGGCTCGTCGAGTCAGGACCAATTTGTCCGAAAATCCAAGGCTAACACCCCCTCCAAAAAACCAAGTTCTATCATTTTTGTGGGAAAAGTCTATTACCCATAAATTTGAAGTCTAATACCAACTAAAAGGGATTGGATATGAACAAGGTTAGAAATCTAAGGCTAATACTCATTTAAAATGGGGCTCGTCGAGTCAGGGACCAATTTGTCCAGAAAATCCAAGGCTAACACCCCCTCCAAAAACCAAGTTCTATCATTTTTGGGGGGAAAAGTCTATTACCCATAAATTTGAAGTCTAATACCAACTAAAAGGGATTGGATATGAACAAGGTTAGAAATCTAAGGCTAATACTCATTTAAAATGGGGCTCGTCGAAGTCGGGATCAATTTGTCCGAAAAATCCAAGGCTAACACCCCCTCCAAAAACCAAGTTCTATCATTTTGGGGGGGAAAAGTCTATTACCCATAAATTTGAAGTCTAATACCAACTAAAAGGGATTGGATATGAACAAGGTTAGAAATCTAAGGCTAATACTCATTTAAAATGGGGCTCGTCGAGTCAGGGACCAATTTGTCCAGAAAATCCAAGGCTAACACCCCCTCCAAAAACCAAGTTCAATCATTTTTGGGGGGAAAAAGTCTATTACCCATAAATTTGAAGTCTAATACCAACTAAAAGGGTATTGGATATGAACAAGGTTAGAAATCTAAGGCTAATACTCATTTAAAATGGGGCTCGTCAAGTCAGGGACCAATTTGTCCGAAAAATCCAAGGCTAACACCCTCCCTCCAAAAACCAAGTTCTATCATTTTTGGGGGGGAAAAGTCTATTACCCATAAATTTGAAGTCTAATACCAACTAAAAGGGTATTGGATATGAACAAGGTTAGAAATCTAAGGCTAATACTCATTTAAAATGGGGCTCGTCGAGTCAGGGATCAATTTGTCCAGAAAATCCAAGGCTAACACCCCCTCCAAAAAACCAAGTTCTATCATTTTGGGGGGGAAAAGTCTATTACCCATAAATTTGAAGTCTAATACCAACTAAAAGGGATTGGATATGAACAAGGTTAGAAATCTAAGGCTAATACTCATTTCAAAATGGGGGCTCGTGAAGTCGGGATCAATTTGTCCGAAAAATCCAAGGCTAACACCCCCTCCAAAAACCAAGTTCTATCATTTTGGGGGGAAAAGTCTATTACCCATAAATTTGAAGTCTAATACCAACTAAAAGGGATTGGATATGAACAAGGTTAGAAATCTAAGGCTAATACTCATTTAAAATGGAGCTCGTCGAGTCAGGACCAATTTGTCCGAAAATCCAAGGGTAACACCCCCTCCAAAAACCAAGTTCAATCATTTTTGGGGGGAAAAGTCTATTACCCATAAATTTGAAGTCTAATACCAACTAAAAGGTATTGGATATGAACAAGGTTAGAAATCTAAGGCTAATACTCATTTAAAATGGGGCTCGTCGAGTCAGGGATCAATTTGTCAGAAAATCCAAGGCTAACACCCCCTCCAAAAACCAAGTTCTATCATTTTTGGGGGGAAAAAGTCTATTACCCATAAATTTGAAGTCTAATACCAACTAAAAGGGATTGGATATGAACAAGGTTAGAAATATAAGGCTAATACTCATTTAAAATGGGGCTCGTGAAGTCGGGATCAATTTGTCCAGAAAATCCAAGGCTAACACCCCCTCCAAAAACCAAGTTCTATCATTTTTGGGGGGAAAAGTCTATTACCCATAAATTTGAAGTCTAATACCAACTAAAAGGGATTGGATATGAACAAGGTTAGAAATCTAAGGCTAATACTCATTTAAAATGGGGCTCGTCGAGTCAGGGACCAATTTGTCCGAAAATCCAAGGCTAACACCCCCTCCAAAAACCAAGTTCTATCATTTTTGGGGGGAAAAGTCTATTACCCATAAATTTGAAGTCTAATACCAACTAAAAGGGTATTGGATATGAACAAGGTTAGAAATCTAAGGCTAATACTCATTTAAAATGGGGCTCGTCGAGTCAGGGACCAATTTGTCCGAAAATCCAAGGCTAACACCCCCTCCAAAAACCAAGTTCTATCATTTTGGGGGGAAAAAGTCTATTACCCATAAATTTGAAGTCTAATACCAACTAAAAAGGGATTGGATATGAACAAGGTTAGAAATCTAAGGCTAATACTCATTTAAAATGGGGCTCGTCGAGTCAGGATCAATTTGTCCGAAAAATCCAAGGCTAACACCCCCTCCAAAAACCAAGTTCTATCATTTTTGGGGGGGAAAAGTCTATTACCCATAAATTTGAAGTCTAATACCAACTAAAAGGGTATTGGATATGAACAAGGTTAGAAATCTAAGGCTAATACTCATTTAAAATGGGGCTCGTGGAGTCAGGATCAATTTGTCCGAAAAATCCAAGGCTAACACCCCCTCCAAAAACCAAAGTTCAATCATGTTTTGGGGGGAAAAAGTCTATTACCCATAAATTTGAAGTCTAATACCAACTAAAAAGGGTATTGGATATGAACAAGGTTAGAAAATCTAAGGCTAATACTCATTTAAAATGGGGCTCGTCGAGTCAGGGACCAATTTGTCCAGAAAATCCAAGGCTAACACCCCCTCCAAAAACCAAGTTCTATCATTTTTGGGGGGGAAAAAGTCTATTACCCATAAATTTGAAGTCTAATACCAACTAAAAGGGTATTGGATATGAACAAGGTTAGAAATCTAAGGCTAATACTCATTTCAAAATGGGGCTCGTGAAGTCGGGATCAATTTGTCCAGAAAATCCAAGGCTAACACCCCCTCCAAAAACCAAGTTCTATCATTTTGGGGGGAAAAAGTCTATTACCCATAAATTTGAAGTCTAATACCAACTAAAAGGGATTGGATATGAACAAGGTTAGAAATCTAAGGCTAATACTCATTTAAAATGGGGCTCGTCGAGTCGAGGACCAATTTGTCCAGAAAATCCAAGGCTAACACCCCCTCCAAAAACCAAGTTCTATCATTTTTGGGGGGAAAAAGTCTATTACCCATAAATTTGAAGTCTAATACCAACTAAAAGGGTATTGGATATGAACAAGGTTAGAAATCTAAGGCTAATACTCATTTAAAATGGGGCTCGTCGAGTCGAGGACCAATTTGTCCAGAAAATCCAAGGCTAACACCCCCTCCAAAAACCAAGTTCTATCATTTTTGGGGGGGAAAAGTCTATTACCCATAAATTTGAAGTCTAATACCAAGCAAAAAGGGATTGGATATGAACAAGGTTAGAAATCTAAGGCTAATACTCATTTAAAATGGGGCTCGTCGAGTCAGGGACCAATTTGTCCAGAAAATCCAAGGCTAACACCCCCTCCAAAAACCAAGTTCTATCATTTTGGGGGGAAAAGTCTATTACCCATAAATTTGAAGTCTAATACCAACTAAAAGGGATTGGATATGAACAAGGTTAGAAATCTAAGGCTAATACTCATTTAAATGGGGCTCGTCGAGTCAGGATCAATTTGTCCGAAAATCCAAGGCTAACACCCCCTCCAAAAACCAAGTTCTATCATTTTTGGGGGAAAAGTCTATTACCCATAAATTTGAAGTCTAATACCAACTAAAAGGGATTGGATATGAACAAGGTTAGAAATCTAAGGCTAATACTCATTTAAAATGGGGCTCGTCGAATAAGGGATCAATTTGTCCGAAAAATCCAAGGCTAACACCCCCCTCCAAAAACCAAGTTCTATCATTTTTGGGGGGAAAAGTCTATTACCCATAAATTTGAAGTCTAATACCAACTAAAAAGGGATTGGATATGAACAAGGTTAGAAATCTAAGGCTAATACTCATTTAAAATGGGGCTCGTCGAGTCAGGGACCAATTTGTCCGAAAAATCCAAGGCTAACACCCCCTCCAAAAACCAAGTTCTATCATTTTTGGGGGGGAAAAAGTCTATTACCCATAAATTTGAAGTCTAATACCAACTAAAAGGGATTGGATATGAACAAGGTTAGAAATCTAAGGCTAATACTCATTTAAAATGGGGGCTCGTCGAGTCAGGGACCAATTTGTCCAGAAAATCCAAGGCTAACACCCCCTCCAAAAACCAAGTTCTATCATTTTGGGGGGGAAAAAGTCTATTACCCATAAATTTGAAGTCTAATACCAACTAAAAGGGATTGGATATGAACAAGGTTAGAAATCTAAGGCTAATACTCATTTAAAATGGGGCTCGTGGAGTCAGGATCAATTTGTCCGAAAAATCCAAGGCTAACACCCCCCTCCAAAAACCAAGTTCTATCATTTTGGGGGGGAAAGTCTATTACCCATAAATTTGAAGTCTAATACCAACTAAAAGGGATTGGATATGAACAAGGTTAGAAATCTAAGGCTAATACTCATTTAAAATGGGGCTCGTCGAGTAAGGATCAATTTGTCCGAAAATCCAAGGCTAACACCCCCTCCAAAAACCAAGTTCTATCATTTTGGGGGGAAAAGTCTATTACCCATAAATTTGAAGTCTAATACCAACTAAAAGGGATTGGATATGAACAAGGTTAGAAATCTAAGGCTAATACTCATTTAAAATGGGGCTCGTCGAGTCAGGACCAATTTGTCCGAAAATCCAAGGCTAACACCCCCTCCAAAAAACCAAGTTCTATCATTTTTGGTGGGGAAAAGTCTATTACCCATAAATTTGAAGTCTAATACCAACTAAAAGGGATTGGATATGAACAAGGTTAGAAATCTAAGGCTAATACTCATTTAAAATGGGGGCTCGTCGAGTCGGGACCAATTTGTCCGAAAATCCAAGGCTAACACCCCCTCCAAAAAACCAAGTTCTATCATTTTTGGGGGGGGAAAAAGTCTATTACCCATAAATTTGAAGTCTAATACCAACTAAAAGGGATTGGATATGAACAAGGTTAGAAATCTAAGGCTAATACTCATTTAAAATGGGGCTCGTCGAGTCAGGACCAATTTGTCCGAAAATCCAAGGCTAACACCCCCTCCAAAAACCAAGTTCTATCATTTTTGGGGGGAAAAGTCTATTACCCATAAATTTGAAGTCTAATACCAAGAAAAAGGGATTGGATATGAACAAGGTTAGAAATTTAAGGCTAATACTCATTTAAAATGGGGCTCGTTAAGTCAGGACCAATTTGTCCAAAAATCCAAGGCTAACACCCCCTCCAAAAACCAAGTTCTATCATTTTGGGGGCAAAAGTCTATTACCCATAAATTTGAAGTCTAATACCAACTAAAAGGAATTGGATATGAACAAGGTTAGAAATCTAAGGCTAATACTCATTTAAAATGGGGCTCGTCGAGTCAGGGATCAATTTGTCCAGAAAATCCAAGGCTAACACCCCCTCCAAAAACCAAGTTCTATCATTTTTGGGGGGAAAAAGTCTATTACCCATAAATTTGAAGTCTAATACCAACTAAAAGGGATTGGATATGAACAAGGTTAGAAATCTAAGGCTAATACTCATTTAAAATGGGGCTCGTCGAGTCAGGATCAATTTGTCCGAAAAATCCAAGGCTAACACCCCCTCCAAAAACCAAGTTCTATCATTTTTGGGGGGGAAAAGTCTATTACCCATAAATTTGAAGTCTAATACCAACTAAAAGGGATTGGATATGAACAAGGTTAGAAATCTAAGGCTAATACTCATTTAAAATGGGGCTCGTCGAGTCAGGACCAATTTGTCCGAAAATCCAAGGCTAACACCCCCTCCAAAAACCAAGTTCTATCATTTTGGGGGGGAAAAGTCTATTACCCATAAATTTGAAGTCTAATACCAACTAAAAGGGATTGGATATGAACAAGGTTAGAAATCTAAGGCTAATACTCATTTAAAATGGGGCTCGTCGAGTCAGGATCAATTTGTCCGAAAATCCAAGGCTAACACCCCCTCCAAAAACCAAGTTCTATCATTTTTGGGGGGAAAAGTCTATTACCCATAAATTTGAAGTCTAATACCAACTAAAAGGGATTGGATATGAACAAGGTTAGAAATCTAAGGCTAATACTCATTTAAAATGGGGCTCGTCGAAGTCAGGGACCAATTTGTCCGAAAAATCCAAGGCTAACACCCCCTCCAAAAACCAAGTTCTATCATTTTTGGGGGGAAAAGTCTATTACCCATAAATTTGAAGTCTAATACCAACTAAAAAGGGATTGGATATGAACAAGGTTAGAAATCTAAGGCTAATACTCATTTAAAATGGGGCTCGTCGAGTCAGGGACCAATTTGTCCGAAAAATCCAAGGCTAACACCCCCTCCAAAAACCAAGTTCTATCATTTTGGGGGGAAAAGTCTATTACCCATAAATTTGAAGTCTAATACCAACTAAAAGGGATTGGATATGAACAAGGTTAGAAATCTAAGGCTAATACTCATTTAAAATGGGGCTCGTCGAGTCAGGACCAATTTGTCCAAAAATCCAAGGCTAACACCCCCTCCAAAACACCAAAGTTCAATCATGTTTGGGGGAAAAAGTCTATTACCCATAAATTTGAAGTCTAATACCAACTAAAAGGGATTGGATATGAACAAGGTTAGAAATCTAAGGCTAATACTCATTTAAAATGGGGCTCGTCGAGTCAGGATCAATTTGTCCGAAAATCCAAGGCTAACACCCCCTCCAAAAACCAAGTTCAATCATTTTTGGGGGGGAAAAGTCTATTACCCATAAATTTGAAGTCTAATACCAACTAAAAGGGATTGGATATGAACAAGGTTAGAAATCTAAGGCTAATACTCATTTAAAATGGGGCTCGTCGAGTCAGGACCAATTTGTCCGAAAATCCAAGGCTAACACCCCCTCCAAAAACCAAGTTCTATCATTTTTGGGGGAAAAGTCTATTACCCATAAATTTGAAGTCTAATACCAACTAAAAGGGATTGGATATGAACAAGGTTAGAAATCTAAGGCTAATACTCATTTAAATGGGGCTCGTCGAATAAGGATCAATTTGTCCGAAAAATCCAAGGCTAACACCCCCTCCAAAAAACCAAGTTCTATCATTTTGGGGGGAAAAGTCTATTACCCATAAATTTGAAGTCTAATACCAACTAAAAAGGGATTGGATATGAACAAGGTTAGAAATATAAGGCTAATACTCATGTAAAATGGGGCTCGTGGAGTCATGATCAATTTGTCCGAAAAATCCAAGGCTAACACCCCCTCCAAAACACCAAAGTTCAATCATGTTTGGGGGGAAAAAGTCTATTACCCATAAATTTGAAGTCTAATACCAACTAAAAGGGATTGGATATGAACAAGGTTAGAAATCTAAGGCTAATACTCATTTAAAATGGGGCTCGTCGAATCAGGATCAATTTGTCCGAAAATCCAAGGCTAACACCCCCTCCAAAAACCAAGTTCTATCATTTTGGGGGGAAAAGTCTATTACCCATAAATTTGAAGTCTAATACCAACTAAAAGGGATTGGATATGAACAAGGTTAGAAATCTAAGGCTAATACTCATTTAAAATGGGGCTCGTGGAGTCAGTGATCAATTTGTCCGAAAAATCCAAGGCTAACACCCCCTCCAAAAACCAAGTTCTATCATTTTTGGGGGAAAAAGTCTATTACCCATAAATTTGAAGTCTAATACCAACTAAAAAGGGATTGGATATGAACAAGGTTAGAAATATAAGGCTAATACTCATTTAAAATGGGGCTCGTCGAGTCAGGGACCAATTTGTCCGAAAAATCCAAGGCTAACACCCCCTCCAAAAACCAAGTTCTATCATTTTGGGGGGAAAAGTCTATTACCCATAAATTTGAAGTCTAATACCAACTAAAAGGGATTGGATATGAACAAGGTTAGAAATCTAAGGCTAATACTCATTTAAAATGGGGCTCGTCGAGTCAGGATCAATTTGTCCGAAAATCCAAGGCTAACACCCCCTCCAAAAACCAAGTTCTATCATTTTGGGGGGAAAAGTCTATTACCCATAAATTTGAAGTCTAATACCAACTAAAAGGGATTGGATATGAACAAGGTTAGAAATCTAAGGCTAATACTCATTTAAAATGGGGCTCGTCGAGTCAGGACCAATTTGTCCGAAAAATCCAAGGCTAACACCCCCTCCAAAAACCAAGTTCAATCATTTTTGGGGGAAAAGTCTATTACCCATAAATTTGAAGTCTAATACCAACTAAAAGGTATTGGATATGAACAAGGTTAGAAATCTAAGGCTAATACTCATTTAAAATGGGGCTCGTCGAGTCAGGACCAATTTGTCCGAAAATCCAAGGCTAACACCCCCTCCAAAAACCAAGTTCTATCATTTTGGGGGAAAAGTCTATTACCCATAAATTTGAAGTCTAATACCAAGAAAAAGGGATTGGATATGAACAAGGTTAGAAATCTAAGGCTAATACTCATTAAAATGGGGCTCGTCGAGTCAGGACCAATTATTCCAAAAATCCAAGGCTAACACCCCTCCAAAAACCAAGTTCTATCATTTTGGGGGAAAAGTCTATTACCCATAAATTTGAAGTCTAATACCAACAAAAAGGGATTGGATATGAACAAGGTTAGAAATATAAGGCTAATACTCATGTAAATGGGGCTCGTGGAGTCATGATCAATTTGTCCGAAAATCCAAGGCTAACACCCCCTCCAAACACAAAGTTCAATCATGTTTGGGGGAAAAGTCTATTACCCATAAATTTGAAGTCTAATACCAACTAAAAGGGATTGGATATGAACAAGGTTAGAAATCTAAGGCTAATACTCATTTAAATGGGGGCTCGTCGAATAAGGATCAATTTGTCCGAAAAATCCAAGGCTAACACCCCCTCCAAAAACCAAGTTCTATCATTTTGGGGGGAAAAAGTCTATTACCCATAAATTTGAAGTCTAATACCAACTAAAAAGGGATTGGATATGAACAAGGTTAGAAATCTAAGACTAATACTCATTTAAAATGGGGCTCGTCGAGTCATGACCAATTTGTCCGAAAAATCCAAGGCTAACACCCCCTCCAAAAACCAAGTTCAATCATTTTTGGGGGAAAAGTCTATTACCCATAAATTTGAAGTCTAATACCAACTAAAAGGGTATTGGATATGAACAAGGTTAGAAATCTAAGGCTCATACTCAATTAAAATGGGGCTCGTCAAGTTAGGATCAATTTGTCCGAAAATCCAAGGCTAACACCTCCTCCAAAAACCAAGTTCTATCATTTTGGGGGGAAAAGTCTATTACCCATAAATTTGAAGTCTAATACCAACTAAAAGGGATTGGATATGAACAAGGTTAGAAATCTAAGGCTAATACTCATTTAAAATGGGGCTCATGAAGTCAGGACCAATTTGTCCGAAAATCCAAGGCTAACACCCCCTCCAAAAACCAAGTTCTATCATTTTGGGGGGAAAAGTCTATTACCCATAAATTTGAAGTCTAATACCAAGAAAAAGGGATTGGATATGAACAAGGTTAGAAATCTAAGGCTAATACTCATTTAAAATGGGCCTTGTCGAGTCAGGACCAATTTGTCCGAAAATCCAAGGCTAACACCCCCTCCAAAAACCAAGTTCTATCATTTTGGGGGGAAAAGTCTATTACCCATAAATTTGAAGTCTAATACCAAACTAAAAGGGATTGGATATGAACAAGGTTAGAAATCTAAGGCTAATACTCATTTAAAATGGGGCTCGTTGAGTCACGACTCAATTTGTCCGAAAAATCCAAGGCTAACACCCCCTCCAAAACACAAAGTTCAATCATGTTTTGGGGGAAAAAGTCTATTACCCATAAATTTGAAGTCTAATACCAACTAAAAGGGCTTGGATATGAACAAGGTTAGAAATCTAAGGCTAATACTCATTTAAAATGGGGCTCGTCGAGTCATGATCAATTTGTCCGAAAAATCCAAGGCTAACACCCCCTCCAAAAACCAAAGTTCAATCATGTTTGGGGGGAAAAGTCTATTACCCATAAATTTGAAGTCTAATACCAACTAAAAGGGATTGGATATGAACAAGGTTAGAAATATAAGGCTAATACTCATTTAAAATGGGGCTCGTCGAAGTAAGGATCAATTTGTCCGAAAAATCCAAGGCTAACACCCCCTCCAAAAACCAAGTTCTATCATTTTTGGGGGGAAAAGTCTATTACCCATAAATTTGAAGTCTAATACCAAATAAAAGGGATTGGATATGAACAAGGTTAGAAATCTAAGGCTAATACTCATTTAAAATGGGGCTCGTGGAGTCATGATCAATTTGTCCGAAAAATCCAAGGCTAACACCCCCTCCAAAAACCAAGTTCTATCATTTTGGGGGGAAAAGTCTATTACCCATAAATTTGAAGTATAATACCAACTAAAAGGTATTGGATATGAACAAGGTTAGAAATCTAAGGCTAATACTCATTTAAATGGGGCTCGTCGAATAAGGATCAATTTGTCCGAAAATCCAAGGCTAACACCCCCTCCAAAAACCAAGTTCTATCATTTTGGGGGGAAAAGTCTATTACCCATAAATTTGAAGTCTAATACCAACAAAAAGGGATTGGATATGAACAAGGTTAGAAATATAAGGCTAATACTCATGTAAATGGGGCTCGTGGAGTCATGATCAATTTGTCCAAAAATCCAAGGCAACACCCCCTCCAAACACAAAGTTCAATCATGTTTGGGGGAAAAGTCTATTACCCATAAATTTGAAGTCTAATACCAACTAAAAGGGATTGGATATGAACAAGGTTAGAAATCTAAGGCTAATACTCATTTAAATGGGGCTCGTCGAATAAGGATCAATTTGTCCGAAAATCCAAGGCTAACACCCCCTCCAAAAACCAAGTTCTATCATTTTTGGGGGAAAAGTCTATTACCCATAAATTTGAAGTCTAATACCAACTAAAAAGGGATTGGATATGAACAAGGTTAGAAATCTAAGGCTAATACTCATTTAAAATGGGGCTCGTCGAATAAGGATCAATTTGTCCGAAAATCCAAGGCTAACACCCCCTCCAAAAACCAAGTTCTATCATTTTGGGGGGAAAAGTCTATTACCCATAAATTTGAAGTCTAATACCAACTAAAAGGGTATTGGATATGAACAAGGTTAGAAATCTAAGGCTAATACTCATGTAAATGGGGCTCGTGGAGTCATGATCAATTTGTCCGAAAATCCAAGGCTAACACCCCTCCAAAAACCAAGTTCAATCATTTTTGGGGGGAAAAGTCTATTACCCATAAATTTGAAGTCTAATACCAACTAAAAGGGATTGGATATGAACAAGGTTAGAAATCTAAGGCTAATACTCATTTAAAATGGGGCTCGTCGAATCAGGATCAATTTGTCCGAAAAATCCAAGGCTAACACCCCCTCCAAAAACCAAGTTCTATCATTTTTGGGGGGAAAAGTCTATTACCCATAAATTTGAAGTCTAATACCAACTAAAAGGGTATTGGATATGAACAAGGTTAGAAATCTAAGGCTAATACTCATTTCAAAATGGGGCTCGTCGAAGTCAGGGATCAATTTGTCCGAAAATCCAAGGCTAACACCCCCTCCAAAAACCAAGTTCTATCATTTTGGGGGGAAAAGTCTATTACCCATAAATTTGAAGTCTAATACCAACTAAAAGGGATTGGATATGAACAAGGTTAGAAATCTAAGGCTAATACTCATTTAAAATGGGGCTCGTCGAGTCAGGACCAATTTGTCCGAAAATCCAAGGTTAACACCCCCTCCAAAAACCAAGTTCTATCATTTTGGGGGGAAAAGTCTATTACCCATAAATTTGAAGTCTAATACCAAGAAAAAGGGATTGGATATGAACAAGGTTAGAAATCTAAGGCTAATACTCATTTAAAATGGGGCTCATCGAGTCAGGACCAATTTGTCCGTAAAACCAAGGCTAACACCCCCTCCAAAAACCAAGTTCTATCATTTTGGGGGGAAAAGTCTATTACCCATAAATTTGAAGTCTAATACCAACTAAAAGGGATTGGATATGAACAAGGTTAGAAATATAAGGCTAATACTCATTTAAAATGGGGCTCGTCGAATAAGGATCAATTTGTCCGAAAATCCAAGGCTAACACCCCCTCCATAAACCAAGTTCTATCATTTTTGGGGGGAAAAGTCTATTACCCATAAATTTGAAGTCTAATACCAACTAAAAAGGGATTGGATATGAACAAGGTTAGAAATCTAAGGCTAATACTCATGTAAAATGGGGCTCGTGGAGTCATGATCAATTTGTCCGAAAAATCCAAGGCTAACACCCCCTCCAAAAACAAAGTTCAATCATGTTTGGGGGAAAAGTCTATTACCCATAAATTTGAAGTCTAATACCAACTAAAAGGGATTGGATATGAACAAGGTTAGAAATCTAAGGCTAATACTCATTTAAATGGGGCTCGTCGAATAAGGATCAATTTGTCCGAAAATCCAAGGCTAACACCCCCTCCAAAAACCAAGTTCTATCATTTTGGGGGGGAAAGTCTATTACCCATAAATTTGAAGTCTAATACCAACTAAAAGGGATTGGATATGAACAAGGTTAGAAATATAAGGCTAATACTCATGTAAATGGGGCTCGTGGAGTCATGATCAATTTGTCCAAAAATCCAAGGCAACACCCCCTCCAAACACAAAGTTCAATCATGTTTGGGGGAAAAGTCTATTACCCATAAATTTGAAGTCTAATACCAACTAAAAGGTATTGGATATGAACAAGGTTAGAAATCTAAGGCTAATACTCATTTAAATGGGGCTCGTCGAATAAGGATCAATTTGTCCGAAAATCCAAGCCTAACACCCCCTCCAAAAACCAAGTTCTATCATTTTAGGGGGAAAAGTCTATTACCCATAAATTTGAAGTCTAATACCAACTAAAAGGGATTGGATATGAACAAGGTTAGAAATCTAAGCCTAATACTCATTTAAAATGGGGCTCGTTGAGTCAGGACCAATTTGTCTGAAAATCCAAGGCTAACACCCCCTCCAAAAACCAAGTTCAATCATTTTTGGGGGAAAAGTCTATTACCCATAAATTTGAAGTCTAATACCAAATAAAAGGTATTGGATATGAACAAGATTAGAAATCTAAGGCTCATACTCATTTAAATGGGGCTCGTCGAATAAGGATCAATTTGTCCGAAAATCCAAGGCTAACACCCCCTCCAAAAACCAAGTTCTATCATTTTTGGGGGGAAAAGTCTATTACCCATAAATTTGAAGTCTAATACCAACTAAAAGTTATTGGATATGAACAAGGTTAGAAATATAAGTCTAATACTCATTTCAAATGGGGCTCGTGAAGTCAGGATCAATTTGTCCGAAAATCCAAGGCTAACACCCCCTCCAAAAACCAAGTTCTATCATTTTGGGGGGACAAGTCTATTACCCATAAATTTGAAGTCTAATACCAACTAAAAGGGATTGGATATGAACAAGGTTAGAAATCTAAGGCTAATACTCATTTAAAATGGGGCTCGTCGAGTCAGGACCAATTTGTCCGAAAATCCAAGGCTAACACCCCCTCCAAAAACCAAGTTCAATCATTTTTGGGGGAAATGTCTATTACCCATAAATTTGAAGTCTAATACCAACTAAAAGGTATTGGATATGAACAAGGTTAAAAATCTAAGGCTAATACTCATTTAAAATGGGGCTCGTCGAGTGAGGACCAATTTGTCCGAAAATCCAAGGCTAACACCCCCTCCAAAAACCAAGTTCTATCCTTTTGGGGGGAAAAGTCTATTACCCATAAATTTGAAGTCTAATGCTAACTAAAAGGGCTTGGATATGAACAAGTTTAGAAATCTAAGGCTAATACTCATCTAAATGGGGCTCGTGGAGTCATGATCAATTTGTCCGAAAATCCAAGGCTAACACCCCCTCCAAAAACAAAGTTCAATCATGTTTGGGGGAAAAGTCTATTATCCATAAATTTGAAGTCTAATACCAACTAAAAGGGATTGGATATGAACAAGGTTAGAAATCTAAGGATAATACTCATTTAAAATGGGGCTCGTGAAGTGAGGACCAATTTGTCCGAAAATCCAAGGCTAACACCCCCTCCAAAAACCAAGTTCTATCATTTTGGGCGGAAAAGTCTATTACCCATAAATTTGAAGTCTAATACCAAGAAAAAGGGATTGAATATGAACAAGGTTAGAAATCTAAGGCTAATACTCATTTAAATGGGGCTCGTCGAATACGGATCAATTTGTCCGAAAATCCAAGGCTAACACCCCCTCCAAAAACCAAGTTCAATCATTTTTGGGGGAAAAGTCTATTACCCATAAATTTGAAGTCTAATACCAACTAAAAGGTATTGGATATGAACAAGGTTAAAAATATAAGGCTAATACTCATTTAAAATGGGGCTCGTCGAGTGAGGACCAATTTGTCCGAAAATCCAAGGCTAACACCCCCTCCAAAAACCAAGTTCTATCATTTTGGGGGGAAAAGTCTATTACCCATAAATTTGAAGTCTAATACCAAGAAAAAGGGATTGGATATGAACAAGGTTAGAAATCTAAGGCTAATACTCATTAAAATGGGGCTCGTCGAGTCAGGACCAATTATTCCGAAAATCCAAGGCTAACAGCCCCTCCAAAAACCAAGTTCTATCATTTTGGGGGGAAAAGTCTATTACCCATAAATTTGAAGTCTAATACCAACTAAAAGGGCTTGCATATGAACAAGGTTATAAATATAAGGCTAATACTCATGTGAATGGGGCTCGTGAAGTCAGGATCAATTTGTCCGAAAATCCAAGGCTAACACCCCCTCCAAAAACCAAGTTCTATCATTTTGGGGGGACAAGTCTATTACCCATAAATTTGAAGTCTAATACCAACTAAAAGGGATTGGATATGAACAAGTTTAGAAATCTAAGGCTAATACTCATGTAAATGGGGCTCGTGGAGTCATGATCAATTCGTCCGAAAATCCAAGGCTAACACCCCCTCCAAACACAAAATTCAATCATGTTTGGGGAAAAGTCTATTACCCATAAATTTGAAGTCTAATACCAACTAAAAGGGATTGGATATGAACAAGGTTAGAAATCTAAGGCTAATACTCATTTAAATGGGGCTCGTCGAATAAGGATCCATTTGTCCGAAAATCCCAAAGGCTAACACCCCCTCCAAAAACCAAGTTCTATCAGTTTGGGGGGAAAAGTCTATTACCCATAAATTTGAAGTCTAATACCAACTAAAAGGTATAGGATATGAACAAGGTTAGAAATCTAAGGCTAATACTCATTTAAATGGGGCTCGTCGAATAAGGATCAATTTGTCCGAAAATCCAAGGCTAACACCCCCTCCAAAAACCAAGTTCTATCATTTTGGGGGGAAAAGTCTATTACCCATAAATTTGAAGTCTAATACCAACTAAAAGTTATTGGATATGAACAAGGTTAGAAATATAAGTCTAATACTCATTTCAAATGGGGCTCGTGAAGTCAGGATCAATTTGTCCGAAAATCCAAGGCTAACACCCCCTCCAAAAACCAAGTTCTATCATTTTTGGGGGGAAAAGTCTATTACCCATAAATTTGAAGTCTAATACCAACTAAAAGGGATTGGATATGAACAAGGTTAGAAATATAAGTCTAATACTCATTTAAAATGGGGCTCGTCGAGTCAGGGACCAATTTGTCCGAAAATCCAAGGCTAACACCCTCCAAAAACCAAGTTCTATCATTTTGGGGGGAAAAGTCTATTACCCATAAATTTGAAGTCTAATACCAAAGTAAAAAGGGATTGGATATGAACAAGGTTAGAAATCTAAGGCTAATACTCATTTAAAATGGGGCTCGTGGAGTCATGACCAATTTGTCCGAAAATCCAAGGCTAACACCCCCTCCAAAAACCAAAGTTCAATCATGTTTGGGGGAAAAAGTCTATTACCCATAAATTTGAAGTCTAATACCAACTAAAAGGGATTGGATATGAACAAGGTTAGAAATCTAAGGCTAATACTCATTAAAATGGGGCTCGTCGAATACGGATCAATTTGTCCGAAAATCCAAGGCTAACACCCCCTCCAAAAACCAAGTTCTATCATTTTGGGGGGAAAAGTCTATTACCCATAAATTTGAAGTCTAATACCAACTAAAAGGGTATTGGATATGAACAAGGTTAGAAATCTAAGGCTAATACTCATTTAAAATGGGGCTCGTCGAGTCAGGGACCAATTTGTCCGAAAATCCAAGGCTAACACCCCCTCCAAAAACCAAGTTCAATCATGTTTGGGGGGAAAAGTCTATTACCCATAAATTTGAAGTCTAATACCAACTAAAAAGGGATTGGATATGAACAAGGTTTAGAAATCTAAGGCTAATACTCATGTAAATGGGGCTCGTCGAGTCATGATCAATTTGTCCGAAAAATCCAAGGCTAACACCCCTCCAAACACAAAGTTCAATCATGTTTGGGGGAAAAAGTCTATTACCCATAAATTTGAAGTCTAATACCAACTAAAAGGGATTGGATATGAACAAGGTTAGAAATCTAAGGCTAATACTCATTTAAAATGGGGCTCGTCGAATAAGGATCAATTTGTCCGAAAAATCCAAGGCTAACACCCCCTCCAAAAACCAAGTTCTATCATTTTGGGGGGGAAAAAGTCTATTACCCATAAATTTGAAGTCTAATACCAACTAAAAGGGTATTGGATATGAACAAGGTTAGAAATCTAAGGCTAATACTCATTTAAATGGGGCTCGTCGAATAAGGATCAATTTGTCCGAAAAATCCAAGGCTAACACCCCCTCCAAAAACCAAGTTCTATCATTTTTGGGGGGAAAAGTCTATTACCCATAAATTTGAAGTCTAATACCAACTAAAAGGGCTTGGATATGAACAAGGTTAGAAATATAAGGCTAATACTCATTTAAAATGGGGCTCGTGAAGTCAGGATCAATTTGTCCGAAAATCCAAGGCTAACACCCCTCCAAAAACCAAGTTCTATCATTTTGGGGGGGAAAAGTCTATTACCCATAAATTTGAAGTCTAATACCAACTAAAAAGGGATTGGATATGAACAAGGTTAGAAATCTAAGGCTAATACTCATTTAAAATGGGGCTCGTGGAGTCATGATCAATTTGTCCGAAAAATCCAAGGCTAACACCCCCTCCAAAACACCAAGTTCTATCATGTTTGGGGGGAAAAGTCTATTACCCATAAATTTGAAGTCTAATACCAACTAAAAAGGGATTGGATATGAACAAGGTTAGAAATCTAAGGGCTAATACTCATTTAAAATGGGGCTCGTCGAGTCAGGACCAATTTGTCCGAAAAATCCAAGGCTAACACCCCCTCCAAAAACCAAGTTCTATCATTTTTGGGGGGAAAAGTCTATTACCCATAAATTTGAAGTCTAATACCAACTAAAAGGGATTGGATATGAACAAGGTTAGAAATCTAAGGCTAATACTCATTTAAAATGGGGCTCGTCGAATAAGGATCAATTTGTCCGAAAAATCCAAGGCTAACACCCCCTCCAAAAACCAAGTTCTATCATTTTGGGGGGAAAAAGTCTATTACCCATAAATTTGAAGTCTAATACCAACTAAAAGGGATTGGATATGAACAAGGTTAGAAATCTAAGGCTAATACTCATTTAAAATGGGGCTCGTCGAGTCAGGGACCAATTTGTCCGAAAAATCCAAGGCTAACACCCCCTCCAAAAACCAAGTTCTATCATTTTTGGGGGGAAAAGTCTATTACCCATAAATTTGAAGTCTAATACCAACTAAAAAGGGATTGGATATGAACAAGGTTAGAAAATCTAAGGCTAATACTCATTTAAAATGGGGCTCGTCGAGTCAGGACCAATTTGTCCGAAAATCCAAGGCTAACACCCCCTCCAAAAACCAAGTTCTATCATTTTGGGGGGAAAAGTCTATTACCCATAAATTTGAAGTCTAATACCAACTAAAAGGGATTGGATATGAACAAGGTTAGAAATCTAAGGCTAATACTCATTTAAATGGTGCTCGTCAAGTCAGGATCAATTTGTCCGAAAATCCAAGGCTAACACCCCCTCCAAAAACCAAGTTCTATCATTTTGGGGGGAAAAGTCTATTACCCATAAATTTGAAGTCTAATACCAACTAAAAAGGGATTGGATATGAACAAGGTTAGAAATCTAAGGCTAATACTCATTTAAATGGGGCTCGTGGAGTCATGATCAATTTGTCCGAAAAATCCAAGGCTAACACCCCCCTCCAAACACAAAGTTCAATCATGTTTGGGGGAAAAGTCTATTACCCATAAATTTGAAGTCTAATACCAACTAAAAGGGATTGGATATGAACAAGGTTAGAAATCTAAGGCTAATACTCATTTAAATGGGGCTCGTCGAATAAGGATCAATTTGTCCGAAAAATCCAAGGCTAACACCCCCTCCAAAAACCAAGTTCTATCATTTTGGGGGGAAAAGTCTATTACCCATAAATTTGAAGTCTAATACCAACTAAAAGGGATTGGATATGAACAAGGTTAGAAATCTAAGGCTAATACTCATTTAAAATGGGGCTCGTCGAGTCAGGACCAATTTGTCCGAAAATCCAAGGCTAACACCCCCTCCAAAAACCAAGTTCTATCATTTTTGGGGGAAAAGTCTATTACCCATAAATTTGAAGTCTAATACCAACTAAAAGGGATTGGATATGAACAAGGTTAGAAATCTAAGGCTAATACTCATTTAAATGGGGCTCGTCGAATCAGGATCAATTTGTCCGAAAATCCAAGGCTAACACCCCCTCCAAAAACCAAGTTCTATCATTTTTGGGGGAAAAGTCTATTACCCATAAATTTGAAGTCTAATACCAACTAAAAGGGATTGGATATGAACAAGGTTAGAAATCTAAGGCTAATACTCATTTAAAATGGGGCTCGTCGAGTCAGGATCAATTTGTCCGAAAATCCAAGGCTAACACCCCCTCCAAAAACCAAGTTCTATCATTTTTGGGGGGAAAAGTCTATTACCCATAAATTTGAAGTCTAATACCAACTAAAAGGGATTGGATATGAACAAGGTTAGAAATCTAAGGCTAATACTCATTTAAAATGGGGCTCATCGAGTCAGGACCAATTTGTCCGAAAATCCAAGGCTAACACCCCCTCCAAAAACCAAGTTCTATCATTTTGGGGGGAAAAGTCTATTACCCATAAATTTGAAGTCTAATACCAACAAAAAGGGATTGGATATGAACAAGGTTAGAAATCTAAGGCTAATACTCATTTAAATGGGTCTCGTTGAATACGGATCAATTTGTCCGAAAATCCAAGGCTAACACCCCCTCCAAAAACCAAGTTCTATCATTTTGGGGGGAAAAGTCTATTACCTATAAATTTGAAGTCTAATACCAACTAAAAGGGATTGGATATGAACAAGGTTAGAAATCTAAGGCTAATAGTCATTTAAAATGGGGCTCGTCAAGTCAGGACCAATTTGTCCGAAAAATCCAAGGCTAACACCCCTCCAAAAACCAAGTTCTATCATTTTTGGGGGGAAAAGTCTATTACCCATAAATTTGAAGTCTAATACCAAGAAAAAGGGATTGGATATGAACAAGGTTAGAAATCTAAGGCTAATACTCATTTAAAATGGGGCTCGTCGAGTCAGGGACCAATTTGTCCGAAAAATCCAAGGCTAACACCCCCTCCAAAAACCAAGTTCTATCATTTTGGGGGGAAAAAGTCTATTACCCATAAATTTGAAGTCTAATACCAACTAAAAGGGATTGGATATGAACAAGGTTAGAAATCTAAGGCTAATACTCATTTAAAATGGGGCTCGTCGAGTCAGGATCAATTTGTCCGAAAAATCCAAGGCTAACACCCCCTCCAAAAACCAAGTTCTATCATTTTTGGGGGAAAAAGTCTATTACCCATAAATTTGAAGTCTAATACCAACTAAAAGGGATTGGATATGAACAAGGTTAGAAATCTAAGGCTAATACTCATTTAAAATGGGGCTCGTCAAAGTCAGGACCAATTTGTCCGAAAATCCAAGGCTAACACCCCCCTCCAAAAACCAAGTTCTATCATTTTGGGGGCAAAAGTCTATTACCCATAAATTTGAAGTCTAATACCAACTAAAAGGAATTGGATATGAACAAGGTTAGAAATTTAAGGCTAATACTCATTTAAAATGGGGCTCGTTAAGTCAGGACCAATTTGTCCAAAAATCCAAGGCTAACACCCCCTCCAAAAACCAAGTTCTATCATTTTCGGAGGAAAAGTCTATTACCCATAAATTTGAAGTCTAATACCAAGAAAAAGGGATTGGATATGAACAAGGTTAGAAATCTAAGGCTAATACTCATTTAAAATGGGGCTCATCGAGTCAGGACCAATTTGTCCGTAAAACCAAGGCTAACACCCCCTCCAAAAACCAAGTTCTATCATTTTGGGGGGAAAAGTCTATTACCCATAAATTTGAAGTATAATACCAACTAAAAGGTATTGGATATGAACAAGGTTAGAAATCTAAGGCTAATACTCATTTAAATGGGGCTCGTCGAATAAGGATCAATTTGTCCGAAAATCCAAGGCTAACACCCCCTCCAAAAACCAAGTTCTATCATTTTGGGGGGAAAAGTCTATTACCCATAAATTTGAAGTCTAATACCAACAAAAAGGGATTGGATATGAACAAGGTTAGAAATATAAGGCTAATACTCATGTAAATGGGGCTCGTGGAGTCATGATCAATTTGTCCAAAAATCCAAGGCAACACCCCCTCCAAACACAAAGTTCAATCATGTTTGGGGGAAAAGTCTATTACCCATAAATTTGAAGTCTAATACCAACTAAAAGGGATTGGATATGAACAAGGTTAGAAATCTAAGGCTAATACTCATTTAAATGGGGCTCGTCGAATAAGGATCAATTTGTCCGAAAATCCAAGGCTAACACCCCCTCCAAAAACCAAGTTCTATCATTTTGGGGGGAAAAGTCTATTACCCATAAATTTGAAGTCTAATACCAACTAAAAGGGATTGGATATGAACAAGGTTAGAAATCTAAGGCTAATACTCATTTAAATGGGGCTCGTCGAGTCAGGATCAATTTGTCCGAAAAATCCAAGGCTAACACCCCCTCCAAAAACCAAGTTCTATCATGTTTTGGGGGGAAAAAGTCTATTACCCATAAATTTGAAGTCTAATACCAACTAAAAGGGATTGGATATGAACAAGGTTAGAAATCTAAGGCTAATACTCATTTAAATGGGGCTCGTCGAGTCAGGATCCAATTTGTCCGAAAAATCCAAGGCTAACACCCCCTCCAAAAACCAAGTTCTATCATTTTGGGGGGGAAAAGTCTATTACCCATAAATTTGAAGTCTAATACCAACTAAAAAGGGATTGGATATGAACAAGGTTAGAAATATAAGGCTAATACTCATTTAAAATGGGGCTCGTCGAAGTCAGGGATCAATTTGTCCGAAAAATCCAAGGCTAACACCCCCTCCAAAAACCAAGTTCTATCATTTTGGGGGGAAAAGTCTATTACCCATAAATTTGAAGTCTAATACCAACTAAAAGGGATTGGATATGAACAAGGTTAGAAATCTAAGGCTAATACTCATTTAAAATGGGGCTCGTCGAGTCAAGATCAATTTGTCCGAAAAATCCAAGGCTAACACCCCCTCCAAAAACCAAGTTCTATCATGTTTTGGGGGAAAAAGTCTATTACCCATAAATTTGAAGTCTAATACCAACTAAAAGGGATTGGATATGAACAAGGTTAGAAATCTAAGGCTAATACTCATTTAAAATGGGGCTCGTCGAATAAGGATCCAATTTGTCCGAAAATCCAAGGCTAACACCCCCTCCAAAAACCAAGTTCTATCATTTTTGGGGGGAAAAGTCTATTACCCATAAATTTGAAGTCTAATACCAACTAAAAGGGTATTGGATATGAACAAGGTTAGAAATCTAAGGCTAATACTCATTTAAAATGGGGCTCGTCGAATAAGGATCAATTTGTCCGAAAATCCAAGGCTAACACCCCCTCCAAAAACCAAGTTCTATCATTTTTGGGGGGAAAAAGTCTATTACCCATAAATTTGAAGTCTAATACCAACTAAAAGGGATTGGATATGAACAAGGTTAGAAATATAAGGCTAATACTCATTTAAAATGGGGCTCGTGAAGTCAGGGATCAATTTGTCCGAAAAATCCAAGGCTAACACCCCCTCCAAAAACCAAGTTCTATCATTTTTGGGGGGGAAAAGTCTATTACCCATAAATTTGAAGTCTAATACCAACTAAAAGGGATTGGATATGAACAAGGTTAGAAATCTAAGGCTAATACTCATTTAAAATGGGGCTCGTCGAGTCAGGGACCAATTTGTCCGAAAATCCAAGGCTAACACCCCCTCCAAAAACCAAGTTCTATCATTTTTGGGGGGAAAAAGTCTATTACCCATAAATTTGAAGTCTAATACCAACTAAAAGGGTATTGGATATGAACAAGGTTAGAAAATCTAAGGCTAATACTCATTTAAAATGGGGCTCGTCGAGTCAGGACCAATTTGTCCGAAAAATCCAAGGCTAACACCCCCTCCAAAAACCAAGTTCTATCATTTTTGGGGGGAAAAAGTCTATTACCCATAAATTTGAAGTCTAATACCAAGAAAAAGGGATTGGATATGAACAAGGTTAGAAATCTAAGGCTAATACTCATTTAAAATGGGGCTCGTCGAGTCATGATCAATTTGTCCGAAAAATCCAAGGCTAACACCCCTCCAAAAACCAAGTTCTATCATTTTTGGGGGGAAAAGTCTATTACCCATAAATTTGAAGTCTAATACCAACTAAAAAGGGTATTGGATATGAACAAGGTTAGAAATCTAAGGCTAATACTCATTTAAAATGGGGCTCGTCAAGTCAGGGATCAATTTGTCCGAAAAATCCAAAGGCTAACACCCCCTCCAAAAACCAAAGTTCTATCATGTTTGGGGGGAAAAGTCTATTACCCATAAATTTGAAGTCTAATACCAACTAAAAAGGGATTGGATATGAACAAGGTTAGAAATCTAAGGCTAATACTCATGTAAATGGGGCTCGTGGAGTCATGATCAATTTGTCCGAAAAATCCAAGGCTAACACCCCCTCCAAACACAAAGTTCAATCATGTTTGGGGGGAAAAAGTCTATTACCCATAAATTTGAAGTCTAATACCAACTAAAAGGGATTGGATATGAACAAGGTTAGAAAATCTAAGGCTAATACTCATTTAAATGGGGGCTCGTCGAATAAGGATCAATTTGTCCGAAAATCCAAGGCTAACACCCCCTCCAAAAACCAAGTTCTATCATTTTTGGGGGGAAAAGTCTATTACCCATAAATTTGAAGTCTAATACCAACTAAAAGGGTATTGGATATGAACAAGGTTAGAAATATAAGGCTAATACTCATTTCAAATGGGGCTCGTCGAAGTCAGGATCAATTTGTCCGAAAAATCCAAGGCTAACACCCCCTCCAAAAACCAAGTTCTATCATTTTGGGGGGGGGGACAAAGTCTATTACCCATAAATTTGAAGTCTAATACCAACTAAAAAGGGATTGGATATGAACAAGGTTTAGAAATCTAAGGCTAATACTCATTTAAATGGGGCTCGTGGAGTCATGATCAATTTGTCCGAAAAATCCAAGGCTAACACCCCCCTCCAAACACAAAGTTCAATCATGTTTGGGGGGAAAAGTCTATTACCCATAAATTTGAAGTCTAATACCAACTAAAAGGGATTGGATATGAACAAGGTTAGAAATCTAAGGCTAATACTCATTTAAATGGGGCTCGTCGAATAAGGATCAATTTGTCCGAAAAATCCAAGGCTAACACCCCCTCCAAAAACCAAGTTCTATCATTTTTGGGGGGAAAAGTCTATTACCCATAAATTTGAAGTCTAATACCAACTAAAAGGGTATTGGATATGAACAAGGTTAGAAATCTAAGGCTAATACTCATTTAAATGGGGCTCGTCGAATAAGGATCAATTTGTCCGAAAAATCCAAGGCTAACACCCCCTCCAAAAACCAAGTTCTATCATTTTTGGGGGGAAAAAGTCTATTACCCATAAATTTGAAGTCTAATACCAACTAAAAGGGATTGGATATGAACAAGGTTAGAAATATAAGGCTAATACTCATTTCAAAATGGGGCTCGTGAAGTCAGGATCAATTTGTCCGAAAAATCCAAGGCTAACACCCCCTCCAAAAACCAAGTTCTATCATTTTGGGGGGACAAGTCTATTACCCATAAATTTGAAGTCTAATACCAACTAAAAGGGATTGGATATGAACAAGGTTAGAAATCTAAGGCTAATACTCATTTAAAATGGGGCTCGTCGAGTCAGGGACCAATTTGTCCGAAAAATCCAAGGCTAACACCCCCTCCAAAAACCAAGTTCAATCATTTTTGGGGGGAAAAGTCTATTACCCATAAATTTGAAGTCTAATACCAACTAAAAGGGATTGGATATGAACAAGGTTAGAAAATCTAAGGCTAATACTCATTTAAAATGGGGCTCGTCGAGTCAGGACCAATTTGTCCGAAAAATCCAAGGCTAACACCCCCTCCAAAAACCAAGTTCTATCATTTTTGGGGGGAAAAGTCTATTACCCATAAATTTGAAGTCTAATACCAAGAAAAAGGGATTGGATATGAACAAGGTTAGAAATCTAAGGCTAATACTCATTTAAAATGGGGCTCGTCGAGTCATGATCAATTTGTCCGAAAAATCCAAGGCTAACACCCCCTCCAAAAAACCAAAGTTCTATCATGTTTGGGGGGAAAAGTCTATTACCCATAAATTTGAAGTCTAATACCAACTAAAAGGGTATTGGATATGAACAAGGTTAGAAATCTAAGGCTAATACTCATTTAAAATGGGGCTCGTCAAGTCAGGACCAATTTGTCCGAAAAATCCAAAGGCTAACACCCCCTCCAAAAACCAAGTTCTATCATTTTGGGGGGAAAAGTCTATTACCCATAAATTTGAAGTCTAATACCAACAAAAAGGGATTGGATATGAACAAGGTTAGAAATCTAAGGCTAATACTCATGTAAATGGGGCTCGTGGAGTCATGATCAATTTGTCCAAAAATCCAAGGCAACACCCCCTCCAAACACAAAGTTCAATCATGTTTGGGGGAAAAGTCTATTACCCATAAATTTGAAGTCTAATACCAACTAAAAGGTATTGGATATGAACAAGGTTAGAAATATAAGGCTAATACTCATTTAAATGGGGCTCGTCGAATAAGGATCAATTTGTCCGAAAAATCCAAGGCTAACACCCCCCTCCAAAAACCAAGTTCTATCATTTTTGGGGGGAAAAGTCTATTACCCATAAATTTGAAGTCTAATACCAACTAAAAGGGTATTGGATATGAACAAGGTTAGAAAATCTAAGGCTAATACTCATTTAAAATGGGGCTCGTCGAGTGAGGACCAATTTGTCCGAAAATCCAAGGCTAACACCCCCTCCAAAAACCAAGTTCTATCATTTTTGGGGGGACAAGTCTATTACCCATAAATTTGAAGTCTAATACCAACTAAAAGGGATTGGATATGAACAAGTTTAGAAATCTAAGGCTAATACTCATGTAAATGGGGCTCGTGGAGTCATGATCAATTTGTCCGAAAATCCAAGGCTAACACCCCCTCCAAACACAAAATTCAATCATGTTTGGGGAAAAGTCTATTACCCATAAATTTGAAGTCTAATACCAACTAAAAGGGATTGGATATGAACAAGGTTATAAATCTAAGGCTAATACTCATTTAAATGGGGCTCGTCGAATAAGGATCCATTTGTCCGAAAATCCAAGGCTAACACCCCCTCCAAAAACCAAGTTCTATCATTTTGGGGGGAAAAGTCTATTACCCATAAATTTGAAGTCTAATACCAACTAAAAGGTATTGGATATGAACAAGGTTAGAAATCTAAGGCTAATACTCATTTAAATGGGGCTCGTCGAATAAGGATCAATTTGTCCGAAAAATCCAAGGCTAACACCCCCTCCAAAAACCAAGTTCTATCATTTTGGGGGGAAAAGTCTATTACCCATAAATTTGAAGTGTAATACCAACTAAAAGTTTTTGGATATGAACAATGTTAGAAATATAAGTCTAATACTCATTTCAAATGGGGCTCGTGAAGTCAGGATCATTTTGTCCGAAAATCCAAGGCTAACACCCCCTCTAAAAACCAAGTTCTATCATTTTGGGGGGACAAGTCTATTACCCATAAATTTGAAGTCTAATACCAACTAAAAGGGATTGGATATGAAAAAGGTTAGAAATCTAAGGCTAATACTCATTTAAAAAGTGGGCTCGTCGAGTCAGGACCAATTTGTCCGAAAATCCAAGGCTAACACCCCCTCCAAAAACCAAGTTCAATCATTTTTGGGGGAAAAGTCTATTACCCATAAATTTGAAGTCTAATACCAACTAAAAGGGTATTGGATATGAACAAGGTTAGAAATCTAAGGCTAATACTCATTTAAAATGGGGCTCGTCGAGTCAGGACCAATTATGTCCGAAAAATCCAAGGCTAACACCCCCTCCAAAAACCAAGTTCTATCATTTTGGGTGGAAAAGTCTATTACCCATAAATTTGAAGTCTAATACCAACTAAAAGGGCTTGGATATGAACAAGGTTAGAAATCTAAGGCTAATACTCATTTATAGGGGGCTCGTCGAATACGGATCAATTTATCCGAAAATCCAAGGCTAACACCCCTTCCAAAAACCAAGCTCTATCATTTTGGGGGGAAAAGTCTATTACCCATAAATTTGAAGTCTAATACGAAATAAAAGGTATTCGATATGAACAAGGTTATAAATCTAAGGCTAATACTTATTTAAAATGGGGCTCGTCAAGTCAGGACCAATTTGTCCGAAAATCCAAGGCTAACACCCCCTCCAAAAACAAAGTTCAATCATGTTTGGGGGAAAAGTCTATTACCCATAAATTTCAAGTCTAATACCAACTAAAAGGGATTGGATATGAACAAGTTTAGAAATCTAAGGCTAATACTCATGTAAATGGGGCTCGTGGAGTCATGATCAATTTGTCCGAAAATCCAAGGCTAACACCCCCTCCAAACACAAAGTTCAATCATGTTTGGGGAAAAGTCTATTACCCATAAATTTGAAGTCTAATACCAACTAAAAGGTATTGGATATGAACAAGGTTAGAAATTTAAGGCTAATACTCATTTAAATGGGGCTCGTCGAATAACGATCAATTTGTCCGAAAATCTAAGGCTAACCCCCCCTCCAAAAACCAAGTTCAATCATTTTTGGGGGAAAAGTCTATTACCCATAAATTTGAATTCTAATACCAACTAAAAGGTATTGGATATGAACAAGGTTAAAAATCTAAGGCTAATACTCATTTAAAATGGGGCTCGTCGAGTGAGGACCAATTTGTCCGAAAATCCAAGGCTAACACCCCCTCCAAAAACCAAGTTCTATCATTTTGGGGGGGAAAAAGTCTATTACCCATAAATTTGAAGTCTAATACCAAGAAAAAGGGATTGGATATGAACAAGGTTAGAAATCTAAGGCTAATACTCATTAAAATGGGGCTCGTCGAGTCAGGACCAATTATTCCGAAAATCCAAGGCTAACAGCCCCTCCAAAAACCAAGTTCTATCATTTTGGGGTGGAAAAGTCTATTACCCATAAATTTGAAGTCTAATACCAACTAAAAGGGCTTGGATATGAACAAGGTTAGAAATCTAAGGCTAATACTCATTTAAATGGGGCTCGTCGAATACGGATCAATTTGTCCGAAAATCCAAGGCTAACACCCCTTCCAAAAACCAAGCTCTATCATTTTGGGGGGAAAAGTCTATTACCCATAAATTTGAAGTCTAATACGAACTAAAAGGTATTGGATATGAACAAGGTTATAAATCTAAGGCTAATACTCATGTAAATGGGGCTCATGGAGTCATGATCAATTTGTCCGAAATTCCTAGGCTAACACCCCCTCCAAAAACAAAGTTCAATCATGTTTGGGGGAAAAGTCTATTAGCCATAAATTTGAAGTCTAATACCAACTAAAAGGGATTGGATATGAACAAGGTTAGAAATCTAAGGTTAATACTCATTTAAATGGGGCTCGTCGAATAAGGATCAGTTTGTCCGAAAATCCAAGGCTAACACCCCCTCCAAAAACCAAGTTCAATCATTTTTGGGGGAAAAGTCTATTACCCATAAATTTGAAGTCTAATACCAACTAAAAGGGATTGGATATGAAAGAGGTTAGAAATCTAAGGCTAATTCTCATTTAAATGGGGCTCGTCGAATAAGGATCAATTTGTCCGAAAATCCAAGGCTAAATCCCCCTCCAAAAACCAAGTTCTATCATTTTGGGGGGAAAAGTCTATTACCCATAAATTTGAAGTCTAATACCAACTAAAAGGTATTGGATATGAACAAGGTTAGAAATCTAAGGCTAATACTCATTTAAAATGGGGCTCGTGAAGTCAGGATCAATTTGTCCGAAAATCCAAGGCTAACACCCCCTCGAAAAACCAAGTTCTATCATTTTGGGGGGGAAAGTCTATTACCCATATATTTGAAGTCTAATACCAACTAAAAGGGATTGGATATGAACAAGGTTAGAAATATAAGGCTAATACTCATTTAAAATGGGGCTTGTCGATTCAGGACCAATTTGTCCGAAAATCGAAGGCTAACACCCCGTCCATAAGCCAAGTTCAATCATTTTTGGGGGAAAAATCTATTAGCCATAAATTTGAAGTTTAATACCAACCAAAAGGTATTGGATATGAACAAGGTTAGAAATCTAAGGCTAATACTCATTTAAAATGGGGCTCGTTGAGTCAGGACCAATTTATCCGAAAATCCAAGGCTAACACCCCCTCCAAAAACCATGTTCAATCATTTTTGGGGGAAAAGTCTATTACCCATAAATTTGAAGTCTAATACCAACTAAAAGGGATTGGATATGAACGAGGTTAGAAATCTAAGGCTAATTCTCATTTAAATGGGGCTCGTCGAATAAGGATCAATTTGTCCGAAAATCCAAGGCTAAATCCCCCTCCAAAAACCAAGTTCTATCATTTTGGGGGGAAAAGTCTATTACCCATAAATTTGAAGTCTAATACCAACTAAAAGGTATTGGATATGAACAAGGTTATAAATCTAAGGCTAATACTCTTTTAAAATGGGGCTCGTGAAGTCAGGATCAATTTGTCCGAAAATCCAAGGCTAACACCCCCTCCAAAAACCAAGTTCTATCATTTTGGGGGGAAAAGTCTATTACCCATAAATTTGAAGTCTAATACCAGCTAAAAGGTATTGGATATGAACAAGGTTAGAAATCTAAGGCTAATACTCATTTAAAATGGGGCTCGTGAAGTCAGGATCAATTTGTCCGAAAATCCAAGGCTAACACCCCCTCCAAAAACCAAGTTCTATCATTTTGGGGGGAAAAGTCTATTACCCATATATTTGAAGTCTAATACCAACAAAAAGGGATTGGATATGAACAAGGTTAGAAATCTAAGGCTAATACTCATTTAAAATGGGGCTCGTCGATTCAGGACCAATTTGTCCGAAAATCCAAGGCTAACACCCCCTCCAAAAACCAAGTTCAATCATTTTTGGGGGAAAAGTCTATTAGCCGTAAATTTGAAGTCTAATTCCAACAAAAAGCGATTGGATATGAACAAGGTTAGATATCAAAGGCTAATACTCATTTAAAATGGGGCTCGTCGAGTCAGGACCAATTTGTCCGAAAATCCAAGGCTAACACCCCCTCCAAAAACCAAGTTCAATCATTTTTGGGGGGAAAAGTCTATTACCCATAAATTTGAAGTCTAATACCAACTAAAAGGGATTGGATATGAACAAGGTTAGAAATATAAGGCTAATACTCATTTAAAATGGGGCTCGTGAAGTCAGGATCAATTTGTCCGAAAATCCAAGGCTAACAAAAACCAAGTTCTATCATTTTGGGGGGGAAAGTCTATTACCAATATATTTGAAGTCTAATACCAACAAAAAGGGATTGGATATGAACAAGGTTAGAAATCTAAGGCTAATACTCATTTAAAATGGGGCTCGTGAAGTCAGGATCAATTTGTCCGAAAATCCAAGGCTAACACCCCCTCCAAAAACCAAGTTCTATCATTTAGGGGGGAAAAGTCTATTACCCATAAATTTGAAGTCTAATACCAACTAAAAGGGATTGGATATGAACAAGGTTAGAAAGCTATGGCTAATACTCATTTAAAATGGGGCTCGTCGAGTCAGGACCAATTTGTCCGAAAATCCAAGGCTAACACCCCCTCCAAAAACCAAGTTCAATCATTTTTGGGGGGAAAAGTCTATTACCCATAAATTTGAAGTCTAATACCAACAAAAAGGGATTGGATATGAACAAGGTTAGAAATCTAAGGCTAATACTCATTTAAAATGGGGCTCGTGAGGTCAGGATCATTTTGTCCGAAAATCCAAGGCTAACACCCCCTCCAAAAACCAAGTTCTATCATTTTGGGGGGGAAAGTCTATTACCCATATATTTGAAGTCTAATACCAACTAAAGGGGATTGGATATGAACAAGGTTATAAATATAAGGCTAATACTCATTTAAAATGGGGCTTGTCGATTCAGGACCAATTTGTCCGAAAATCGAAGGCTAACACCCCCGTCCAAAAAGCCAAGTTCAATCATTTTTGGGGGAAAAATCTATTAGCCATAAATTTGAAGTTTAATACCAACCAAAAGGTATTGGATATGAACAAGGTTAGAAATATAAGGCTAATACTCATTTAAAATGGGGCTCGTTGAGTCAGGACCAATTTATCCGAAAATCCAAGGCTAACACCCCCTCCAAAAACAAAGTTCAATAATGTTTGGGGGAAAAGTCTATTACCCATAAATTTGAAGTCTAATACCAATTAAAAGGAATTGGATATGAACAAGGTTAGAAATCAAAGGCTAATACTCATTTAAAATGGGGCTCATCGAGTCAGGACCAATTTGTCCGAAAATCCAAGGCTAACACCCCCTCCAAAAACCAAGTTCTATCATTTTGGGGGGAAAAGTCTATTACCCATAAATTTGAAGTCTAATACCAACTAAAAGGGCTTGGATATGAACAAGGTTAGAAATCTAAGGCTAATACTCATTTAAAATGCGGCTCGTCAAGTCAGGACCAATTTGTCTGAAAATCCAAGGCTAACACCCCCTCCAAAAACCAAGTTCTATCATTTTGGGGGGAAAAGTCTATTACCCATAAATTTGAAGTCTAATACCAACAAAAAGCGATTCGATATGAACAAGGTTAGACATCAAAGGCTAATACTCATTTAAAATGGGGCTCGTCGAGTCAGGACCAATTTGTCCGAAAATCCAAGGCTAACACCCCCTCCAAAAACCAAGTTCTATCATTTTGGGGGGAAAAGTCTATTACCCATAAATTTGAAGTCTAATACCAACTAAAAGGGCTTGGATATGAACAAGGTTAGAAATCTAAGGCTAATACTCATGTAAATGGGGCTCGTGGAGTCATGATCAATTTGTCCGAAAATCCAAGGCTAACACCCCCTCCAAAAACAAAGTTCAATAATGTTTGGGGGAAAAGTCTATTACCCATAAATTTGAAGTCTAATACCAACTAAAAGGGATTGGATATGAACGAGGTTAGAAATCTAAGGCTAATACTCATTTAAAATGGGGCTCGTCGAATAAGGATCAATTTGTCCGAATATCCAAGGCTAAATCCCCCTCCAAAAACCAAGTTCTATCATTTTGGGGGGAAAAGTCTATTACCCATAAATTTGAAGTCTAATACCAACTAAAAGGAATTGGATATGAACAAGGTTAGAAATCTAAGGCTAATACTCATTTAAAATGGGGCTCGTGAAGTCAGGATCAATTTGTCCGAAAATCCAAGGCTAACACCCCCTCCAAAAACCAAGTTCTATCATTTTGGGGGGGAAAGTCTATTACCCATATATTTGAAGTCTAATACCAACTAAAAGGGATTGGATATGAACAAGGTTATAAATATAAGGCTAATACTCATTTAAAATGGGGCTTGTCGATTCAGGACCAATTTGTCCGAAAATCGAAGGCTAACACCCCGTCCAAAAGCCAAGTTCAATCATTTTTGGGGGAAAAATCTATTAGCCATAAATTTGAAGTTTAATACCAACCAAAAGGTATTGGATATGAACAAGGTTAGAAATCTAAGGCTAATACTCATTTAAAATGGGGCTCGTTGAGTCAGGACCATTTTGTCCGAAAATCCAAGGCTAACACCCCCTCCAAAAACAAAGTTCAATAATGTTTGGGGGAAAAGTCTATTACCAATAAATTTGAAGTCTAATACCAACTAAAAGGGATTGGATATGAACAAGGTTAGAAATCTAAGTCTAATACTCATTTAAAATGGGGCTCGTGAAGTCAGGATCAATTTGTCCGAAAATTCAAGGCCAACACCCCCTCCAAAAACCAAGTTCTATCATTTAGGGGGGAAAAGTCTATTACCCATAAATTTGAAGTCTAATACCAACTAAAAGGGATTGGATATGAACAAGGTTAGAAAGCTAAGGCTAATACTCATTTAAAATGGGGCTCGTCGAGTCGAGACCAATTTGTCCGAAAATCCAAGGCTAACACCCCCTCCAAAAACCAAGTTCAATCATTTTTGGGGGGAAAAGTCTATTACCCATAAATTTGAAGTCTAATACCAACTAAAAGGGATTGGATATGAACAAGGTTAGAAATCTAAGGCTAATACTCATTTAAAATGGGGCTCGTGAGGTCAGGATCAATTTGTCCGAAAATCCAAGGCTAACAAAAACCAAGTTCTATCATTTTGGGGGGGAAAGTCTATTACCAATATATTTGAAGTCTAATACCAACAAAAAGGGATTGGATATGAACAAGGTTAGAAATCTAAGGCTAATACTCATTTAAAATGGGGCTCGTCGAGTCAGGACCATTTTGTCCGAAAATCCAAGGCTAACACCCCCTCCAAAAACAAAGTTCAATAATGTTTGGGGGAAAAGTCTATTACCCATAAATTTGAAGTCTAATACCAACTAAAAGGGATTGCATATGAACAAGGTTAGAAATCTAAGGCTAATACTCATTTAAAATGGGGCTCGTGAAGTCAGGATCAATTTGTCCGAAAATTCAAGGCTAACACCCCATCCAAAAACCAAGTTCAATCATTTTTGGGGGGAAAAGTCTATTACCCATAAATTTGAAGTCTAATACCAACTAAAAGGGATTGGATATGAACAAGGTTAGAAATCTAAGGCTAATACTCATTTAAAATGCGGCTCGTCGAGTCAGGACCAATTTGTCCGAAAATCCAAGGCTAACACCCCCTCCAAAAACAAAGTTCAATAAAGTTTGGGGGAAAAGTATAATACCCATAAATTTGAAGTCTAATACCAACTAAAAGGGATTGGATATGAACAAGGTTAGAAATCTAAGGCTAATACTCATTTAAAATGGGGCTCGTGAAGTCAGGATCAATTTGTCCGAAAATTCAAGGCTAACACCCCCTCCAAAAACCAAGTTCTATCATTTAGGGGGGAAAAGTCTATTACCCATAAATTTGAAGTCTAATACCAACTAAAAGGGATTGGATATGAACAAGGTTAGAAATCTAAGGCTAATACTCATTTAAAATGGGGCTCGTCGAGTCAGGACCAATTTGTCCGAAAATCCAAGGCTAACACCCCCTCCAAAAACCAAGTTCAATCATTTTTGGGGGGAAAAGTCTATTACCCATAAATTTGAAGTCTAATACCAACTAAAAGGTATTGGATACGAACAAGGTTAAAAATCTAAGGCTAATACTCATTTAAAATGCGGCTCGTCGAGTCAGGACCAATTTGTCCGAAAATCCAAGGCTAACACCCCATCCAAAAACAAAGTTCAATAAAGTTTGGGGGAAAAGTCTAATACCCATAAATTTGAATTCTAATACCAACTAAAAGGGATTGGATATGAACAAGGTTAGAAATCTAAGGCTAATACTCATTTAAAATGGGGCTCGTGAAGTCAGGATCAATTTGTCCCAAAATTCAAGGCTAACACCCCCTCCAAAAACCAAGTTCTATCATTTAGGGGGGAAAAGTCTATTACCCATAAATTTGAAATCTAATACCAACTAAAAGGGATTGGATATGAACAAGGTTAGAAATCTAAGGCTAATACTCATTTAAAATGGGGCTCGTCGAGTCAGGACCAATTTGTCCGAAAATCCAAGGCTAACACCCCCTCCAAAAACCAAGTTCAATCATTTTTGGGGGAAAAGTCTATTACCCATAAATTTGAAGTCTAATACCAACTAAAAGGTATTGGATATGAACAAGGTTAGAAATCTAAGGATAATACTCATTTAAAATGCGGCTCGTCAAGTCAGGACCAATTTGTCTGAAAATATAAGGCTAACACCCCCTCCAAAAACCAAGTTCTATCATTTTGGGGGGAAAAGTCTATTACCCATAAATTTGAAGTCTAATACCAACAAAAAGCGATTGGATATGAACAAGGTTAGAAATCAAAGGCTAATACTCATTTAAAATGGGGCTCGTCGAGTCAGGACCAATTTGTCCGAAAATCCAAGGCTAACACCCCCTCCAAAAACCAAGTTCTATCATTTTGGGGGGAAAAGTCTATTACCCATAAATTTGAAGTCTAATACCAAGAAAAAGGGATTGGATATGAACAAGGTTAGAAATCTAAGGCTAATACTCATGTAAATGGGGCTCGTGGAGTCATGATCAATTTGTCCGAAAATCCAAGGCTAACACCCCCTCCAAAAACAAAGTTCAATCATGTTTGGGGGAAAAGTCTATTATCCATAAATTTGAAGTCTAATACCAACTAAAAGGGATTGGATATGAACGAGGTTAGAAATCTAAGGCTAATTCTCATTTAAATGGGGCTCGTCGAATAAGGATCAATTTGTCCGAAAATCCAAGGCTAAATCCCCCTCCAAAAACCAAGTTCTATCATTTTGGGGGGAAAAGTCTATTACCCATAAATTTGAAGTCTAATACCACCTAAAAGGTATTGGATATGAACAAGGTTAGAAATCTAAGGCTAATACTCATTTAAAATGGGGCTCGTGAAGTCAGGATCAATTTGTCCGAAAATCCAAGGCTAACACCCCCTCCAAAAACCAAGTTCTATCATTTTGGGGGGAAAAGTCTATTACCCATAAATTTGAAGTCTAATACCAACTAAAAGGGCTTGGATATGAACAAGGTTAGAAATCTAAGGCTAATACTCATGTAAATGGGGCTCGTCGAGTCAGGACCAATTTGTCCGAAAATCCAAGGCTAACACCCCCTCCAAAAACCAAGTTCAATCATTTTGGGGGGAAAAGTCTATTACCCATAAATTTGAAGTCTAATACCAACTAAAAGGTATTGGATATGAACAAGGTTAGAAATCTAAGGCTAATACTCATTTAAAATGGGGCTCGTGAAGTCAGGATCAATTTGTCCGAAAATCCAAGGCTAACACCCCCTCCAAAAACCAAGTTCTATCATTTTGGGGGGGGAAAGTCTATTACCCATATATTTGAAGTCTAATACCAACTAAAAGGGATTGGATATGAACAAGGTTATAAATATAAGGCTAATACTCATTTAAAATGGGGCTTGTCGATTCAGGACCAATTTGTCCGAAAATCGAAGGCTAACACCCCGTCCAAAAGCCAAGTTCAATCATTTTTGGAGGAAAAATCTATTAGCCATAAATTTGAAGTTTAATACCAACCAAAAGGTATTGGATATGAACAAGGTTAGAAATCTAAGGCTAATACTCATTTAAAATGGGGCTCGTTGAGACAGGACCAATTTATCCGAAAATCCAAGGCTAACACCCCCTCCAAAAACAAAGTTCAATAATGTTTGGGGGAAAAGTCTATTACCCATAAATTTGAAGTCTAATACCAATTAAAAGGGATTGGATATGAACAAGGTTAGAAATCTAAGGCTAATACTCATTTAAAATGGGGCTCGTGAAGTCAGGATCAATTTGTCCGAAAATCCAAGGCTAACACCCCCTCCAAAAACCAAGTTCTATCATTTTGGGGGGAAAAGTCTATTACCCATATATTTGAAGTCTAATACCAACTAAAAGTGATTAGATATGAACAAGTTTAGAAATCTAAGGCTAATACTCATTTAAAATGGGGCTCGTCGAGTCGGGACCAATTTGTCCGAAAAATCCAAGGCTAACACCCCCTCCAAAAACCAAGTTCTATCATTTTGGGGGGAAAAGTCTATTACCCATAAATTTGAAGTCTAATACCAACTAAAAGGGCTTGGATATGAACAAGGTTAGAAATCTAAGGCTAATACTCATTTAAAATGCGGCTCGTCAAGTCAGGACCAATTTGTCTGAAAATCCAAGGCTAACACCCCCTCCAAAAACCAAGTTCTATCATTTTGGGGGGAAAAGTCTATTACCCATAAATTTGAAGTCTAATACCAACAAAAAGCGATTGGATATGAACAAGGTTAGATATCAAAGGCTAATACTCATTTAAAATGGGGCTCGTCGAGTCAGGACCAATTTGTCCGAAAATCCAAGGCTAACACCCCCTCCAAAAACCAAGTTCTATCATTTTGGGGGGAAAAGTCTATTACCCATAAATTTGAAGTCTAATACCAACTAAAAGGGCTTGGATATGAACAAGGTTAGAAATCTAAGGCTAATACTCATGTAAATGGGGCTCGTGGAGTCATGATCAATATTTCCGAAAATCCAAGTCTAACACCCCCTCCAAAAACAAAGTTCAATAATGTTTGGGGGAAAAGTCTATTACCCATAAATTTGAAGTCTAATACCAACTAAAAGGGATTGGATATGAACGAGGTTAGAAATCTAAGGCTAATTCTCATTTAAATGGGGCTCGTCGAATAAGGATCAATTTGTCCGAATATCCAAGGCTAAATCCCCCTCCAAAAACCAAGTTCTATCATTTTGGGGGGAAAAGTCTATTACCCATAAATTTGAAGTCTAATACCAACTAAAAGGTATTGGATATGAACAAGGTTAGAAATCTAAGGCTAATACTCATTTAAAATGGGGCTCGTGAAGTCAGGATCAATTTGTCCGAAAATCCAAGGCTAACACCCCCTCCAAAAACCAAGTTCTATCATTTTGGGGGGAAAAGTCTATTACCCATATATTTGAAGTCTAATACCAACTAAAAGGTATTGGATATGAACAAGGTTAGAAATCTAAGGCTAATACTCATTTAAAATGGGGCTCTTCGATTCAGGACCAATTTGTCCGAAAATCCAAGGCTAACACCCCCTCCAAAAACCAAGTTCAATCATTTTTGGGGGAAAAGTCTATTACCCATAAATTTGAAGTCTAATACCAACTAAAAGGTATTGGATATGAACAAGGTTAGAAATCTAAGGCTAATACTTATTTAAAATGGGTCTCGTCGAGTCAGGACCAATTTGTTTAAAAATCCAAGGCTAACACCCCCTCCAAAAACCAAGTTCTATCATTTTGGGGGGAAAAGTCTATTACCCATATATTTGAAGTCTAATACCAACTAAAAGTGATTGGATATGAACAAGTTTAGAAATCTAAGGCTAATACTCATTTAAAATGGGGCTCGTCGAGTCAGGACCAATTTGTCCGAAAATCCAAGGCTAACACCCCCTCCAAAAACAAGTTCAATCATTTTTTGGGGAAAAGTCTATTACCCATAAATTTGAAGTCTAATACCAACTAAAAGGTATTGGATATGAACAAGGTTAGAAATATAAGGCTAATACTCATTTAAAATGGGGCTCGTCGAGTCAGGACCAATTTGTCCGAAAATCCAAGGCTAATACCCCCTCCAAAACAAAGTTCAATAATGTTTAGGGGAAAAGTCTATTACCCATAAATTTGAAGTCTAATATCAACTAAAAGGGATTGGATATGAACAAGGTTAGAAATCTAAGGCTAATACTCATTTAAAATGGGGCTCGTCGAGTCAGGACCAATTTGTCCGAAAATCCAAGGCTAACACCCCCTCTAAAAACCAAGTTCAATCAGTTTTGGGGGGAAAAGTCTATTACCCATAAATTTGAAGTATAATACCAACTAAAAGGAATTGGATATGAACAAGGTTAGAAATCTAAGGCTAATACTCATTTAAAATGGGGCTCGTCAAGTCAGGACCAATTTGTCTGAAAATCCAAGGCTAACACCCCCTCCAAAAACCAAGTTCTATCATTTTGGGGGGGGAAAGTCTATTACCCATAAATTTGAAGTCTAATACCAACAAAAAGAGATTGGATATGAACAAGGTTAGAGATCTAAGGCTAATACTCATTTAAAATGGGGCTCGTTGAGTCAGGACCAATTTGTCCGAAAATCCAAGGCTAACACCCCCTCCAAAAACCAAGTTCTATCATTTTGGGGGGAAAAGTCTATTACCCTTAAATTTGAAGTCTAATACCAACTAAAAGGGCTTGGATATGAACAAGGTTAGAAATCTAAGGCTAATAATCATGTAAATGGGGCTCGTGGAGTCATTATCAATTTGTCCGAAAATCCAAGGCTAACATCCCCTCCAAAAACCAAGTTCTATCATTTTGGGGGGAAAAGTCTATTACCCATATATTTGAAGTCTAATACCAACTAAAAGGGATTGTATATGAACAAGGTTAGAAATCTAAGGCTAATACTCATTTAAAATGGGGCTCTTCGATTCAGGACCAATTTGTCTGAAAATCCAAGGCTAACACCCCCTCCAAAAACCAAGTTCAATAATTTTTGGGGGAAAAGTCTATTACCCATAAATTTGAAGTCTAATACCAACTAAAAGGTATTGGATATGAACAAGGTTAGAAATCTAAGGCTAATACTTATTTAAAATGGGTCTCGTCGAGTCAGGACCAATTTGTCCGAAAATCCAAGGCTAACACCCCCTCCAAAAACCAAGTTCTATCATTTTGGGGGGGAAAGTCTATTACCCATAAATTTGAAGTCTAATACGAACTAAAAGGGCTTGGATATGAACAAGGTTAGAAATCTAAGGCTAATAATCATGTAAATGGGGCTCGTGGAGTCATGATCAATTTGTCCAAAAATCCAAGGCTAACACCCCCTCCAAAAACAAAGTTCAATAATGTTTGGGGGAAAATTCTATTACCCATAAATTTGAAGTCTAATAGCAACTAAAAGGGATTGGATATGAACAAGGTTAGAAATCTAAGGCTAATACTCATTTAAAATGGGGCTCGTGAAGTCAGGATCAATTTGTCCGAAAATCCAACGCTAACACCACCTCCAAAAACCAAGTTCAATCATTTTGGGGGGAAAAGTCTATTAGCCATAAATTTGAAGTCTAATACCAACTAAAAGGTATTGGATATGAACAAGGTTAGAAATCTAAGGCTAATACTCATTTAAATGGGGCTCGTCGAATAAGGATCAATTTGTCCGAAATTCCAAGGCTAACACCCCCTTCAAAAACCAAGTTCTATCATTTTGGGGGGAAAAGTCTATTACCCATAAATTTGAAGTCTAATACCAACTAAAAGGGCTTGGATATGAACAAGGTTAGAAATCTAAGGCTAGTACTCATTTAAAATGGGGCTTGTCAAGTCAAGACCAATTTTTCTGAAAATCCAAGGCTAACACCCCCTCCAAAAACCAAGTTCTATCATTTTTTGGGGAAAAGTCTATTACCCATAAATTTGAAGTCTAATACCAACAAAAAGGAATTGGATATGAACAAGGTTAGAAATCTAAGGCTAATACTCATTTAAAATGGGGCTCGTGAAGTCAGGACCAATTTGTCCGAAATCCAAGGCTAACACCCCCTCCAAAAACCCAAGTTCTATCATTTTGGGGGAAAAGTCTATTACCCATAAATTTGAAGTCTAATACCAACTAAAAGGGGCTTGGATATGAACAAGGTTATAAATCTAAGGCTAATACTCATGTAAATGGGGCTCGTGGAGTCATGATCAATTTGTCCGAAAAATCCAAGGCTAACACCCCCTCCAAAAAACAAAGTTCAATCATGTTTGGGGGGAAAAGTCTATTACCCATAAATTTGAAGTCTAATACCAACTAAAAGGGATTGGATATGAACAAGGTTAGAAATCTAAGGCTAATACTCATTTAAAATGGGTCTCGTGAAGTCAGGATCAATTTGTCCGAAAATCCAACGCTAACACCACCTCCAAAAACCAAGTTCAATCATTTTGGGGGGAAAAGTCTATTAGCCATAAATTTGAAGTCTAATACCAACTAAAAGGTATTGGATATGAACAAGGTTAGAAATCTAAGGCTAATACTCATTTAAATGGGGCTCGTCGAATAAGGATCAATTTGTCCGAAAATTCCAAGGCTAACACCCCCTTCAAAAAACCAAGTTCTATCATTTTGGGGGGAAAAGTCTATTACCCATAAATTTGAAGTCTAATACCAACTAAAAGGGCTTGGATATGAACAAGGTTAGAAATCTAAGGCTAGTACTCATTTAAAATGGGGCTCGTCAAGTCAAGACCAATTTTTCTGAAAATCCAAGGCTAACACCCCCTCCAAAAACCAAGTTCTATCATTTTTTGGGGAAAAGTCTATTACCCATAAATTTGAAGTCTAATACCAACAAAAAGGAATTGGATATGAACAAGGTTAGAAATCTAAGGCTAATACTCATTTAAAATGGGGCTCGTGAAGTCAGGACCAATTTGTCCGAAATCCAAGGCTAACACCCCCTCCAAAAACCAAGTTCTATCATTTTGGGGGGAAAAGTCTATTACCCATAAATTTGAAGTCTAATACCAACTAAAAGGGCTTGGATATGAACAAGGTTATAAATCTAAGGCTAATACTCATGTAAATGGGGCTCGTGGAGTCATGATCAATTTGTCCGAAAATCCAAGGCTAACACCCCCTCCAAAAACAAAGTTCAATCATGTTTGGGGGAAAAGTCTATTACCCATAAATTTGAAGTCTAATACCAACTAAAAGGGATTGGATATGAACAAGGTTAGAAATCTAAGGCTAATACTCATTTAAAATGGGTCTCGTGAAGTAAGGATCAATTTGTCCGAAAATCCAAAGCTAACAGCCCCTCCAAAAACCAAGTTCTATCATTTTGGGGGGAAAAGTCTATTACCCATATATTTGAAGTCTAATACCAGCTAAAAGGGATTGGATATGAACAAGGTTAGAAATCTAAGGCTAATACTCATTTAAAATGGGGCTCGTCGATTCAGGACCAATTTGTCCGAAAATCCAAGGCTAACACCCCCTCCAAAAACCAAATTCAATCATATTTGGGGGAAAAGTCTATTAGCCATAAATTTGAAGTCTAATACCAACTAAAAGGTATTGGATATGAACAAGGTTAGAAATCTTAGGCTAATACTCATTTAAAATGGGGCTCGTCAAGTCAGGACTAATTTGTCCGAAATCCATGGCTAACACCCCCTCCAAAAACCAAGTTCAACCATGTTTGGGGCAGAAGTCTATTACCCATAAATTTGAAGTCTAATACCAACAAAAAGGAATTGGATATGAACAAGGTTAGAAATCTAAGGCTAATACTCATTTAAAATGGGGCTCGTGAAGTCAGGACCAATTTGTCCGAAATCCAAGGCTAACACCCCCTCCAAAAACCAAGTTCTATCATTTTGGGGGGAAAAGTCTATTACCCATAAATTTGAAGTCTAATACCAACTAAAAGGGCTTGGATATGAACAAGGTTATAAATCTAAGGCTAATACTCATGTAAATGGGGCTCGTGGAGTCATGATCAATTTGTCCGAAAATCCAAGGCTAACACCCCCTCCAAAAACAAAGTTCAATCATGTTTGGGGGAAAAGTCTATTACCCATAAATTTGAAGTCTAATACCAACTAAAAGGGATTGGATATGAACAAGGTTAGAAATCTAAGGCTAATACTCATTTAAAATGGGTCTCGTGAAGTCAGGATCAATTTGTCCGAAAATCCAAAGCTAACAGCCCCTCCAAAAAACCAAGTTCTATCATTTTTGGGGGAAAAAGTCTATTACCCATATATTTGAAGTCTAATACCAGCTAAAAAGGGATTGGATATGAACAAGGTTAGAAATCTAAGGCTAATACTCATTTAAAATGGGGCTCGTCGATTCAGGGACCAATTTGTCCGAAAAATCCAAGGCTAACACCCCCTCCAAAAACCAAATTCAATCATATTTGGGGGAAAAGTCTATTAGCCATAAATTTGAAGTCTAATACCAACTAAAAGGTATTGGATATGAACAAGGTTAGAAATCTTAGGCTAATACTCATTTAAATTGGGTCTCGTCGAGTCAGGACCAATTTGTCCGAAAATCCAAGGCTAACACCCCCTCCAAAAACAAAGTTCAATCATGTTTGGGGGGAAAAGTCTATTACCCATAAATTTGAAGTCTAATACCAACTAAAAGGTATTGGATATGAACAAGGTTAGAAATCTAAGGCTAATACTCATTTAAAATGGGGCTCTTCAAGTCAGGACCAATTTGTCTGAAAATCCAAGGCTAACACCCCCTCCAAAAACCAAGTTCTATCATTTTTGGGGGAAAAGTCTATTACCCATAAATTTGAAGTCTAATACCAACAAAAAGGAACTGGATATGAACAAGGTTAGAAATCTAAGGCTAATACTCATTTAAAATGGGGCTCATCAAGTCAGGACTAATTTGTCCGAAATCCATGGCTAACACCCCCTCCAAAAACCAAGTTCAACCATGTTTGGGGCAGAAGTCTATTACCCATAAATTTGAAGTCTAATACCAACTAAAAAGGGCTTGGATATGAACAAGGTTATAAATATAAGGGTAATACTCATTTAAATGGGGCTCGTCGAGTCAGGATCAAGTGTCTGAAAATCCAAGGCTAACACCCCCTCAAAAAACCAAGTTCAATCATGTTTGGGGGAAAAGTGTATTACCCATAAATTTGTAGTCTAATACCAACTTAATCTACTTGTATATGAACAAGGTTAGAAATCTAAGGCTAATACTCATTTAAAATGGGGCTCGTGAAGTCAGGACCAATTTGTCCGAAAATCCAAGGCGAACACCCCCTTGAAAAACCAAGTTCTATCATTTTGGGGGGAAAAGACTATTGCCCATAAATTTGAAGTCTAATACCAACTAAAAGGTATTCGATATGAACAAGGTTAGAAATCTAAGGCTAATACTCATTTAAAATGGGGCTCGTGAAGTCAGGACCAATTTGTCTGAAAATCCAAGGCTAACACCCCCTCAAAAAACCAAGTTCAACCATGTTTGGGGCAGAAGTCTATTACCCATAAATTTGAAGTCTAATACCAACTAAAAAGGGCTTGGATATGAACAAGGTTAGAAATATAATGCTAATACGCATTTAAATGGGGCTCGTCGAGTCAGGATCAATTTGTCTGAAAAGCCAAGGCTAACACCCCCTCAAAAAACCAAGTTCAATCATGTTTGGGGAAAAAATCTATTACCCATAAATTTGAAGTCTAACACCAACTAAAAAGGGTTTGGATATGAACAAGGTTAGAAATATAAGGCTAATACTCATTTAAATGGGGCTCGTCGAGTTAGGATCAATTTGTCCGAAAATCCAAGGCTAACACCCACTCAAAAAACCAAGTTCAATCATGTTTGGGGGAAAAGTGTATTACCCATAAATTTGAAGTCTAATACCAACTAAAACTGCTTGTATATGAACAAGATTAGAAATCTAAGGCTAATACTCATTTAAATGGGGTTCGTCGAGTCAGGATCAATTTGTCCAAAAATCCAAGGCTAACACCCCCTCCAAAAACCAATTTCAATCATGTTAGGGGAAAAAGTCTATTACCCATAAATTTGAAGTCTAATACCAACTAAAAAGGGTTTGGATATGAACAAGGTTAGAAATATAAGGCTAATACTCATTTAAATGGGGCTCTTCGAGTTAGGATCAATTTGTCCGAAAATCCAAGGCTAACACCCCCTCAAAAAACCAAGGTCAATCATGTTTGGGGTAAAAGTCTTTTACCCATAAATTTTGAAGTCTAATACCAACTAAAAAGGGCTTGGATATGAATAAGGTTAGAAATCTAAGGCTAATACTCATTTAAATGGGGCTCGTCGAGTCAGGATCAATTTGTCCGAAAATCCAAGGCTAACACCCCCTCAAAAACATCAATATGTTTGAAAATTCAAGGCTAATGCCGCTCCAACAAGCCAGTTCCATCATGTTTGGGGGAAAAGTTTGTTACCCATAAAATATAAGTCTTATACCAACTAAAATGGGCTAGCATATGACAAGACCAAAAGAGTCAGAAATCTAAGGCTAAAACCCATTCAAATGGAGCTAGTCGAGTCAGGATCAATATGTCTAAAGATCAAAGGCTAATGCCCCTCCAACAAGCCAGTTCAATCATGTTTGGGGAAAAAGTCTATTACCCATAAAATGTAAGTCTAATACTAGCTAAAAAGGGTCTGGATATCACAGCACCAACAAGGTCAGAAATCTAAGGCTAATACCCATTTAAATGGGGCGAGTCGATTCTGGATCAATATGGCCGAAAATCCAAGGCTAATGCCCCTCCAATAATTCAGTTCCATCATGTTTTGGGGAAAAGTCTATTACCCATAAAATTTAAGTCTAATACTAGCTAAAAAGGGCTTGGATATCACAAGACCAACAAGGGCAGAAATCTAATGCTAATACCCATTGAAATGGTGCTAGTCAAGTCACGATCAATATGTCTGAAAATCCAAGCCTAATGCTCCCTCGAACATGCCAGTTCAATCATGTTTGGGGGAAAAGTCTATTACCCATAAAATGTAAGTCTAATACCAACTAAAATGGGCTTGGATATGACAAGACCAACAAGGTCAGAAATCTAAGGCAAATACCCATTGAAATGGGGCTAGTCGAGTCCGGATCAATATGTACGAAAATCCAAGGCTAATGCCCCTCCAACAAGCCAGTTCCATCATGTTTGGGGGAAAAGTTTGTTACCCATAAAATGTAAGTCTTATACCAACTAAAATGGGCTAGCATATGACAAGACCAACAGGGTCAGAAATCTAAGGCTAATACCCATTCAAATGGAGTTAGTCGAGTCAGGATCAATATGTCTGAAAATCAAAGGCTAATGCCCCTCCAACAAGCCAGTTCAATCATGTTTGGGGAAAAAGTCTATTACCCATAAAATGTAAGTCTAATACTAGCTAAAAAAGGTCTGGATATCACAGCACCAACAAGGTCAGAAATCTAAGTCTAATACCCATTTAAATGGGGCGAGTCGAGTCTGGATCAATATGTCCGAAAATCCAAGGCTAATGCCCCTCCAACAAGCCAGTTAAATCATGTTTGGGGTAAAAGTCTATTACCCATAAAATTTAAGTCTAATGCTAGCTAAAAAGGGCTTGGATATTACAAGACTAACAAGGTCAGAAATCTAATGCTAATACCCATTGAAATGGTGCTAGTCAAGTCACGATCAATATGTCTGAAAATCCAAGCCTAATGCTCCCTCGAACATGCCAGTTCAATCATGTTTGGGGGAAAAGTCTATTACCCATAAAATGTAAGTCTAATACCAACTAAAATGGGCTTGGATACGACAAGACCAACAAGGTCAGAAATCTAAGGCAAATACCCATTGAAATGGGGCTAGTCGAGTCCGGATCAATATGTCCGAAAAATCCAAGGCTAATGCCCCTCCAACAAGCCAGTTCCATCATGTTTGGGGGGAAAAGTTTGTTACCCATAAAATGTAAGTCTAATACCAACTAAAATGGGCTAGCATATGACAAGACCAACAAGGTCAGAAATCTAAGGCTAATACCCATTCAAATGGGAGTTAGTCGAGTCGGGATCAATATGTCCGAAAAATCCAAAGGCTAATGCCCCTCCAACAAGCCAGTTCAATCATGTTTGGGGGAAAAAAGTCTATTACCCATAAAATGTAAGTCTAATACTAGCTAAAAAGGTCTGGATATCACAGACCAACAAGGTCAGAAATCTAAGTCTAATACCCATTTAAATGGGGCTAGTCGAGTCCGGATCAATATGTCCAAAAATCCAAGGCTAATGCCCCTCCAACAAGCCAGTTAAATCATGTTTGGGGTAAAAGTCTATTACCCATAAAATTTAAGTCTAATGCTAGCTAAAAAGGGCTTGGATATCACAAGACCAACAAGGTCGGAAATCTAAGACTAATACCCATTGAAATGGTGCTAGTGAAGTCTGGATCAATATGTCCGAAAATCCAAGCCTAATGCTCCCTCGAACATGCCAGTTCAATCATGTTTGGGGGAAAAGTCTATTACCCATAAAATGTAAGTCTAATACCAACTAAAATGGGCTTGGATATGACAAGACCAACAAGGTCAGAAATCTAAGGCTAATACCCATTGAAATGGGGCTAGTCGAGTCAGGGATCAATATGTCCGAAAAATCCAAGGCTAATGCCCCTCCAACAAGCCAGTTCCATCATGTTTGGGGGAAAAGTTTGTTACCCATAAAATGTAAGTCTTATACCAACTAAAATGGGCTTGGCATATGACAAGACCAACAAGGTCAGAAATCTAAGGCTAATACCCATTCAAATGGAGTTAGTCGAGTCAGGATCAATATGTCTGAAAATCAAAGGCTAATGCCCCTCCAACAAGCCAGTTCAATCATGTTTGGGGAAAAAGTCTATTACCCATAAAATGTAAGTCTAATACTAGCTAAAAAAGGTCTGGATATCACAGCACCAACAAGGTCAGAAATCTAAGTCTAATACCCATTTAAATGGGGCGAGTCGAGTCTGGATCAATATGTCCGAAAATCCAAGGCTAATGCCCCTCCAACAAGCCAGTTAAATCATGTTTGGGGTAAAAGTCTATTACCCATAA
>CM055036.1:256955-386008 GCA_029204005.1 Salix udensis
AAAAAGTGTTTTACCCATAAATTTGAAGTCTAATACCAACTAAAAAGAGCTTGGATATGAACAAGGTTATAAATCTAAGGCTAATACTCATTTAAATGGGGCTCGTCGAGTCGGGAATCAATTTTGTCCGAAAATCCAAGGCTAACACCCCCTCCAAAAAACCAACTTCAATCATGTTTGGGGGAAAAAGTCTATTACCCATAAATTTTGAAGTCTAATACCAACTAAAAAGAGCTTGGATATGAACAAGGTTAGAAATCTAAGGCTAATACTCATTTAAATGGGGCTCGTCGAGTCGGGATCAATTTGTCCGAAAAATCCAAGGCTAACACCCCCTCCACAAAACCAAGTTTAATCATGTTTGGGGGAAAAGTCTATTACCCATAAATTTGAAGTCTAATACCAACTAAAAAGGACTTGGATATGAACAAGGTTATAAATCTAAGGCTAATACTCATTTAAATGGGGTCTCATCGAGTCAGGATCAATTTGTCCGAAAATCCAAGGCTAACACCCCCTCAAAAAACCAAGTTCAATCATGTTTGGGGGAAAAGTCTATTACCCATAAATTTGAAGTCTAATACCAACTAAAAAGGGCTTGGATATGAACAAGGTTAGAAATCTAAGGCTAATACTCATTTAAATGGGGCTCGTCGAGTCAGGATCAATTTGTCCGAAAATCCAAGGCTAACACCCCCTCCAAAAACCAAGTTCAATCATGTTTGGGGGAAAAGTCTATTACCCATAAATTTGAAGTCTAATACCAACTAAAAAGGGCTTGGGTATGAAAAAGGTTATAAATCTAAGGCTAATACTCATTTAAATGGGTCTCGTCGAGTCAGGATCAATTTGTCCGAAAATCCAAGGCTAACACCCCCTCCAAAAACCAAGTTCAATCATATTGGGGGAAAAAGTGTTTTACCCATAAATTTGAAGTCTAATACCAACTAAAAAGGGCTTGGATATGAACAAGGTTATAAATCTAAGGCTAATACTCATTTAAATGGGGCTCGTCGAGTCAGGATCAATTTGTCCGAAAATCCAAGGCTAACACCCCCTCAAAAAACCAACTTCAATCATGTTTGGGGGAAAGTCTATTACCCATAAATTTGAAGTCTAATACCAACTAAAAAGGGCTTGGATATGAACAAGGTTAGAAATCTAAGGCTAATACTCATTTAAATGGGGCTCGTCGAGTCAGGATCAATTTGTCCGAAAATCCAAGGCTAACACCCCCTCCAAAAAACCAAGTTCAACCATGTTTGGGGGAAAAGTGTATTACCCATAAATTTGAAGTCTAATACCAACTAAAAAGGGCTTGGATATGAACAAGGTTATAAATATAAGGCTAATACTCATTTAAATGGGGCTCGTCGAGTCAGGATCAATTTGTCCGAAAAATCCAAGGCTAACACCCCCTCCAAAAACCAATGTTCAATCATGTTTGGGGGAAAAGTCTATTACCCATAAATTTGAAGTCTAATACCAACTAAAAAGGGCTTGGATATGAACAAGGTTATAAATCTAAGGCTAATACTCATTTAAAATGGGGCTCGTCGAAGTCACGATCAATTTGTCCGAAAATCCAAGGCTAACACCCCCTCCAAAAACCAAGTTCAATCATGCTTGGGGGAAAAGTCTATTACCCATAAATTTGAAGTCTAATACCAACTAAAAAGGTATTGAATATGACCAAGGTTAGAAATCTAAGCCTAATACTCATTTAAATGGGGCTCGTCGAGTCGAGATCAATTTTTCCAAAAATCCAAGTCTAATACCCCCTCCAAAACCAAAGTTCAATCATGTTTGGAGGAAAAGTATATTACCCATAAATTTGAAGTCTAATACCAACTAAAAAGATCTTGGATATGAAAAAGGTTAGAAATCTAAGGCTAATACTCATTTAAATGGGCGCTCGTCGAGTCAAGATCGATTTGTCCGAAAATCCAAGGCTAACACCCCCTCCAAAAAACCAAGTTCAATCATGCTTTGGGGGAAAAGTGTATTACCCATAAATATGAAGTCTAATACCAACTTAAACTGCTTGGATATGAGCAAGGTTAGAAATATAAGGCTATTACTCATTTAAATGGGGCTCGTCGAGTCAGGATCAATTTGTCCGAAAATCCAAGGCTAACACCCCCTCCAAAAACCAATTTCAATCATGTTTGGGGGAAAAGTGTATACCCATAAATATGAAGTCTAATATAAACTAAAAAGGGTTTGGATATGAAAAAGGTTAGAAATATAAGGCTAATACTCATTTAAATGGGGCTCGTCGAGTCAGGATCAATTTGTCCGAAAATCCAAGGCTAACACCCCCTCCAAAAACCAAGTTCAACCATGTTTCGGGGAAAATTGTATTATCCATAAATTTGAAGTCTAATACAAACTAAAAGGGCTTGGATATGAACAAGGTTAGAAATCTAAGGCTAATACTCATTTAAATTGGGGCTCGTCGAGTCAGGATCAATTTGTCCAAAAATCTAAGGCTAACACCCCCTCCAGAAACCAACTTCAATCATGTTTAGGGGAAAAGTATATAACCCATAAATTTGAAGTCTAATACCAACTAAAAAGGGCTTAAATAGGAACAAGGTTATAAATCTAAGGCTAATACTCATTTAAATGGGGCTCGTCGAGTTAGGATAAATTTGTCCGAAAATCCAAGGCTAACACCCCCTCCAAAAACCAATTTCAATCATGTTTGGGGGAAAAGTGTATTACCCATAAATATGAAGTCTAATATAAACTAAAAAGGGTTTGGATATGAAAAAGGTTAGAAATATAAGGCTAATACTCATTTAAATGGGGCTCGTCGAGTCAGGATCAATTTGTCCAAAAATCCAAGGCTAACACCCCCTCCAGAAACCAACTTCAATCATGTTTGGGGGAAAAGTATATAACCCAAAAATTTGAAGTCTAATACCAACTAAAAAGGGCTTGGATAGGAACAAGGTTATAAATCTAAGGCTAATACTCATTTAAATGGGGCTCGCCGAGTCGGGATCAATTTGTCCGAAAAATCCAAGGCTAACACCCCTCCAAAAACCAAAGTTCAATCATGTTTTGGGGGAAAAGTGTATTACCCATAAATTTGAAGTCTAATACCAACTAAAAGGGCTTGGATATGAAACAAAGGTTAGAAATCTAAGGCTAATACTCATTTAAATGGGGCTCGTCGAGAAAAGATCGATTTGTCCGAAAAATCCAAGGCTAACACCCCTCCAAAAACCAAGTTCAAACATGTTTTGGGGGAAAAGTGTATTACCCATAAATTTGAAGTCTAATACCAACTAAAAGGGCTTGGATATGAACAAGGTTAGAAATCTAAGGCTAATACTCATTTAAATGGGCGCTCGTCGAGTCAAGATCGATTTGTCCGAAAAATCCAAGGCTAACACCCCCTCCAAAAAACCAAGTTCAATCATGCTTTGGGGGAAAAGTGTATTACCCATAAATATGAAGTCTAATACCAACTTAAAACTGCTTGGATATGAGCAAGGTTAGAAATCTAAGGCTATTACTCATTTAAATGGGGGCTCGTCGAGTCGGGATCAATTTGTCCGAAAATCCAAGGCTAACACCCCCTCCAAAAACCAATTTCAATCATGTTTGGGAGAAAAGTGTATTACCCATAAATTTGAAGTCTAATATAAACTAAAAAGGGTTTGGATATGAAACAAAGGTTAGAAATATAAGGCTAATACTCATTTAAATGGGGCTCGCCGAGTCGGGATCAATTTGTCCGAAAAATCTAAGGCTAACACCCCCTCCGAAAAACCAAGTTCAATCATGTTTGGGGGAAAAGTATATTACCCATAAATTTGAAGTCTAATACCAACTAAAAGGGCTTGGATATGAACAAGGTTAGAAATCTAAGGCTAATACTCATTTAAATGGGGCTCGTCGAGTCAAGATCAATTTGTCCGAAAATCCAAGGCTAACACCCCCTCCAAAAACCAAGTTCAATCATGTTTGGGGGAAAAGTGTATTACCCATAAATATGAAGTCTAATACCAACTAAAAAGCTGCTTGGATATGAACAAGGTTAGAAATATAAGGCTAATACTCATTTAAATGGGGCTCGCCGAGTCAGGGATCAATTTGTCCGAAAATCCAAGGCTAACACCCCCTCCAAAAACCAAGTTTCAATCATGTTTGGGGGAAAAGTGTATTACCCATAAATATGAAGTCTAATATAAACTAAAAAGGGTTTGGATATGAAACAAAGGTTAGAAATATAAGGCTAATACTCATTTAAATGGGGCTCGTCGAGTCATGATCAATTTGTCCGAAAATCCAAGGCTAACACCCCCTCCAAAAACCAAGTTCAACCATGTTTGGGGGAAAAGTGTATTACCCATAAATTTGAAGTCTAATACCAAATAAAAAGGGCTTTGATATGAACAAGGTTAGAAATCTAAGGCTAATACTCATTTAAATGGGGGCTCGTCGAGTCAGGGATCAATTTGTCCGAAAAATCCAAGGCTAACACCCCCTCCAAAAACCAAAGTTCAATCATGTTTTGGGGGAAAAGTGTATTACCCATAAATTTGAAGTCTAATACCAACTAAAAAGGGCTTGGATATGAACAAGGTTAGAAATCTAAGGCTAATACTCATTTAAATGGGCCTCATCGAGTCAGGATCAATTTGTCCGAAAATCCAAGGCTAACACCCCCTCCAAAAACCAAGTTCAATCATGTAGGGAAAAGTGTATTACCCATAAATTTGAAGTCTAATACCAACTAAAAAGGGCTTGGATATGAACAAGGTTAGAAATCTAAGGCTAATACTCATTTAAATGGGCGCTCGTCGAGTCATGATCAGTTTGTCCGAAAAATCCAAGGCTAACACCCCCTCCAAAAAACCAAGTTCAACCATGCTTTGGGGGAAAAGTGTATTACCCATAAATATGAAGTCTAATACCAACTAAAAAGCTGCTTGGATATGAGCAAGGTTAGAAATCTAAGGCTATTACTCATTTAAATGGGGCTCGCCGAGTCGGGATCAATTTGTCCGAAAAATCCAAGGCTAACACCCCCTCCAAAAAACCAAGTTCAACCATGTTTGGGGGAAAAGTGTATTACCCATAAATTTGAAGTCTAATACCAACTAAAAAGGGCTTTGGATATGAACAAGGTTAGAAATTTAAGGCTAATACTCATTTAAATGGGGCTCGTCGAGTCGGGATCAATTTGTCCGAAAAATCCAAGGCTAACACCCCCTCCAAAAACCAACTTCAATCATGTTTGGGGGAAAAGTCTATTACCCATAAATTTGAAGTCTAATACCAACTAAAAGGGCTTGGATATGAACAAGGTTATAAATGTAAGGCTAATACTCATTTAAATGGGGCTCGTCGAGTCAGGGATCAATTTGTCCAAAAATCCAAGGCTAACACCCCCTCCAAAAACCAAGTTCAATCATGTTTGGGGGAAAAGTCTATTACCCATAAATTTGAAGTCTAATACCAACTAAAAAGGGCTTGGGATATGAAACAAAGGTTAGAAATCTAAGGCTAATACTCATTTAAATGGGGCTCGTCGAGTCAGGATCAATTTGTCCGAAAAATCCAAGGCTAACACCCCCTCCAAAAACCAAGTTCAATCATGTTTGGGGGAAAAGTGTATTACCCATAAATTTGAAGTCTAATACCAACTAAAAAGGGCTTGGATATGAAACAAAGGTTAGAAATATAAGGCTAATACTCATTTAAATGGGGCTCGTCGAGTCAAGATCAATTTGTCCGAAAATCCAAGGCTAACACCCCCTCCAAAAACCAAGTTCAACCATGTTTCGGGGAAAATTGTATTATCCATAAATTTGAAGTCTAATACAAACTAAAAGGGCTTGGATATGAACAAGGTTAGAAATCTAAGGCTAATACTCATTTAAATGGCGCTCGTCGAGTCAAGATCAGTTTGTCCGAAAATCCAAGGCTATCACCCCCTCAAAAAACCAAGTTCAATCATGCTTGGGGGAAAAGTGTATAACCCATAAATTTGAAGTCTAATACCAACTAAAAAGTTTTTGGATATGAGCAAGGTTAGAAATCTAAGGCTATTACTCATTTAAATGGGGCTCGTCGAGTCAGGATCAATTTGTCCGAAAATCCAAGGCTAACACCCCCTCCAAAAACCAATTTCAATCATGTTTGGGGGAAAAGTGTATTACCCATAAATATGAAGTCTAATATAAACTAAAAAGGGTTTGGATATGAAAAAGGTTAGAAATATAAGGCTAATACTCATTTAAATGGGGCTCGTCGAGTCAGGATCAATTTGTCCAAAAATCTAAGGCTAACACCCCCTCCAGAAACCAACTTCAATCATGTTTGGGGGAAAAGTATATAACCCATAAATTTGAAGTCTAATACCAACTAAAAAGGGTTGGGATATGAACAAGGTTAGAAATATAAGGCTAATACTCATTTAAATGGGTCTCGTCGAGTCAGGATCAATTTGTCCAAAAATCCAAGGCTAACACCCCCTCAAAAAACCAAGGTCAACCATGTTTGGGGGAAAAGTGTATTACCCATAAATTTGAAGTCTAATACCAACTAAAAAGGGCTTGGATATGAACAAGGTTAGAAATTTAAGGCTAATACTCATTTATATGGGGCTCGTCGAGTCAGGATCAATTTGTCCGAAAATCCAAGGCGAACACCCCCTCCAAAAACCAACTTCAATTATGTTTGGGGGAAAAGTCTATTACCCATAAATTTGAAGTCTAAAACCAACTAAAAGGGCTTGGATATGAACAATGTTATAAATGTAAGGCTAATACTCATTTAAATGGGGCTTGTCGAGTCAGGATCAATTTGTCCAAAAATCCAAGGCGAACACCCCCTCCAAAAACCAACTTCAATCATGTTTGGGGGAAAAGTCTATTACCCATAAATTTGAAGTCTAATACCAACTAAAAAGGGCTTGGGTATGAAAAAGGTTATAAATCTAAGGCTAATACTCATTTAAATGGGTCTCGTCGAGTCAGGATCAATTTGTCCGAAAATCCAAGGCTAACACCCCCTCCAAAATCCAAGTTCAATCATATTCGGGGAAAAAGTGTTTTACCCATAAATTTGAAGTCTAATACCAACTAAAAAGAGCTTGGATATGACCAAGGTTATAAATCTAAGGCTAATACTCATTTAATTGGGGCTCGTCGAGTCAGAATCAATTTTTCCGAAAATCCAAGGCTAACACCCCTTCAAAAAACCAACTTCAATCATGTTTGGGGAAAAAGTCTATTACCCATAAATTTTAAGTCTAATACCAACTAAAAAGAGCTTGGATATGAACAAGGTTAGAAATCTAAGGCTAATACTCATATAATTGGGGCTCGTCGAGTCAGGATCAATTTGTCCGAAAATCCAAGGCGAACACCCCCTCCAAAAACCAACTTTAATTATGTTTGGGGGAATAGTCTATTACCCATAAATTTGAAGTCTAATACCAACTAAAAAGGGCTTGGATATGAAAAAGGTTATAAATCGAAGGCTAATACTCATTTAAATGGGTCTTGTCGAGTCAGGATCAATTTGTCCGAAAATCCAAGGCTAACACCCCCTCAAAAAACCAACTTCAATCATGTTTGGGGAAAAAGTCTATTACCCATAAATTTGAAGTCTAATACCAACTAAAAAGAGCTTGGATATGAACAAGGTTAGAAATCTAAGGCTAATACTCATATAATTGGGGCTCGTCGAGTCAGGATCAATTTGTCCGAAAATCCAAGGCGAACACCCCCTCCAAAAACCAACTTCAATCATGTTTGGGGGAAAAGTCTATTACCCATAAATTTGAAGTCTAATACCAACTAAAAAGGGCTTGGGTATGAAAAAGGTTATAAATCTAAGGCTAATACTCATTTAAATGGGTCTCGTCGAGTAAGGATCAATTTGTCCGAAAATCCAAGGCCAACACCCCCTCCAAAATCCAAGTTCAATCATATTTGGGGAAAAAGTGTTTTACCCATAAATTCGAAGTCTAATACCAACTAAAAAGAGCTTGGATATGAACAAGGTTATAAATCTAAGGCTAATACTCATTTAATTGGGGCTCGTCGAGTCAGGGATCAATTTTGTCCGAAAAATCCAAGGCTAACACCCCCTCAAAAAACCAACTTCAATCATGTTTGGGGAAAAAGTCTATTACCCATAAATTTGAAGTCTAATACCAACTAAAAAGAGCTTGGATATGAACAAGGTTAGAAATCTACGGCTAATACTCATATAATTGGGGCTCGTCGAGTCAGGGATCAATTTGTCCGAAAATCCAAGGCTAACACCCCCTCAAAAAACCAAGGTCAACCATGTTTGGGGGAAAAGTGTATTACCCATAAATTTGAAGTCTAATACCAACTAAAAAGAGCTTGGATATGAACAAGGTTATAAATATAAGGCTAATACTCATTTAAATGGGGCTCGTCGAGTCAGGGATCTATTTGTCCAAAAATCCAAGGCTAACACCCCCTCCAAAAAACCAATGTTCAATCATGTTTGGGGGAAAAGTCTATTACCCATAAATTTGAAGTCTAATACCAACTAAAAAGGGATTAGATATGAACAAGGTTATAAATCTAAGGCTAATACTCATTTAAAATGGGGCTCGTCGAAGTCACGATCAATTTGTCCGAAAAATCCAAGGCTAACACCCTCTCCAAAAACCAAGTTCAATCATTTTTGGGGGGAAAAGTCTATTACCCATAAATTTGAAGTATAATACCAACTAAAAGGTATTGGATATGAACAAGGTTAGAAATCTAAGGCTAATACTCATTTAAATGGGGCTCGTCGAGTCAGGATCAATTTGTCCAAAAATCTAAGGTTAACACCCCCTCCAGAAACCAACTTCAATCATGTTTGGGGGAAAAGTATAGAACCCATAAATTTGAAGTCTAATACCAACTAAAAGGGCTTGGATATGAACAAGGTTAGAAATCTAAGGCTAATACTCATTTAAATGGCGCTCGTCGAGTCAAGATCAGTTTGTCCGAAAATCCAAGGCTAACACCCCCTCAAAAAACCAAGTTCAATCATGCTTGGGGGAAAAGTGTATTACCCATAAATATGAAGTCTTATACCAACTTAAACTGCTTGGATATGAGCAAGGTTAGAAATATAAGGCTATTACTCATTTAAATGGGGCTCGTCGAGTCAGGATCAATTTGTCCGAAAATCCAAGGCTAACACCCCCTCCAAAAACCAATTTCAATCATGTTTGGGGGAAAAGTGTATACCCATAAATATGAAGTCTAATATAAACTAAAAAGGGTTTGGATATGAAAAAGGTTAGAAATATAAGGCTAATACTCATTTAAATGGGGCTCGTCGAGTCAAGATCAATTTGTCCGAAAATCCAAGGCTAACACCCCCTCCAAAAACCAAGTTCAACCATGTTGCGGGGAAAATTGTATTATCCATAAATTTGAAGTCTAATACAAACTAAAAGGGCTTGGATATGAACGAGGTTAGAAATCTAAGGCTAATACTCATTTAAATGGGGCTCGTCGAGTCAGGATCAATTTGTCCAAAAATCTAAGGCTAACACCCCCTCCAGAAACCAACTTCAATCATGTTTAGGGGAAAAGTATATAACCCATAAATTTGAAGTCTAATACCAACTAAAAAGGGCTTAAATAGGAACAAGGTTATAAATCTAAGGCTAATACTCATTTAAATGGGGCTCGTCGAGTTAGGATAAATTTGTCCGAAAATCCAAGGCTAACACCCCCTCCAAAAACCAATTTCAATCATGTTTGGGGGAAAAGTGTATTACCCATAAATATGAAGTCTAATATAAACTAAAAAGGGTTTGGATATGAAAAAGGTTAGAAATATAAGGCTAATACTCATTTAAATGGGGCTCGTCGAGTCAGGATCAATTTGTCCAAAAATCCAAGGCTAACACCCCTCCGAAAAACCAACTTCAATCATGTTTGGGGGAAAAGTATATAACCCATAAAATTTGAAGTCTAATACCAACTAAAAAGGGCTTGGATAGGAACAAGGTTATAAATCTAAGGCTAATACTCATTTAAATGGGGGCTCGTCGAGTCAGGGATCAATTTGTCCGAAAAATCCAAGGCTAACACCCCCTCCAAAAACAAAGTTCAATCATGTTTTGGGGAAAAGTGTATTACCCATAAATTTGAAGTCTAATACCAACTAAAAGGGCTTGGATATGAAAAAGGTTAGAAATCTAAGGCTAATACTCATTTAAATGGCGCTCGTCGAGAAAAGATCAGTTTGTCCGAAAATCCAAGGCTAACACCCCCTCCAAAAACCAAGTTCAAACATGTTTTGGGGAAAAGTGTATTACCCATAAATTTGAAGTCTAATACCAACTAAAAGGGCTTGGATATGAACAAGGTTAGAAATCTAAGGCTAATACTCATTTAAATGGCGCTCGTCGAGTCAAGATCAGTTTGTCCGAAAATCCAAGGCTAACACCCCCTCAAAAAACCAAGTTCAATCATGCTTGGGGGAAAAGTGTATTACCCATAAATATGAAGTCTTATACCAACTTAAACTGCTTGGATATGAGCAAGGTTAGAAATATAAGGCTATTACTCATTTAAATGGGGCTCGTCGAGTCAGGATCAATTTGTCCGAAAATCCAAGGCTAACACCCCCTCCAAAAACCAATTTCAATCATGTTTGGGGGAAAAGTGTATACCCATAAATATGAAGTCTAATATAAACTAAAAAGGGTTTGGATATGAAAAAGGTTAGAAATATAAGGCTAATACTCATTTAAATGGGGCTCGTCGAGTCAAGATCAATTTGTCCGAAAATCCAAGGCTAACACCCCCTCCAAAAACCAAGTTCAACCATGTTTCGGGGAAAATTGTATTATCCATAAATTTGAAGTCTAATACAAACTAAAAGGGCTTGGATATGAACAAGGTTAGAAATCTAAGGCTAATACTCATTTAAATGGCGCTCGTCGAGTCAAGATCAGTTTGTCCGAAAATCCAAGGCTAACACCCCCTCAAAAAACCAAGTTCAATCATGCTTGGGGGAAAAGTGTATAACCCATAAATTTGAAGTCTAATACCAACTAAAAAGTTTTTGGATATGAGCAAGGTTAGAAATCTAAGGCTATTACTCATTTAAATGGGGCTCGTCGAGTCAGGATCAATTTGTCCGAAAATCCAAGGCTAACACCCCCTCCAAAAACCAATTTCAATCATGTTTGGGGGAAAAGTGTATTACCCATAAATATGAAGTCTAATATAAACTAAAAAGGGTTTGGATATGAAAAAGGTTAGAAATATAAGGCTAATACTCATTTAAATGGGGCTCGTCGAGTCAGGATCAATTTGTCCAAAAATCTAAGGCTAACACCCCCTCCAGAAACCAACTTCAATCATGTTTGGGGGAAAAGTATATAACCCATAAATTTGAAGTCTAATACCAACTAAAAAGGGCTTGGGATATGAACAAGGTTAGAAATATAAGGCTAATACTCATTTAAATGGGGCTCGTCGAGTCAGGATCAATTTGTCCGAAAATCCAAGGCTAACACCCCCTCCAAAAACCAATTTCAATCATGTTTGGGGGAAAAGTGTATTACCCATAAATATGAAGTCTAATATAAACTAAAAATAGTTTGGATATGAAAAAGGTTAGAAATATAAGGCTAATACTCATTTAAATGGGGCTCGTCGAGTCAGGATCAATTTGTCCAAAAATCCAAGGCTAACACCCCCTCCAGAAACCAACTTTAATCATGTTTGGGGGAAAAGTATATAACCCAAAAATTTGAAGTCTAATACCAACTAAAAAGGGCTTGGATAGGAACAAGGTTATAAATCTAAGGCTAATACTCATTTAAATGGGGCTCGTCGAGTCAGGATCAATTTGTCCGAAAATCCAAGGCTAACACCCCCTCCAAAAACCAAGTTCAATCATGTTTTGGGGAAAAGTGTATTACCCATAAATTTGAAGTCTAATACCAACTAAAAGGGCTTGGATATGAACAAGGTTAGAAATCTAAGGCTAATACTCATTTAAATGGCGCTCGTCGAGTGAGGATCAATTTGTCCGAAAATCCAAGGCTAACACCCACTCAAAAAACCAAGTTCAATCATGTTTTGGGGAAAAGTGTATTACCCATAAATTTGAAGTCTAATACCAACTAAAAGGGCTTGGATATGAACAAGGTTAGAAATCTAAGGCTAATACTCATTTAAATGGCGCTCGTCGAGTCATGATCAGTTTGTCCGAAAATCCAAGGCTAACACCCCCTCAAAAAACCAAGTTCAACCATGCTTGGGGGAAAAGGGTATTACCCATAAATATGAAGTCTAATACCAACTTAAACTGCTTGGATATGAGCAAGGTTAGAAATCTAAGGCTATTACTCATTTAAATGGGGCTCGTCGAGTCAGGATCAATTTGTCCAAAAATCCAAGGCTAACACCCCCTCAAAAAACCAAGGTCAACCATGTTTGGGGGAAAAGTGTATTACCCATAAATTTGAAGTCTACTACCAACTAAAAGGGCTTGGATATTAACAAGGTTAGAAATTTAAGGCTAATACTCATTTATATGGGGCTCGCTCGAGTCAGGGATCAATTTGTCCGAAAAATCCAAGGCTAACACCCCCTCCAAAAACCAAGTTCAATCATGTTTGGGGGAAAAGTCTATTACCCATAAATTTGAAGTCTAAATACCAACTAAAAAGGGCTTGGATATGAACAAGGTTATAAATGTAAGGCTAATACTCATTTAAATGGGGCTCGTCGAGTCAGGATCAATTTGTCCGAAAATCCAAGGCTAACACCCCCTCCAAAAACCAACTTCAATCATGTTTGGGGGAAAAGTCTATTACCCATAAATTTGAAGTCTAATACCAACTAAAAAGGGCTTGGGATATGAAACAAAGGTTATAAATCTAAGGCTAATACTCATTTAAATGGGGCTCGTCGAGTCAGGGATCAATTTGTCCGAAAATCCAAGGCTAACACCCCCTCCAAAATCCAAGTTCAATCATGTTTGGGGGAAAAAGTGTATTACCCATAAATTTGAAGTCTAATACCAACTAAAAAGAGCTTGGATATGAACAAGGTTAGAAATCTAAGGCTAATACTCATTTAAATGGGGCTCGTCGAGTCGGGATCAATTTGTCCGAAAAATCCAAGGCTAACACCCCTCCAAAAACCAACTTCAATCATGTTTGGGGGAAAAAGTGTATTACCCATAAATTTTGAAGTCTAATACCAACTAAAAAGAGCTTGGATATGAACAAGGTTAGCAATCTAAGGCTAATACTCATTTAAATGGGGCTCGTCGAGTCAGGATCAATTTGTCCGAAAATCCAAGGCTAACACCCCCTCCAAAAACCAAGTTCAATCATGTTTGGGGGAAAAGTCTATTACCCATAAATTTGAAGTCTAATACGAACTAAAAAGGGCTTGGATATGAACAAAGGTTAGAAATCTAAGGCTAATACTCATTTAAATGGGGCTCGTCGAGTCAGGGATCAATTTGTCCGAAAATCCAAGGCTAACACCCCCTCCAAAAACCAAGTTCAATCATGTTTGGGGGAAAAAGTCTATTACCCATAAATTTGAAGTCTAATACCAACTAAAAAGAGCTTGGATATGAACAAGGTTAGAAATCTAAGGCTAATACTCATTTAAATGGGGCTCGTCGAGTCGAGATCAATTTGTCCGAAAAATCCAAGGCTAACACCCCCTCCAAAAACCAAGTTCAATCATGTTTGGGGGAAAAGTCTATTACCCATAAATTTGAAGTCTAATACCAACTAAAAAGGGCTTGGGATATGAAACAAGGTTAGAAATCTAAGGCTAATACTCATTTAAATGGGGCTCGTCGAGTCAGGATCAATTTGTCCGAAAAATCCAAGGCCAACACCCCCTCCAAAAACCAAGTTCAATCATGTTTGGGGGAAAAAGTGTATTACCCATAAATTTGAAGTCTAATACCAACTAAAAAGAGCTTGGATATGAACAAGGTTATAAATCTAAGGCTAATACTCATTTAATTGGGGCTCGTCGAGTCAGGATCAATTTGTCCGAAAAATCCAAGGCTAACACCCCCTCAAAAAACCAACTTCAATCATGTTTGGGGAAAAAGTCTATTACCCATAAATTTGAAGTCTAATACCAACTAAAAAGAGCTTGGATATGAACAAGGTTAGAAATCTAAGGCTAATACTCATTTAAATGGGGGCTCGTCGAGTCAGGATCAATTTGTCCGAAAAATCCAAGGCTAACACCCCCTCCAAAAAACCAAGTTCAACCATGTTTGGGGGAAAAGTGTATTACCCATAAATTTGAAGTCTAATACCAACTAAAAAGAGCTTGGATATGAACAAGGTTATAAATATAAGGCTAATACTCATTTAAATGGGGCTCGTCGAGTCGGGATCAATTTGTCCGAAAATCCAAGGCTAACACCCCCTCCAAAAACCAATGTTCAATCATGTTTGGGGGGAAAAGTCTATTACCCATAAATTTGAAGTCTAATACCAACTAAAAAGGGATTAGATATGAACAAGGTTATAAATCTAAGGCTAATACTCATTTAAAATGGGGCTCGTCGAAGTCACGACCAATTTGTCCGAAAATCCAAGGCTAACACCCTCTCCAAAAAACCAAGTTCAATCATGTTTTGGGGGGAAAAGTCTATTACCCATAAATTTGAAGTCTAATACCAACTAAAAGGTATTGGATATGAACAAGGTTAGAAATCTAAGGCTAATACTCATTTAAATGGGGCTCGTCGAGTCAGGATCAATTTGTCCGAAAATCCAAGGCTAACACCCCCTCCAAAAACCAAGTTCAATCATGTTTGGGGGAAAAAGTCTATTACCCATAAATTTGAAGTCTAATACCAACTAAAAAGGGCTTGGGATATGAAACAAAGGTTAGAAATCTAAGGCTAATACTCATTTAAATGGGGTCTCGTCGAGTAAGGATCAATTTGTCCGAAAATCCAAGGCCAACACCCCCTCCAAAAACCAAGTTCAATCATGTTTGGGGGAAAAAGTGTATTACCCATAAATTTGAAGTCTAATACCAACTAAAAAGAGCTTGGATATGAACAAGGTTATAAATCTAAGGCTAATACTCATTTAAATGGGGCTCGTCGAGTCAGGATCAATTTGTCCGAAAATCCAAGGCTAACACCCCCTCCAAAAACCAAGTTCAATCATGTTTGGGGGAAAAGTCTATTACCCATAAATTTGAAGTCTAATACCAACTAAAAAGAGCTTGGATATGAACAAGGTTAGAAATCTAAGGCTAATACTCATTTAAATGGGGCTCGTCGAGTCAGGATCAATTTGTCCGAAAATCCAAGGCTAACACCCCCTCCAAAAACAATGTTCAATCATGTTTGGGGGAAAAGTGTATTACCCATAAATTTGAAGTCTAATACCAACTAAAAAGGGCTTGGATAGGAACAAGGTTATAAATCTAAGGCTAATACTCATTTAAATGGGGGCTCGTCGAGTCGGGATCAATTTTTCCGAAAATCCAAGTCTAATACCCCCTCCAAAAACCAAGTTCAATAATGTTTGGGGGAAAAGTCTATTACCCATAAATTTGAAGTCTAATACCAACTAAAAAGGTATTGGATATGAAAAAGGTTATAAATCTAAGGCTAATACACATTTAAAATGGGGCTCGTCGAAGTCACGATCAATTTGTCCGAAAAATCCAAGGCTAACACCCCTCTCCAAAAAACCAAGTTCAATCATGTTTTGGGGGAAAAGTCTATTACCCATAAATTTGAAGTCTAATACCAACTAAAAGGGTCTTGGATATGAACAAGGTTAGAAATCTAAGGCTAATACTCATTTAAATGGGGCTCGTCGAGTCAGATCAATTTGTCCGAAAATCCAAAGGCTAACACCCCTCCAAAAAACCAACTTCAATCATGTTTGGGGGAAAAGTCTATTACCCATAAATTTGAAGTCTAATACCAACTAAAAAGGGCTTGGGATATGAAACAAAGGTTATAAATCTAAGGCTAATACTCATTTAAATGGGGCTCGCCGAGTAAGGATCAATTTGTCCGAAAAATCCAAGGCTAACACCCCCTCCAAAAACCAAGTTCAATCATGTTTGGGGGAAAAGTGTATTACCCATAAATTTGAAGTCTAATACCAACTAAAAAGGGCTTGGATATGAACAAGGTTAGAAATCTAAGGCTAATACTCATTTAAATGGGGCTCGTCGAGTCGAGATCAATTTTGTCCGAAAAATCCAAGGCTAACACCCCCTCCAAAAACCAAGTTCAATCATGTTTGGGGGAAAAAGTCTATTACCCATAAATTTGAAGTCTAATACCAACTAAAAAGAGCTTGGATATGAACAAGGTTAGAAATCTAAGGCTAATACTCATTTAAATGGGGCTCGTCGAGTCAGGGATCAATTTGTCCGAAAAATCCAAGGCTAACACCCCCTCCAAAAACCAAGTTCAATCATGTTTGGGGGAAAAGTGTATTACCCATAAATTTGAAGTCTAATACCAAACTAAAAAGGGTTTGGATATGAAACAAAGGTTAGAAATATAAGGCTAATACTCATTTAAATGGGGCTCGTCGAGTCAGGATCAATTTGTCCAAAAATCTAAGGCTAACACCCCCTCCAGAAACCAACTTCAATCATGTTTGGGGGAAAAGTATATAACCCATAAATTTGAAGTCTAATACCAACTAAAAAGGGTTGGGATATGAACAAGGTTAGAAATATAAGGCTAATACTCATTTAAATGGGTCTCGTCGAGTCAGGATCAATTTGTCCGAAAATCCAAGGCTAACACCCCCTCCAAAAACCAATTTCAATCATGTTTGGGGGAAAAGTGTATTACCCATAAATATGAAGTCTAATATAAACTAAAAATAGTTTGGATATGAAAAAGGTTAGAAATATAAGGCTAATACTCATTTAAATGGGGCTCGCCGAGTCGAGATCAATTTGTCCAAAAATCCAAGGCTAACACCCCTCCGAAAAACCAACTTTCAATCATGTTTGGGGGAAAAGTATATAACCCATAAAATTTGAAGTCTAATACCAACTAAAAAGGGCTTGGATAGGAACAAGGTTATAAATCTAAGGCTAATACTCATTTAAATGGGGCTCGCCGAGTCGGGATCAATTTGTCCGAAAAATCCAAGGCTAACACCCCCTCCAAAAACCAAGTTCAATCATGTTTTGGGGGAAAAGTGTATTACCCATAAATTTGAAGTCTAATACCAACTAAAAGGGCTTGGATATGAACAAGGTTAGAAATCTAAGGCTAATACTCATTTAAATGGCGCTCGTCGAGTGAGGATCAATTTGTCCGAAAAATCCAAGGCTAACACCCACTCCAAAAAACCAAGTTCAATCATGTTTTGGGGGAAAAGTGTATTACCCATAAATTTGAAGTCTAATACCAACTAAAAGGGCTTGGATATGAACAAGGTTAGAAATCTAAGGCTAATACTCATTTAAATGGGGCTCGTCGAGTCATGATCAATTTGTCCGAAAAATCCAAGGCTAACACCCCTCCAAAAAACCAAGTTCAACCATGTTTGGGGGAAAAGTGTATTACCCATAAATATGAAGTCTAATACCAACTTAAACTGCTTGGATATGAGCAAGGTTAGAAATCTAAGGCTATTACTCATTTAAATGGGGCTCGTCGAGTCAGGATCAATTTGTCCAAAAATCCAAGGCTAACACCCCCTCAAAAAACCAAGGTCAACCATGTTTGGGGGAAAAGTGTATTACCCATAAATTTGAAGTCTACTACCAACTAAAAGGGCTTGGATATTAACAAGGTTAGAAATTTAAGGCTAATACTCATTTATATGGGGCTCCTCGAGTCAGGATCAATTTGTCCGAAAATCCAAGGCGAACACCCCCTCCAAAAACCAACTTCAATTATGTTTGGGGGAAAAGTCTATTACCCATAAATTTGAAGTCTAAAACCAACTAAAAGGGCTTGGATATGAACAATGTTATAAATGTAAGGCTAATACTCATTTAAATGGGGCTTGTCGAGTCAGGATCAATTTGTCCAAAAATCCAAGGCGAACACCCCCTCCAAAAACCAACTTCAATCATGTTTGGGGGAAAAGTCTATTACCCATAAATTTGAAGTCTAATACCAACTAAAAAGGGCTTGGGTATGAAAAAGGTTATAAATCTAAGGCTAATACTCATTTAAATGGGTCTCGTCGAGTCAGGATCAATTTGTCCGAAAATCCAAGGCTAACACCCCTCCAAAAATCCAAGTTCAATCATATTTGGGGAGAAAAGTGTATTTACCCATAAATTTGAAGTCTAATACCAACTAAAAAGAGCTTGGATATGAACAAGGTTATAAATCTAAGGCTAATACTCATTTAAATTGGGGCTCGTCGAGTCGAGATCAATTTTGTCCGAAAAATCCAAGGCTAACACCCCTTCAAAAAACCAACTTCAATCATGTTTGGGGAAAAAGTCTATTACCCATAAATTTGAAGTCTAATACCAACTAAAAAGTGCTTGGATATGAACAAGGTTAGAAATCTAAGGCTAATACTCATTTAAATGGGGCTCGTCGAGTCAGGATCAATTTGTCCAAAAATCCAAGGCTAACACCCCCTCCAAAAACCAAGTTCAATCATGTTTGGGGGAAAAGTCTATTACCCATAAATTTGAAGTCTAATACCAACTAAAAAGGGCTTGGATATGAAAAAGGTTACAAATCTAAGGCTAATACTCATTTAAATGGGGTCTTGTCGAGTCGAGATCAATTTGTCCGAAAATCCAAGGCTAACACCCCCTCCAAAAACCAAGTTCAATCATGTTTGGGGGAAAAGTCTATTACCCATAAATTTGAAGTCTAATACCAACTAAAAAGAGCTTGGATATGAACAAGGTTAGAAATCTAAGGCTAATACTCATTTAATTTGGGCTCGTCGAGTTAGGATCAATATGTCCGAAAATCCAAGGCTATCACCCCCTCCAAAAACCAAGTTCAATCAAGCTTGGGGGAAAAGTCTATTACCCATAAATTTGAGGTCTAATACCAAATAAAAAGGGCTTGGATATGAAAAAGGTTATAAATCTAAGGCTAATACTCATTTAAATGGGTCTCGTCGAGTAAGGATCAATTTGTCCGAAAATCCAAGGCCAACACCCCCTCCAAAATCCAAGTTCAATCATATTTGGGGAAAAAGTGTTTTACCCATAAATTCGAAGTCTAATACCAACTAAAAAGAGCTTGGATATGAACAAGGTTATAAATCTAAGGCTAATACTCATTTAATTGGGGCTCGTCGAGTCAGGATCAATTTTTCCGAAAATCCAAGGCTAACACCCCCTCAAAAAACCAACTTCAATCATGTTTGGGGAAAAAGTCTATTACCCATAAATTTGAAGTCTAATACCAACTAAAAAGAGCTTGGATATGAACAAGGTTAGAAATCTACGGCTAATACTCATATAATTGGGGCTCGTCGAGTCAGGATCAATTTGTCCGAAAATCCAAGGCTAACACCCCCTCAAAAAACCAAGGTCAACCATGTTTGGGGGAAAAGTGTATTACCCATAAATTTGAAGTCTAATACCAACTAAAAAGAGCTTGGATATGAACAAGGTTATAAATATAAGGCTAATACTCATATAATTGGGGCTCGTCGAGTCAGGATCTATTTCTCCGAAAATCCAAGGCTAACACCCCCTCCAAAAACAATGTTCAATCATGTTTGGGGGAAAAGTCTATTACCCATAAATTTGAAGTCTAAAACCAACTAAAAGGGATTAGATATGAACAAGGTTATAAATCTAAGGCTAATACTCATTTAAAATGGGGCTCGTGAAGTCACGACCAATTTGTCCGAAAATCCAAGGCTAACACCCTCTCCAAAAACCAAGTTCAATCATTTTTGGGGGGAAAAGTCTATTACCCATAAATTTGAAGTCTAATACCAACTAAAAGGTATTGGATATGAACAAGGTTAGAAATCTAAGGCTAATACTCATTTAAATGGGGCTCGTCGAGTCAGGATCAATTTTTCCGAAAATCCAATGCTAACACCCCCTCAAAAAACCAACTTCAATCATGTTTGGGGAAAAAGTCTATTACCCATAAATTTGAAGTCTAATACCAACTAAAAAGGGCTTGGGTATGAAAAAGGTTATAAATCTAAGGCTAATACTCATTTAAATGGGTCTCGTCGAGTAAGGATCAATTTGTCCGAAAATCCAAGGCTAACACCCCCTCCAAAAACCAAGTTCAATCATGTTTGGGGGAAAAGTGTTTTACCCATAAATTTGAAGTCTAATACCAACTAAAAAGAGCTTGGATATGAACAAGGTTATAAATCTAAGGCTAATACTCATTTAAATGGGGCTCGTCGAGTCATGATCAATTTGTCCGAAAAATCCAAGGCTAACACCCCTCCAAAAAACCAAGTTCAATCATGTTTGGGGAAAAAGTCTATTACCCATAAATTTGAAGTCTAATACCAACTAAAAAGAGCTTGGATATGAACAAGGTTAGAAATCTACGGCTAATACTCATATAATTGGGGCTCGTCGAGTCAGGATCAATTTGTCCGAAAATCCAATGATAACACCCCCTCCAAAAACAATGTTCAATCATGTTTGGGGGAAAAGTGTATTACCCATAAATTTGAAGTCTAAAACCAACTAAAAGGGCTTGGATATGAACAAGGTTATAAATCTAAGGCTAATACTCATATAAATGGGGCTCGTCGAGTCAGGATCAATTTGTCCGAAAATCCAAGGCTAACACCCCCTCAAAAAACCAAGTTCAACCATGTTTGGGGCAGAAGTCTATTACCCATAAATTTGAAGTCTAATACCAACTAAAAGGTATTGGATATGAACAAGGTTATAAATCTAAGGCTAATACTCATTTAAAATGGGGCTCGTGAAGTCACGACCAATTTGTCCGAAAATCCAAGGCTAACACCCCTCTCCAAAAACCAAGTTCAATCATGTTTTGGGGGAAAAGTCTATTACCCATAAATTTGAAGTCTAATACCAACTAAAAGGGTATTGGATATGAACAAGGTTATAAATCTAAGGCTAATACTCATTTAAATGGGGCTCGTCGAGTCAGGATCAATTTTTCCGAAAATCCAAAGCTAACACCCCCTCAAAAAACCAACTTCAATCATGTTTGGGGGAAAAGTCTATTACCCATAAATTTGAAGTCTAATACCAACTAAAAAGGGCTTGGGTATGAAAAAGGTTATAAATCTAAGGCTAATACTCATTTAAATGGGTCTCGTCGAGTCAGGATCAATTTGTCCGAAAATCCAAGGCTAACACCCCCTCCAAAATCCAAGTTCAATCATATTCGGGGAAAAAGTGTTTTACCCATAAATTTGAAGTCTAATACCAACTAAAAAGAGCTTGGATATGAACAAGGTTAGAAATCTAAGGCTAATACTCATTTAAATGGGGCTCGTCGAGTCAGGATCAATTTTGTCCGAAATCCAAGGCTAACACCCCCTCAAAAAACCAACTTCAATCATGTTTGGGGAAAAAGTCTATTACCCATAAATTTGAAGTCTAATACCAACTAAAAAGAGCTTGGATATGAACAAGGTTAGAAATCTACGGCTAATACTCATATAATTGGGGCTCGTCGAGTCAGGATCAATTTGTCCGAAAATCCAATGATAACACCCCCTCCAAAAACAATGTTCAATCATGTTTGGGGGAAAAGTCTATTACCCATAAATTTGAAGTCTAAAACCAACTAAAAGGGCTTGGATATGAACAAGGTTATAAATCTAAGGCTAATACTCATATAAATGGGGCTCGTCGAGTCAGGATCAATATGTCCGAAAATCCAAGGCTAACACCCCCTCAAAAAACCAAGTTCAACCATGTTTGGGGCAGAAGTCTATTACCCATAAATTTGAAGTCTAATACCAACTAAAAGGTATTGGATATGAACAAGGTTATAAATCTAAGGCTAATACTCATTTAAAATGGGGCTCGTGAAGTCACGACCAATTTGTCCGAAAATCCAAGGCTAACACCCTCTCCAAAAACCAAGTTCAATCATTTTTGGGGGGAAAAGTCTATTACCCATAAATTTGAAGTCTAATACCAACTAAAAGGTATTGGATATGAACAAGGTTATAAATCTAAGGCTAATACTCATTTAATTGGGGCTCGTCGAGTCAGGATCAATTTTTCCGAAAATCCAAAGCTAACACCCCCTCAAAAAACCAACTTCAATCATGTTTGGGGAAAAAGTCTATTACCCATAAATTTGAAGTCTAATACCAACTAAAAAGGGCTTGGGTATGAAAAAGGTTATAAATCTAAGGCTAATACTCATTTAAATGGGTCTCGTCGAGTAAGGATCAATTTGTCCGAAAATCCAAGGCCAACACCCCCTCCAAAATCCAAGTTCAATCATATTTGGGGAAAAAGTGTTTTACCCATAAATTTGAAGTCTAATACCAACTAAAAAGGGAGCTTGGATATGAACAAGGTTAGAAATCTAAGGCTAATACTCATTTAAATATGGGGCTCGTCGAGTCAGGGATCAATTTGTCCGAAAATCCAAGGCTAACACCCCCTCCAAAAACCAAGTTCAATCATGTTTGGGGGAAAAAGTCTATTACCCATAAATTTGAAGTCTAATACCAACTAAAAAGAGCTTGGATATGAACAAGGTTATAAATCTAAGGCTAATACTCATTTAAATGGGGCTCGTCGAGTCAGGATCAATTTGTCCGAAAATCCAATGATAACACCCCCTCCAAAAACAATGTTCAATCATGTTTGGGGGAAAAGTCTATTACCCATAAATTTGAAGTCTAAAACCAACTAAAAGGGCTTGGATATGAACAAGGTTATAAATCTAAGGCTAATACTCATTTAAATGGGGCTCGTCGAGTCAGGATCAATTTGTCCGAAAATCCAAGGCTAACACCCCCTCAAAAAACCAAGTTCAACCATGTTTGGGGCAGAAGTCTATTACCCATAAATTTGAAGTCTAATACCAACTAAAAGGTATTGGATATGAACAAGGTTAGAAATCTAAGGCTAATACTCATTTAAAATGGGTCTCGTCGAGTCGGGACCAATTTGTCCGAAAATCCAAGGCTAACACCCCCTCCAAAAACCAAGTTCTATCATTTTTGGGGGAAAAGTCTATTACCCATAAATTTGAAGTCTAATACCAACTAAAAGGTATTGGATATGAACAAGGTTAGAAATCTAAGGCTAATACTCATTTAAAATGGGGCTCGTGAAGTCAGGACCAATTTGTCCAAAAATCCAAGGCTAACACCCCCTCCAAAAACCAAGTTCAATCATGTTTGGGGGAAAAGTCTATTACCCATAAATTTGAAGTCTAATACCAACTAAAAGGTATTGGATATGAACAAGGTTAGAAATCTAAGGCTAATACTCATTTAAATGGGGTCTCGTCGAGTCAGGATCAATTTGTCCGAAAATCCAAGGCTAACACCCCCTCCAAAAATCCAAGTTCAATCATGTTTGGGGGAAAAAGTGCTATTACCCATAAATTTGAAGTCTAATACCAACTAAAAAGAGCTTGGATATGAACAAGGTTATAAATCTAAGGCTAATACTCATTTAAATGGGGCTCGTCGAGTCGGGATCAATTTGTCCGAAAAATCCAAGGCTAACACCCCCTCCAAAAAACCAAGTTCAATCATGTTTGGGGGAAAAAGTCTATTACCCATAAATTTGAAGTCTAATACCAACTAAAAAGAGCTTGGATATGAAAAAGGTTATAAATATAAGGCTAATACTCATATAATTGGGGCTCGTCGAGTCAGGATCAATTTGTCCGAAAAATCCAAGGCTAACACCCCCTCCAAAAAACCAAGTTCAACCATGTTTGGGGCGAAAAGTCTATTACCCATAAATTTGAAGTCTAATACCAACTAAAAGGGTATTGGATATGAACAAGGTTAGAAATCTAAGGCTAATACTCATTTAAAATGGGGCTCGTCGAGTCAGGGACCAATTTGTCCGAAAAATCCAAGGCTAACACCCCCTCCAAAAAACCAAGTTCAATCATGTTTGGGGGGGAAAAGTCTATTACCCATAAATTTGAAGTCTAATACCAACTAAAAGGTATTGGATATGAACAAGGTTAGAAATCTAAGGCTAATACTCATTTAAAATGGGGCTCGTCGAGTCAGGACCAATTTGTCCGAAAATCCAAGGCTAACACCCCCTCCAAAAACCAAGTTCTATCATTTTGGGGGGAAAAGTCTATTGCCCATAAATTTGAAGTCTAATACCAACTAAAAGGTATTGTATATGAACAAGGTTAGAAATCTAAGGCTAATACTAATTTAAATGGGTCTCGTCGAGTCAGGATCAATTTGTCCGAAAATCCAAGGCTAACACCCCCTCCAAAATCCAAGTTCAATCATATTTGGGGAAAAAGTGTTTTACCCATAAATTTGAAGTCTAATATAAACTAAAAAGAGCTTGGATATGAACAAGGTTATAAATCTAAGGCTAATACTCATTTAAATGGGGCTCGTCGAGTCAGGATCAATTTGTCCGAAAATCCAAGGCAAACACCCCCTCAAAAAACCAACTTCAATCATGTTTGGGGAAAAAGTCTATTACCCATAAATTTGAAGTCTAATACCAACTAAAAAGAGCTTGGATATGAACAAGGTTAGAAATATAAGGCTAATACTCATTTAAATGGGGCTCGTCGAGTCAGGATCAATTTGTCCGAAAATCCAAGGCTAACACCCCCTCCAAAAACCAAGTTCAATCATGTTTGGGGGAAAAGTCTATTACCCATAAATTTGAAGTCTAATACCAACTAAAAGGGCTTGGATATGAACAAGGTTAGAAATCTAAGGCTAATACTCATTTAAATGGGGCTCGTCGAGTCAGGATCAATTTGTCCAAAAATCCAAGGCTAACACCCCCTCCAAAAACCAAGTTCAACCATGTTTGGGGGAAAAGTGTATTACCCATAAATTTGAAGTCTAATACCAACTAAAAAGAGCTTGGATATGAACAAGGTTATAAATCTAAGGCTAATACTCATTTAAATGGGGCTCGTCGAGTCAGGATCAATTTGTCCGAAAATCAAAGGATAACACCCCCTCCAAAAACAATGTTCAATCATGTTTGGGGGAAAAGTCTATTACCCATAAATTTGACGTCTAAAACCAACTAAAAGGGCTTGGATATGAACAAGGTTAGAAATTTAAGGCTAATACTCATTTAAATGGGGCTCGTCGAGTCAGGATCAATTTGTCCGAAAATCCAAGGCGAACACCCCCTCCAAAAACCAACTTCAATCATGTTTGGGGGAAAAGTGTATTACCCATAAATTTGAAGTCTAATACCAACTAAAAAGAGCTTGGATATGAACAAGGTTATAAATCTAAGGCTAATACTCATTTAAATGGGGCTCGTCGAGTCAGGATCAATTTGTCCAAAAATCCAAGGCTAACACCCCCTCCAAAATCCAAGTTCAATCATATTTGGGGGAAAAGTGTTTTACCCATAAATTTGAAGTCTAATACCAACTAAAAGGGCTTGGATATTAACAAGGTTAGAAATCTAAGGCTAATACTCATTTAAATGGGGCTCGTCGAGTCAGGATCAATTTGTCCGAAATTCCAAGGCTAACACCCCCTCCAAAAACAAAGTTCAACCATGTTTGGTGGAAAAGTGTATTACCCAAAAATTTGAAGTCTAATACCAACTAAAAAGGGCTTGGATAGGAACAAGGTTAGAAATATAAGGCTAATACTCATTTAAATGGGGCTCGTCGAGTCATGATCAATTTGTCCGAAAATCCAAGGCTAACACCCCCTCCAAAAACCAAGTTCAATCATGTTTGGGGGAAAAGTCTATTACCCATAAATTTGAAGTCTAATACCAACTAAAAAGTGCTTGGATATGAACAAGGTTAGAAATATTAGGCTAATACTCATTTAAATGGGGGCTCGTCGAGTCAGGGATCAATTTGTCCGAAAAATCCAAGGCTAACACCCCTCCAAAAACCAATGTTCAATCATGTTTGGGGGAAAAAGTCTATTACCCATAAATTTGAAGTCTAATACCAACTAAAAAGGGGCTTGGATATGAACAACGTTAGAAATCTAAGGCTAATACTCATTTAAATGGGGGCTCAGTCGAGTCAGGGATCAATTTGTCCGAAAAATCCAAGGCTAACACCCCCTCCAAAAAACCAAGTTCAACCATGTTTGGGGGAAAAAGTGTATTACCCATAAATTTGAAGTCTAATACCAACTAAAAAGAGCTTGGATATGAACAAGGTTAGAAATCTAAGGCTAATACTCATTTAAATGGGGCTTGTCGAGTCAGGGATCAATTTGTCCGAAAATCCAAGGCTAACACCCCTCCAAAAAACCAAAGTTCAACCATGTTTGGGGGAAAAGTGTATTACCCATAAAATTTGAAGTCTAATACCAACTAAAAAGGGCTTGGATATGAACAAGGTCAGAAATCTAAGGCTAATACTCATTTAAATGGGGCTCGTCGAGTCATGATCAATTTGTCCGAAAATCCAAGGCTAACACCCTCCAAAAACCAAGTTCAATCATGTTTGGGGGAAAAGTGTATTACCCATAAATTTGAAGTCTAATACCAACTAAAATGTACTTGGATATGAACAAGGTTAGAAATCTAAGGGCTAATACTCATTTAAATGGGGCTCGTCGAGTCAGGGATCAATTTGTCCGAAAAATCCAAGGCTAACACCCCTCCAAAAACCAACTTCAATCATGTTTGGGGGAAAAGTATATTACCCATAAAATTTGAAGTCTAATACCAACTAAAAAGGGCTTGGATAGGAACAAGGTTATAAATCTAAGGCTAATACTCATTTAAATGGGGCTCGTCGAGTCAGGATCAATTTGTCCGAAAATCCAAGGCTAACACCCCCTCCAAAAACCAAGTTTAATCATGTTTGGGGGAAAAGTGTATTACCCATAAATTTGAAGTCTAATACTAGCTAAAAAGGGTCTGGATATCACAGCACCAACAAGGTCAGAAATCTAAGGCTAATACCCATTTAAATGGGGCGAGTCGATTCTGGATCAATATGGCCAAAAATCCAAGGCTAATGCCCCTCCAACAATTCAGTTCCATCATGTTTTGGGGAAAAGTCTATTACCCATAAAATTTAAGTCTAATACTAGCTAAAAAGGGCTTGGATATTACAAGACCAACAAGGTCAGAAATCTAATGCTAATACCCATTGAAATGGTGCTAGTCAAGTCACGATCAATATGTCTGAAAATCCAAGCATAATGCTCCCTCGAACATGCTAGTTCAATCATGTTTGGGGGAAAATTCTATTACCCATAAAATGTAAGTCTAATACCAACTAAAATGGGCTTGGATATGACAAGACCAACAAGGTCAGAAATCTAAGGCAAATACCCATTGAAATGGGGCTAGTCGAGTCTGGATCAATATGTTCGAAAATCCAAGGCTAATGCCCCTCCAACAAGCCAGTTCCATCATGTTTGGGGGAAAAGTTTGTTACCCATAAAATGTAAGTCTTATACCAACTAAAATGGGCTAGCATATGACAAGACCAACAGGGTCAGAAATCTAAGGCTAATACCCATTCAAATGGAGTTAGTCGAGTCAGGATCAATATGTCTGAAAATCAAAGGCTAATGCCCCTCCAACAAGCCAGTTCAATCATGTTTGAGGAAAAAGTCTATTACCCATAAAATGTAAGTCTAATACTAGCTAAAAAAGGTCTGGATATCACAGCACCAACAAGGTCAGAAATCTAAGTCTAATACCCATTTAAATGGGGCGAGTCGAGTCTGGATCAATATGTCCGAAAATCCAAGGCTAATGCCCCTCCAACAAGCCAGTTAAATCATGTTTGGGGTAAAAGTCTATTACCCATAAAATTTAAGTCTAATGCTAGCTAAAAAGGGCTTGGATATCACAAGACCAACAAGGTCGGAAATCTAAGACTAATACCCATTGAAATGGGGCTAGTCAAGTCTAGATCAATATGTCCGAAAATCCAAGCCTAATGCTCCTCCAACAAGCCTGTTCAATGTTTGGGGTAAAAGTCTATTACCCATAAAATTTAAGTCTAATACTAGCTAAAAAGGGCTTGGATATCACAAGACCAACACGTTCAGAAATCTATGGCTAATACCCATTAAAATGGGGCCACTCGAGTTAGGATCAATTTGTCCGAAAATCTAAGGCTAATGCCCCTCAAACAATCCAGTTCCATCATGTTTAGGGGGAAAAGTCTATTACCCATAAAATTTAAGTCTAATACTAGCTAAAAAGGCTTAGGATATAACAAGACCAACAAGGTCAGAAATCTAAGTCTAATATCCATTGAAATGGTGCTAGTCAAGTCACGATCAATTTGTCTGAAAATCCAAGCCTAATGCTCCCTCCAACAAGCCAGTTCAATCATGTTTGGGGGAAAAGTCTATTACCCATAACATTTAAGTCTAATACTAGCTAAAAAGGGCTTGGATATTACATGACCAACAAGGTCATAAATCTAAGGCTAATACCCATTGAAATGGGGCTAGTCGAGTCAGGATCAATATGTCTGAAAATCCAAGCCTAATGCTCCCTCCAACATGCCAGTTCAATCATGTTTGGGGAAAAAGTCTATTACCCATAAAATTTAAGTCTAATACTAGCTAAAAAAAGGCTTGGATATTACAAGATCAACAAGGTCAGAAATCTAAGGCTAATACCCATTGAAATGGTGCTAGTCAAGTCACGATCAATATGTCTGAAAATCCAAGCCTAATGCTCCCTCCAACAAGCCAGTTCAATCATGTTTGGGGGAAAAGTCTATTACCCATAAAATGTAAGTCTAATACCATCTAAAATGGGCTAGGATATGACAAGACCAACAAGGTCAGAAAATCTAAGGCTAATACCCATTGAAATGGGGCTAGTCGAGTCAGGATCAATATGGCCGAAAATCCAAGGCTAATGCTTCCTCCAACAAGTCAGTTCAATCATGTTTGGGGGAAAAGTCTATTACCCATAAAATTTAAGTCTAATACCAACTAAAATGGGGTTGGATATGACAAGACCAACAAGGTCAGAAATCTAAGGCTAATACCCATTGAAATGGGGCTAGTCGAGTCAGGATCAATATGTCCGAAAATCCAAGCCTAATGTCCCTCCAACAAGCCAGTTCAATCATGTTTGGTGGGAAAGTCTATTACCCATAAAATTTAAGTCTCATACGAGCTACAAAGGGCTTGGATATCACAACACCAACAAGGTCAGAATCTAAGGCTAATACCCATTAAAATGGTGCTAGTTAAGTCACGATCAATATGTCTGAAAATCCAAGCCTAATGCTCCCTCCAATATGTCAATTCAATCATGTTTGGGGGAAAAGTCTATTCCCATAAAATGTAAGTCTAATACCATCTAAAATGGGCTTGGATATCACAACACCAACAAGGTCAGAAATCTAAGGCTAATACCGATTTAAATGGGGCGAGTCGAGTCAAGATTAATATGACCGAAAATCTAAGGCTAATGCTCCCTCCAACAAGCTAGTTCAATCATTTTTGGGGGAAAAGTCTATTACCCATAAAATTTAAGACTAATACTAGCTAAAAAGGCTTTGGATATTACAAGACCAACAAGGTCAGAAATCTAAGGCTAATACCCATTGAAATAGGGCTAGTCGAGTGAGGATCAATATATCCCAAAATTCCAAGGCTAATACCCCCTCAAACAAGCCAATCCAATAATGCTCGAGGGAAAATGCTATTACCCATGAAATTTAAAGCTAATACCAACCAAAATGGGCTTGGATATGACAAGACCAACTAGGTCAGAAATCTAAGGCTAATACTCATTGAAATTGGGCTAGTGGAGTCAGGATCAATATATCCCAAAATCCAAGGCTAATACTCTCTTAAACAAGCTAGTTCAATCATGCTCGGGGAAAAAGTCTATTACCTATAAAATTTAAGGCTAATAGAAACTAAAAAGGGCTTGAATATGACAAGACCAACCAAGTTAAAATCTAAGGTTAATACCCATTAAAATCGGGTTAATCGAGTCACTATCAATATGTCCTAAAATTCAAGGCTAATACACCCTCAAACAAGTCAATTCAATCATGTTAGGGGGAAAATTCTATTACTCATAAGGTTAATAACAACTAAAATAGATTTAGATATGACAAGATCAATTAGATCAGAAGTCTAAGACTAATATCCATTGAAAGATTGTTGGCGTGAAAGTTACTCCTTTTGGGATGGTGTATTCATTAGATCTCGTCATGAAACAGAAAAGAAAAAAGGTTTTCCTCATGTTCATCGTGCACGAGTAGCGGGATACCCATATATGCAGGTAGGCTAGTTTATTTCTTCTGCACTCAATTGATTGTCCAACGGGGCGGTTCGCGCTGTAAAGACTTCATGGGCCTAATCTGGTATTTCAACTAGACTCAGTTTTGACAAGTCTCAAAGGTCATGTCCGTAGGCCAATAAGTAAAGATGCAGCTCGAATAAATTATCAGGTCTAGTAAAAACGATAAAGCCCATGAGCAAGTCTAATTAGTTTGTTCTGTCAATTAAAATCTGTGAACATCCGTTGGCTGGATTCATTTTCCGAAAAAGTTGTGGCGTGCAAAAATTAAGATTAAAAAAAAACATTCTGAAATTTCATTATATGCTTATATTTGACAGCCAGTAACTTGCACATCGACTCGCTTGAATAGGATTAAGTATTTTCACCCGCATTTGCACAAGAGCAGCACAATTAACATGGTCTACATTTAGTCCTCGACACAGAATTCATCATTCCTAGAATGACTGACATCGTTCCTGTCCTCAGTATTGCTAGGGATTGCTGCATTACCCGCCCTTCATGACTATAAATGCTTCCATAAAATTGAAGAAAACCTCTAGAGACCAACCCAGTATGAACGGCCATTGCTGTTGTGAATAGCTGATGAGTTTGGAGATGCCACACACCATTCATACCAAACCTGCATCAAACAGGTCATTTCAAAAGTCAAGATGGATCCATGTCTGCTAACAAGGATCTAACTAAAAGATTCTTTATATATTTAGTCAATGCTAAGCAATAAAAAAGATGTACGTACACAAATAATATTCATAATAAAAGCAGCAATTATGAAACCAATTACATACTGACCTTAGAAGAGCCACAGCATCGCCAGAAATGTACTTCCAATGGAGAGCCAGGCTTTATGCAAACTGGTGTTCTGAGAGGGAAGAATATTGCAAACCTGGAAAATAGACAATCACCCGTTTACAATAATATTCAGGCATCATCACAACCAAAAAAATAAGCTAATACATGCTGAATTAACTAGCATTCTTTCAACACTTGGAATGCCAAGCACATAAAATACAGGTGGGTATATTGAAATGATAGAAGGGAATATAAAAATCATGATTGCAGGGGGGCAGTGAAAGGAACACCCGAATCCATATATACTCATTGAACTTTATGAACTGTGGATAAGTAATTCATGCACAAAATCAAAAGTTTATACCAGCTGAACATGTTTGGTGTCGCCATTGATGGTTCAATGCCAAGATGAACATCTTTGTACAGCTCTGCGTCAAAATAGCCAGCAAATCCTGTGCAAAAAGGAAAATACAATCATGGCTTTCAAGAAACATATTCATATGAAAAGGTTGAAAGAACTTGTTTGTAGAAGAGGAGCTACTTTCAATAGGATACCAGAGGATGATTGAACCTCGAACTGAAGCACAATAGTGAAGTTATATGATGGTCTACAGTATAAGTTTTCAAAGTCCCAACTGCCTAGCTGGTTCTATATTCCTACTATATTTTTAACTAACCTCATGTTAATCCAATCTTTCCTCGAACTATTTGCACATACATCTTCACTGTTAAGCAAAGTGGAACCTCCATCACAATTAGTTATTTCCATACCACATTTCTATTATGTGCGCACTCAAATTCATACTCGTGTTCTTAACTTTTATTAAGTTAGGCATAGATCTATCAAAATTCAGAGTTCACCTACAATGTCCAATTTCTAACTTGTCATCCACTCAAGATCAGATTCCAAACAACAGCAAATCAATTAGTAGGAGTAGAAATCAAGCTTCCAGAAATGGTAATCATCTGGTAACACTATCTAACAGTAAGAACTTTATGCACAAAATAGGAATGAGATTTCGGTTACAGCATACCATACACCACAGGTAGCTTCCAGAAATGGTAATCAACTGGTAACACTATCTAACAGTAAAAAATTTATGCACAAAATAGGAATGAGACTCAGTTACAGCATACCATGCACCATAGCTGATCCAGTGTCACTTGGTATCTCAAACTGCAACCTTTTGTAGCGTTGATTGCTTTTTTTGGTTGAGTAATCTGGGTGGGTAAATGTAAAGACCTGTACAGAAAAAGAATACATCAGTAGCTGAAAACAATTGATCTAAATGTTTTATCAGCTGAGGAAAGATCAGAAAGGACAATGCAGGAAATACATAATTTTCTTAATTAATCATTGCATGAGAATACATTAATTGCTAAGAATCAAGAACTGATCAGATAAAAGGCCTCGCATGCAATGCAGTGGATTAGCCACTTCAATTTCAAAAGACATGAACCTAAACAGTGCCCAGATATCAATTAGCATGCTGTGAAGTGACTTACAGGTTGGGAAGGGGTGAGCCTTGCTATATTATGCAGCTTGACAACATATGCAGTCTCAAAGTGTGCAAGATCTTTGTGCGACTTAACCTGCACAAAAAGAAAAGAAAAAAAAACAATTACATTATTCCAGCAGAGACAGGAAAAGAACTGAGGAGAAAATTCAAAGGACATACATCATTATATAGCTTGGCAGCTGTCAATGGTTGGATAAAACTAGTGTACCTGGAAAAGAAAATTTTAGATCAAGAAGCATTGCACTTCACAATTTACAATTAGATTCCCAAAGTACTCTTCATGTTGGTTGCCAAACCAGGATTCTAAATATATTTCAAGGAACATCAATGTATAATGTTTAAGGACGTAACTGCTAGGTATTAAACAGATGTAAGGCATTGCGGTCAAAAAGAGGACCTGGCTTTGATTAAGGATCATGTCACACATAATGGTCTGGTTTTGGCTGAGAAACCTTGTCTTTTCTGTAAGTGTTTACAACGTTCTGGGAGAAAAGTCCCATGTAAGTTCCCATGACCAATTTATATTAACTCAGAGATGATCCATAATAAGGCACACCAACAGAAAAGCCCCTTCTACCCCTAAATGGGCAGGATTAACTATTTATCATGTGAAATTTACGAAGATCAAAGCATCATTTTATGCTGCTCAATAAACTGATGATAACATGTCAGGATAAACATACAGAGAATGATTGGCATCAATGAGGCCCTAGGGGGGCCACGTAGAAAGATCACTTATTCAGGCCAATAACTATAATTGTACTATCTTACCTACATATGTGATGAACATAAACATAGGAAATAGGTAATTCATCATAACTTTGTACAATATATTAGAAGAACAAGTTTTAAAACAGTTCAACAAAAAAGATTTTACATACGATGATGGTATTGAGATTCCATCTTGCTTCAAGAACCTTTGGGCACCATCAAGGCATTCAGGTGATAGCTCATTGTCACCAAAAGAACCCAGTAATTCACTAACCTGGAAAGCAAACAAAAGAAGGCACGTACGTGCATGAGCGGGTAGTCAATAGCATCCAGAATGATATGTCCAACATATTAACCACAAAATATTGCATACCATGATATCAGCTTTTTCAGGAGCATCCCAGAAACGCATATCACATGAAATTATGGTAACAATATCTTCCCACCCTTCTAGCTTAACCAAGCTCTGTTGCAACAAATACCATGTTAACTCTGAGAGATCCAAGATATTAGAGATATATGATTAAAAAGAGCACATGTTTACACATGTCTGAACAGTAAACTAAATTGGATATGTTGTAGTTCATTTCCTGAGGGGTCCTCCAGACTCATATGATGAATGTCCAAGTTGATATTGTACAACAGTTTGCACAAGCCAGCACAATATTTTTGGTAAACATAATCTAAGACATGATAACCATTGGAACTCACATGAAGTGTGACAACTGCATTGGGATTTTTCTCCACAGCATAAATTTTCAGCTTACGTCCGGTTTCTTCAGCAGCCTGTAAGCAATTAAAGTGGATAATGAGACAAGAACAAGAGCAACAACAGGTTACAAGTTGCAGACGGCATAGGAAAACACCTGCAATGATGCCCTCACAAGAGGTCCACGTCCTGCTCCAACAACCATCAGTACCTGACCAAAATTTACAAAAGCATAAATCATGTCTTAAAATTGCAAGTACATCATGTTCATTTGGCATTATGTGGTACAAGAAGATAAACACCAACAAAATAGAAGTGGGCTGTTAGCCAAAATAGAAATGTGAAAAGGCAAAATGGTAGCTTACAGTGGTTGCACTTGCTTTGTCATCAGGGACCCTGTCCAACAAAGCTTTATTGATTGCCCTTTGGTACTACAAAATACAAGCATGTGATATAAAATTATTACCACTGATAATCTGGAGATGGATACTAGATTAAATGCTTTTATCTTTGACCCATCTATCAATTGGAATATTTATAACCCAATTCAATCTCTAGGTTTTAATCTCTGCAGTGACAATCAATTCAGTACATTTAAGCCTGTACTTGTCCATGATTAAACATCCAAAGATGGGGTGACTATTTCATCGGCATCCCACAGCATGTCTTACCATGTATATATATGAAGACAAGCAGATGCAAATTTAATATTAATCATACCTGGATGTATTTCATTGAGTCTCTCTCAAATGTCTCATATGTTTGGGCTTCTAGATTATCCATGAGAGGCTGAATTACAACAGCAGATGCACCCAATAGTTACTTGAGGACAATGCAGGAAAGTCACCAAACAAACAGTGCAAAAACTTCACTTTGAGCAAAATGTATACACTGAGAAAGAATATTAGACAATGAGATAAGACCGGATGCTGTGATGGAAAAGCTCACCTGCAATGGAGACTGTAGGAAATCCCTGTAACCAAGCTGGAATAAGAGATTAAAGCAGTCAAAAAAAATAGCATGGGAAGAAAAGAAAGTAACCATCCCTATCTACCAGGGAAAATGATTTGGAATGGGGTATGTTTGCATGTGCATGTGAAAGCACAAGAGAAAGCGATTTACTTCAAAACGTTCTTGCTCAGGAAGGGGATCCATCCTTTGGAAGAGAAAGCCAACATAGTCCAAATATGGCCTGAGGGGATGTCTTTGTGGACCTATAAACAGAAGCATGGGCTAAGGCTGTCTACTATTGAAAAACATAAGAGTTTAAGCACGCACAAATAAATAAGAATGATCATTATATATAAAGAGGGATGTCCAGGATGTACTTTCACAAACAAATAAGCATAGCATTGGCAATCATAGACATGTACACAACTTGAAAACCAACAGTAAAACTTACAGTAACTTACTTTCACTGTTATTATCAAAATTATTGGCTGCTAAATCTGAACTTGGTCTGGGAATACTGTGTGCAGGTTTGCCAGAAATTACAATCTGAGAAGATATTTCCGAGGACCATGGTTAGTAAATTTGCATGCTGGCAATTATTTGTAGTATCTGTGACCAATAATACCAAATTACACGAGAAAAATCAAAAAAATAACAACAGATTAAACTGGAATATAAGTCTTATAAGGTTTCCATGTAAAAGTTGCTCTTCCTATGCAACGAGTAAAATATGTGTAAGTTTCCTAATACCAATCACCTTAAGATCAATCATACCAGGTCATCCATTAATTTGACCATATCTGAAACTCAATTCAGTGAATTAAAATTGATGTACAAGAGTCAGAGATGAAACACTCAAACCACTTTTGAGATATACTGAGTAAGCTATTGTAAGAAATACTGCTACTCGGCATGGAGGGAGAAATATCAGAACTCGTCAAAAGATGGTAAGAAAAAATTCATATGAGCAATGGAGCCAAGGAAATCTTTAATACCTGTATTGAATGATTAAAGAACCCAGTGATCAGTTTCTGATGGCGCTTTGACAGGCATGGGTAACCCCGTCCATTTGTTAGGAAGGACTGGTAAATTGAAACAAAGCTCCATTTAAAACCCACATGGTTACAGGAGCAGCATGCAATCAATTTAGTTTACTGTATAGATATCGAAATATACTCACATCCGTATTGATTATGGCTGCAGCAACAGTTTCTCCAAACCAACGGCCAAGTGAGTTCAATGAAGGCAGGGAACTCCTAGAGTACATGCAATTGTTATCATTAAGCAAATAAATATAGTGAAAAAACTGCAAACCGTTAAAAACTAATGCAAGAGATTAGACTGACAAGATATCAAGTGCAATCGACAGTTGACTGTGATGTTCGCAGAGAAGACGAAATGAGTTCCATAATTCCCAGGAATCGATCTGTGCATGAAAAGAAGAAAAGGAAGTTGAGCAACATAAAGTGTTCTATTAAGTTTTCAGTGAAAATAATCCCATCAGACCACATGATATTCCATTAAAATTTATTTCAATGTGTGCATGAAAAGAAGAAAAGGAAGTTGAGCAACATAAAGTGTCCTATTAAGTTTTCTGTGAAAATAATCCCATTAGACCACATGGTATTCCATTAAAATTTATTTCAACCAAGCCAAATCATTGTGCTTTGAAGATTTTAAGACCAAGTACAATTGCACAGCAGGAATGTAGAGCATACAGTGAGGAGAGAAGTCGATAAGCTATTTCAAGATATATATATATACATCTTATCATTTAGACTTGGAGTGAATATTATAGATCTAATAAATTGAAAGAAAAAGGCAAATTGAAAAGGGAAGTCACTTACAAAACTAGTAGAGTTTGCATCCATATCATCATCATCAGTCTTCACCAGTGGAATCCTAAGCCACAACTTTATTAAAGAAGTAATAAGAATAGAGACAACAATAAAAAGAGAACGGAAATTAAATCACTAATCAAGAAAAAAAATATTGAGAGATTGATTTGAATGAAGAAAGGTACCTGCATATTATTTGAGCCCTGCAAAATCTGGTTTACACACCTGGCATAATTAGCACAGGATGCACCCTTGGGAGGAGGAAGAATGCATGCCTGCAGCAAACAATAAGAGACTTAACACCATAGGCTCTTAAAATGGTTTTTCTCAAAGAACCATATCGAGAGCAAAAAAAAATTACCACAGCACAAACATTAAAGATGAATGAACACCAGGAAGGGGATAAATGTTGCAAGATGAGGTACACCAAGAAAAGTTCAACCTGTGCCTTTTTTTTTCCTCTAGGACAGAAAAAAGTGGAAAGCCAACTATTGAAGATGCTGAACAGAAGGGTATCAGCATCAAAATTTGTCTTGGACAAACTAATTTCTGTATGCTGATACACCTCCTATGACTGCCTTCTTATTGAAATGGAACAGAAAAAGGATTTGGTTTTTAATCTAAGTTTTTGGTGTCTCCACAATTTTCCAGACAAAGATGTGCCATATGAGGGTAGTGGCAACTGAAATACATAGTAACTTTAGAAGAATGAAGTAAGGAAACAGTTTAGATTCAAGATTAAAATTCACCTGTACAGAGAGATGATTAGCCCATGCTATTTCTTGCTTCAATGTGGTTTCAGAATCCATTCGAAGTGCTTCGTCCTCTGAGTCCAAGTCAATCCAAGAACTAAGTTTTCCTGAGAAAAATCAGGAATTCAGACATGAAACATAGAAAGTTAGAAGGGATGCATGCCATGACAACAAAAAAAAAAGAACAAGAAAGGAGCAAAATTAAAATGCGGTCAAGAAGATTCGATACCAACAACATGACTGCTCCACTGGGAGGGACTTAAAACAAGGTCTGATGCAGCAAATGGAAGAACCCCGTCTTTTTCCAACAAGCTGGGCCGATATGATGGATTCATCTGTGCCAGACACCAACCAGGTTGCATAGATAAGTAAGAGCTTAATAACAATAAAAGTATAACTATTAGACGTTAATGTTGGAGGCCAAGCCTAGCGTAGAGCAGCCTAGCCTAGGAGTAGAAGCAGCAAAAAGAATAATGCTCCTGCCTGCAACTGTGAGAAAGGCGAAAGGAGAGGCTGACGAAACATCAATATAGATGAGCCTACTACCATTCACGCAAATAATAAGAGAAAAAGAGAGAGGGAGAGAGATGTGAATGGCAAACTAGCCTCCAGAAATCAAATTATTTTATATTATATTAAAAGGGAAAAATAAGGAAAAGGACGAACCAGAGGAGCGACAACGAAATCGAAGGAGCCAGTGGAGAGATTAAAATTGAGAAGCTGAGGCATGTCATCGTTGAACTCTGCCTCCACTCCACAGTATCGAGATTGACTCTTTTCAAATCCTGCTTTTTCACCCAGCGGCATTTTTGCTGCTTCTTCTCTTCTCCTCCCGCTACTCTACTCGTACTCGTACTGTTACTGCAAATGCAACTTGTGTATTGCAGGCCAAGAAGAGTGGACTATATACTATTTAGTTAGGGTTCTAGTAGGGTTTTTTGAACTTGAAACTTTTTAACTTTTAATTAAGAGAACCATGATGGCAGCCACCGCCAACACCACCAAAGGTCCAAAATTACCATTATTATATTCTTCTATTGTTTTTTATATGTTTTTATGTTTTCATTTTAAAAATATTTTTGCATTTTTTAATTTAATTTCTTTTTATATTTTTAAATTCTTTTGAATATATTGAAAGTAAAATACATTTTTAAAAATAAAATAATATTTTTAAATAAAAAATATTTTTAAAAAATAAACTTTTATATTTGACCATTCCATTGACAACGAGAGCAAAGAAATGAGCAAGCTGCAAATAATGAGGTTAGTATATTAATTGATAGGTGTCTAGATTTTATAAGGATGGGGCTTATACCTTTATTGCCAACAAAAAAAAATTAAACATTTCTTAAATGGCGAAAAACATACTTTTGACAAATTCAATTTCATGTTATGATATTACAAAACGAAGAAATTACAAAACAAATAAAAGCCGTGGGAAGTTGCACTGTGCACACACTCACATTTCACTGTTCTTTTAACAGTGCACGCCCGAAAATGGCCCTCGGGCGCGCGGCGAGAAGGGGCTGGCAGGCGGGGATAAAATCGGTTTTTCCTTTTAATTTTTTTATTTTTTTTTAAAATATTCATTTGTGAACAGTGTATTGACGGTTTCGTCCCTGGTAATAGGACAAAAACAGGCGTCCGGGTGAGGGGCACCGGCGTAATTGCACGCGGTCGGACCGGCCCGGTCCGGTCCGGTCCGCCGCAACTTTCTAATTTTTTATTATTTTCGGAAATGGCTAAATACGGTTTTAGCCCCTAATAAGACAAAAACCATGCATTGGGTGCAGGGGTGGAACGGTAATTGTCCCTATTTTTCAAATTATTTAATCGGCGTTTCTGGAGGCGTGAGGCGCACGCGCCAGACGGTTTCCCGTCTCACGCCCTGTTCAGGCGGCGCGTGCGGCCTCCTACGGTGGCGGAAAATTAGATCCCGGCAGACAGAACGATGCGCCTCCTCCCGGTAGTCCTCCCGCGGTGGTGCGTGTCACAACCACATGCCCGAAGACGCGGCGGGGGCCGGTTCAAGCCGCCGGCAACGTTTCTCTCTCTCCGGAATGGCAAAGTTGCACTTCGGTCCTTCTACTTTCAATTTTCGGGTTGGCTGTATATAACTCAATCAATTCGGTACAAAAGTTCCGATTGTTTCAATTTTGTCCTCTGATTTCAATTTAGAATAAATGTAATTTGCATTTCAGCCCTTTGACTTTTAATTTTTTAATTTCAGCCCATTATATTTGATTTTCATTTAAGTCCTTATACTTTAATTTTTTTATATTTCTAAAATAATCCCTACTTTTGTCCATGTATATATAAAAATGTATTTAACACAATAATAATAATAATGGTAATAATAATAATAATAATAATAATAATAATAATAATAATGACTTAATTATTTTTTGTTCTTACGCTTCTCTGTTTTTTTCCTTTCTCCCGATAATTTGATAATAAGTTTTTTTTTCCGGTTATAGCAATAATAATATTTTTTTTTTCTTTTGTTAATATTTCTTGCATGTTTTTAGTCTTTCATTGTTTTTTTCCTTTCATTATTAACATAATAATAATAATAATAATAATAATAATAATAATTAAATTGTTTTGCGTGCTTGCTATTTCTTTAATGTTCTTTTTCCCTCCGGATAATTTCATATATTTTTTTTTACAGTAATAGCAATAATTTTTTTTTAAAATCTTTTGTTAAAGTTTATAGGATGTTTTTTAGTCTTTCATTTATTTTTTGTTTCTTTCATTATTAACATAATAATAATGATTATAATAATAATAATAATAGTGATTATTATTAATATTATAATAATAGTTATTATGTATTCTATTATTATAATGATAGTAATTATTTATTCTTTCATAATAATAATATAATAATAATGATAATAATAATTATTTTTTTAATTGGTTTTTTCTTGCTTGCTGTTTTTTTTCATGCTTTTTATTTTTTCCCCTCGGTATAATTTAATAATTTTTTGTTGTTTTTATTTTAGCGGCAATAATAATTTTAAATGTTAAGACTCCGATGTTCCTATTGTTATAATATTTTAAATTAATATTACTTCCTTTTCCCTTTTGTTTTCTCTTTTTTGCTCTTTCTATTAATTGATTTTTATACTTTTATTATCTGCACAATAATGATTTAAGTAAGTTTGTTTTTTTCTTATTCAAATATTTTGCTCTTTTTTCCAATGTTAGTGTGCGCTCTTTTGTGATCGTTTATGACGCAATACCTATATTATAAAAGATGTAATCTATGCTTACGTTACAAACTCAACTCAAAATTGTAAATTATATACAAAAAAAAAACCCGCGGCAACGCGCGGGCAATTTGCTAGTCAGTTTATAGATCTTGAAGATATTCAAAAGTAAACCACCAATATATCATCAAAAATAATAATGATACATCTCAAGGCTCAATCGAGTCTTGGTGCTCGGTCTGCCAAGGCCCAATCGAGTCAAGGGAAGTTTTAAACATTAAAAATATTTTCAACAAGTACGCATGATTTTCTTCTTGTTCTCTCACCAGCAAGAGATGCTATATCCCAGGAGCCAGGGTCCTCCAGGGAAATTTCGCTGCCTTCGAATTCATGATGTATCGTCGTCTAAAATTAACATTCTAGGTTAAACCCATGGATGGTTTCACCTAAACATCACAGTATGATTGCAAAACATGACCACTAAATCGGATTGCAGCAGACACGTATGCAACGTCACAAACACAGACAACAAATAATTCAGTAGCTAGTAATGATCAATGAGCTGGTAAAAGAAGTTGAACTTGACCCAAACTCCAATAGAGAGTAGCATAGAATTGAAACCCAAAAGATAGATAATATTTACAATCAAGAATCCCATGTTTTAGTGTGGCTTCCACCAGGAGGTGCTAACTGAGAATTATTTATGTGACATGGAAATGTGTAAAACCAAAGAGAGAGTTCCAAGAATCAAAAGGGCGTTACGCAGAGCCTTGAAGCACCTCATGATCAAGTCCCCCCTTGACATCCTTTTCCGGTTCATCAAGGAAGTCCTCACGAGCATTGTCCGCTAACATGAGTGCGACTAACCAGAAAAGGGCTGAATCGAGAGAAACAAAAGCACCGCCACCTAGGAGGCCAGTCTTGGCAGTGGGGCATTGATAGTCAGGATCGTGATGAACGGTTCGACTCAAGTGAGCGTGCTCTTGAATTGTTGGCCACAGTATCAAAGCTGCTGCCAGTCCTGCTGTAAACCTGTTTCGAGTTTCACAGGACACGACATTTCAGAAAAAATTATCCAAGGGATCCACACAATTTCAAAAATTTAATTCGATCACGGCACAAAAGGAAAAACATTTGCCACAGGTGTACCAAATATATAAAAAAGCGTAGAAAACAATCTACTGGCATGAGTCTAAGCCTAATCAAGTTGAGAAAACAATCTACATGTAATTGTCCACACGCTTAGATTGTCAGAAAAGATGGTTTAATTGTTGTGAATTTCAATTCTGTAATCCTCCAAAGACAAATACAGGCTCCATATTAATGATGAATTGGGGGCGGGGCAATAAAAATGGAAGACCAGCACAACATGAGATATGTTTATATCTGTGTTCAATGCGATAGTAAAGGGCAAACCCAACAGATAGGAAGCAAGTTTTTAAGAGCAAGACTTACACAGCAACGTTGAAAAAGATAGTGAAACTGGTGCTCTGAAACAAGGCAGAGTTGGGGACATGTTTTCCTTTGTAAGGATAAAAGAGAGACAAGTAACCAACAACGGAAGTTGCTACGAGAAATCCAACAGAGAGAAAGCCCAGAGCCACTGTAGGATCGGATGGATACTTGCAAATCACAACTCCTTTTCCGGGTATTGCAGTTCCAGCAGCAGGCTATATATTTATTTCCAAGAAAAGTAATGAAACTCAACAAATTCAAGCAGTATATAATATATAACAAACACATAAAATAGAATATAGCAGAGTACCTTCTTATTTTCGGCAACAACGCCTAAAAGGAAAGAGATTACTCCAAGAGCAGTGATTGCGAGCGCCATATGCTTCATTGTAACAGCCATTTTCTGTTGTACCCTGATTTATTTATGAATAGAAAAAGGGAGCGATGAGACAATTTCCACAGAAAGCAATCATCATCAAAGAAGAAAAAAACAGTTTAATCTTACCTATGAAGAACAGAAAAGATCTGGAGAGAGAGAGGGAGAGGAGGATCTCTTATTAAGATGCAGGAATAAGAATTTGATGAGGATTCTTCTTCTTTAAAAGGGCGGCGATAGATGAGAGATCTCTCGCTCCCTGACTCCTCTTCTTCCCTATGAATGATTTCTTCGTCCCTGGCTAGGAAAGAAATAAATGGAAAACAGATTTATATATAAACGGTAAATGACACAAGTCTATGTGTGGCTCTGATCCTCAATTCCTGCCTTCAATATCTCCTTTTTTTGCGCCCCTTTTCTCTCTTCTCTAGCTCTTCTATTGATGCTATTTAGTATTTACTTCCACCTAATTCTCTTATGTCTTATCTTTTTATTTCTATTTTTTTTAAATCAATGTATTTTTTAGGACCTGTATTTGTATCAGATCGACATATAAAGCCCATGAATGTAAATAATGTTTGCAGACATAACCCTATCTTCCTTCAAATTTAGGTAATTTGATCCAGCCGTCCTCCACATCAAAATCATGGAGCCCAATGCAATAAAAATAGAGTTGTATTTGTCAAAATTACCTACCAAGGAAGGATTCGATTTCCCAATTTAATGTTTCCTTAATTTTCATAGCTAGCTGTCATTTGAATTGATTATGAGAGACGCATACAGGGATGCACCCACCACAGGATCACGTCAATGTGCAATTAATTACAGCTATAGGGGCAGTTGGCTAGTTTTTTTTTTTGACTCACTGGATCTTTCGCTGGCTATTTTTTTTTGTTGACTTTTGAGGTGTGTATTTATTAATAGTTGATTGGTTATATGGGACGGCATGCCATGGGCTGAAACTAGAGGAGAGCTACCTTAGCTTAGCTATAATTAATAAATCCAATAAAAACTATAGACCTGTCTTTCGGGGTTGAGGTTGCACCGGAATTTTCAAATAAACAGTTGGTTTTAGTGTTGAGTTAGAGGTGTTAGAGTATAAAATAGAGAGCATACAAGATATATAAATAATATAATGGTTGTAACATATAATATGTGTAATAAATATAATAAAATTTAAATTCTCTTCTCTCCCTCTCCTCTATTCTCTCTCATCTGTTTTCTCTTTTATTATTCTTCATCAATTACACAATCCTAACAATTGGCGATCAGTTGAAAAATTGTTTTTTTTCCCAACTCAAATAAACACTCAAATAAAAATTGTTCTTTTCTTGCGTCTCTAGCTACAAGTGTATAGGAGAGAAAGGGGGGCCGGGCTGGGGGGGGGGTGTGCTGGGGGTTTATTTTTTAGTTTGTTATTAATTATATTTTTTATAAGTTTATTATTAATTATATTTTTAATATTAATATAATTTAAAAATTAATAAAAATATAAATAAATATATTAGAAGGATATCGCAATATAATTTTTGTCTCGCAATTCTAATTTTATTTCAGATGATATTTTATTATATGTTATTCCGGGATCGCAGAGGCCTTCACGTATAGATTTATAGTTCGTAATAAAATTTACAAGTAGTTTGATGGCAGAATAAAAAACAAGTATCTAATTTACTTGAATTATTAATTATATTTTATTATTATAATTATTAAATATTTAAAAAAACAATGTATAAATATATATATATATATATGCATATTTTAAAATAATTTCACAAGTTGAAAAGTAATATGAAAAACTTGATATCAAACACTCGAAATTGCTTTTTTCATTAATCTCAAACTTAATCATAGTTTTAACCAAACACTTCACTACTTATTTTGAAAAAGTAATAAAAGTATTTTTCTTAAAATTATAATTCTAAAACCTCAACCATAAAAAGTAAATAAGAAATAATACCAAAAACACCCTAAGCCCAGGATTGAACGGCATGGGCTGCCGCCGACAATGTCTCCTTTTTCCCCTTACACTAGTTATAACCAGAGGACTACTCCTTTGGCGGTGTTTCTTCAATCTCAAATTCAAATTAACAAAAACTCCCTCCCTCCACCATCTGCTTGTCAAAATGCCACCACTTACAAGAAACTCAAAAAATCTCTCCTCCTCCTCCTCGACCACCACCCTGAAACCACCCCAAGATTGCCCAAACATTCACAATGATTTCCTTTCCCCACTAAAACAGAACTCCGCTGAAAAAAGATCCCTGGTCTGTGGCATTTCCCGTTCTGGCTCTGGCTCTAGGTCCGCCAAATGCCCAGTCTTTCGTAACAATGTGGTCGGTGTTCGTGAGGTTTCAACTCCTAGGCGATCTTTGAGGCTTTCTTTGTTGCAGGACCCAAATACAAATCAACTTGTCAACAACAAGACTAGTAATTGCAAGTCTGATGATGAGGGGGTTTGGTCTTCGAATAAAGGAAAAGGTGAAGTGGAAACCAGTGATAGGAGGGGTGTTGTTATTGGACTTAAAGCATCCAATGCAAGAGAGAGTGCTGTTGGTATCTATGAAACCAAGAAACTAGAGATTGCTACTGTTGATAATAAAAGGAAGAGAAGGAGAAAGAGAGCAGAGGAAGCTACTAATCGAGATGTTGAAGGGTGGACAAAGGATCAGGAAATGGCTTTGCAAAGAGCCTTTTTAACAGCCAAGCCTACTCCCTAATTTCTGGAAGAAGGTTTCTAAGCTGGTAAATTTTCTTCTCTTCTATTTTGCTATTCTCTGTTTCTTTAATTTTCCTTTTCCCCCTTCCCTGACTGTGCTTAATTATGTGATATCATTGTTTCCTTAAAAACTACAAGCTGAATTGCAAAATGGTTACTTTAGATCGGATAGTATTATGTGTCCTACAAAATTAAAATTATGATTTTGGGATGCAGATATCTTAGGCATCCCCGCCCCAAACCTGAAATCTAAGCCAGAATTCCGCTTATAATTTAATTTTTTCCAATTTGTTTTGTTATGAATTTTGGAGTTTACAACAACAATCAGTTTTAAATTACTACCAACTTAGAGTGTGCTTATTATCAATCACTATGCAACTCTTCAATAATTTATGATTTTTGCTGATATCATGATGTGGTCTGTTGTTGTTTGGGTATCATCTGTCTCTTTTAATACCGTTTTTTTCTTCTATGCATTACCATGTATGCCCATCGACAAACTAGTTTTGAGATATTATGCATATTTAAGATGCTTTGGCACTAGCATAACTTGGAAGCTTAGGTTTCTAGAAAACCATAGCATGAAAAAAAAAAAAGTGCAAGTTTTTATCTCTTGAGGTTTCCTGTGAAAGAACTCTTGCATTTTGAGTTCAAATTACTGTCATTCTAGGCAGTGAGAGTATAGTTTGCATGCTTCAATCTTCACGTACATATTTATTTCATACACCAACCACAATATCCATGGGATTAAAATGATGATGGTATGTGCTTTAATCTATTCTTAACAGCCTATTGACAAGAGATTGATTTATGATTCAAAAGTAGGAAACCAGAGATAACATTATAGAAAATATAAATCTGTATGTTATCCGTGCTATAACATTATAGTGCATTATGCTAATGTTCTGATTCTGTTATTGCTAAAAAGAAGTGCAGGTGTGGGTGATTTCCCTGGCTTGGATTTAAACAATTTCATTGTTTAATCCTTATTCTTATATTTCTCACTCTACTTTAGCTATCAAAATTTAATCAATTTTGGATAGAAATTTGTCTTTGACTTTGTTGCCACTAGCTGAACTATATGGCTATCAGTAAAAACTTCAGAACTCTGTTTCCTTGTATATTTCCTTTCGGTAAAGCTCCATTGTCTCTATGGCATCTATTGAGGTTAGCAGCATCTGCTGTTGCCCATATGAGCTTAGACTAGCTGAAAATTCTCCTAGTGATCAGTATTGAAGAGCTTCATTTGAGAAATTTGGAGAGTAGGTCATTTGTTTTCTTCTTTCTTTTGTTCAGAATAATATTTAGTCATATAAATAATTTCTCGAATTCTTTTTTTTCTGAACTCAATGAATAAACTGTGGCTACTTAGTATATTTTCACAATTAATAAAATCTTTAACTCGTGTAATGCTGCATAGCCAATCATAATATCAACAGCTGCTTTCAGAGCTTTGGATCAGCTTTTACACACCGCTACCTTTTGTATAATCATGCAAGTGAAAATTAAAGAATGACATTCTTTCATTGCAAGAATTAGTCAGTATTAAATTGCTATAAAGCGCAGTGATGCATTCGTTGCATGCAATATCTTGTTAATATAATTTTCATATATTGTGTGTTGTTGATGATCTGTAAAATGTTACTGTCTTCATACACCATCTGGAGTCAAATTACGTTTTTGCTCCTGAGTCCACATAATTGCATTTACCACTTTAAAATCGAAGGTCAGTGTATCAAAATGCGGGCAACTATGTTGTTTGTTTTATCAGCTGGCAGAATGTTGCCTCCCAGCAATGCCCGGGCACTGTCGTTGGTTGCTACTAAAGGTTAATTGTGGGCTTTCTTATATCCCATGTCAAAGGGTAGTCACATCTTTTATTGAATTGGGAGTGGTAATTTTGTGTCCTTTTATATGTTAAAGGCAGTTTCTATCTATAACCTTCTCTTGAAAAGAGCACCAACTGTGAGCTTTTTATTAACATGTGCATGAAATTAATTGCAGATTCCTGGAAAGTCTGCACAGGATTGTTTCGACAAAGTTAACTCTGACCTCATGACTCTACCCCAAACCTTGCCACGATCAAGGGCTAAGAGAGTAAACTCATCACCGCTTAAATGTTTTTCAACCTCTGCTAGTAAACTGCTTAATGCCTCTGGCCCAAAGAATAAAAGATTGAGTTGTAAGCAGAAGAGTCATCTTGCACGTAAAAACTGTTAGAGAGTTATTGCAAAAGCAGAGTCAAGTGAACCGGGATTATGAAGTAGACTTGTTCTCCATTCTTGAACCCCACCAGAATTCATCTATGCAAGATTCTAAGCTGGCTGTTGAAAATTTCAACACCCTGAGCATTCAAAAGAAATTCTGGGTTTTCTTCACAAACTCCCATGAGAGATCTCCTTCTGGCCTTAAAAAGCCCCTTAAGAGATTGAGTTCGTGTGGGATAGATATTGCAAGTCCGCCAGTACTGAAGCAGGTGAAAAACAAGGCTTTACATGAGAAATATATTGACCATTTACACTGCAGAGAAGCTAAGAGAAAAAGCAGCATATGCACGGGCAGAAAAATCTGTTGCAGGAAAAGAGAATAGGGGAGAGATTAATGTTCAGAAAATAGACGTCGTTAGAGCTGCAAAAAATGCCCTAGTTTCGGATGTAAGAGATGCTATTTATCAGCTCCAAGATGTACAAACTAATGCCAGCAACTCTTCTGATTTTCATGATGATGGAGGTGGAAGTGATGATGATGGAGGTGACAGCGTACTCTGAGGCAAGTGTTTGACTTTTTTGGTCGTTGTGTTTTGATGGTGAAAGATGTAAAAAAATCCCACCAAAAAAGGACACTAATTCGATGAATTGTAACTTCTGCATTCAACATTTTGGTAGTGATACTGATAATTGTTGCTGCCTTGTGTAACCCTTAATTCTTTGCTCCTGTAATTTAAAAATAATCTCAGGTTACACTTTTAGATTTCTCTTTTTTATTTCAAAGAAATTGCCAGTCATTCTTCCACTGGTCCATTCTTTTAATGTTGAAGTAATGTCAATAATGCTAGGATTGTTATGCTTTTAAATTGGATTCGTAATATGTAGCAATTACCAGAGGTCTAATCATATTTTATTTCGTTGAAAGGTGCACATCTCTCTTCCTCTGATTCTTTGAGGTAGCATGTGGGCCTGTGGTAATCTTGACCTTTTCAACACAAACAGGATGTAAATCAATAAAATGGACTCTATTTTTATTCCTAGCATGGTCTTTTGACCCAACCTTCTAGGGTTGGAAAAGCCCAGCCCGTCTCTGAATATTACTAACATGATGATGATGATGCATACGCATGCATGCATGCCGAATGAATGGATGGATGGACTTAAGAGTTAAGAATATAAACAAAACATATAACTTAAATTACGAGGTTGGGTGCACCGTCCCCAATGTCCACCTTGTATATTTTTTTCTAGTAACATCCACCACCTAACTGCTTTATTCAATTACTTTATATCTGTTCGTTGTCTATTTCAGGGTTTAGAGTTAATCGAATCAAAATGAACGTCCATCGTGCAAGCACTCACTGCGTTCTTTCTTCTTCTTCTTTTCTTCTTATTTTAAAATGAATTCATCATCTCCTTATTTATTACAACAATAATAACATAAAACAAGGTTATACTGTATAGTGGTATCCCTCATTGTTTTCGTTATTGTAGCATTATTACATGCAAGTTATATCGAATACATATTATTAAAATGAAACATTTTTTTAATTAATAAACAGACATAATAATAGCATAGGTTAGTATTGTTCTGTCTGGCTACTCAGCATCAAATTATTATTATTATTATATGAACATAATTTAATCAAGGCTTGAGCAATTTGTTTAAGCTTTGCAATTTTTGCTGATCACGTTCCTTTGACTCCATCTTTCTCTTTGTAGCAAGCCTTTGATGATTCTCTGATCACCTTACAAATTAGCTCATTAATTAATTAACCACCTCTGCCGATCCACCCATCTATCATATTTCAGTCTTCTTCTTCCTCGTATGATCTGTAGGGATCAATTCATGATCTTGTCTTGATTTCTCGACTGCGTACGTAACAACATGGGTTTGGTCAAAGGAGTGGCGCTGTCTACAAGGCGGCAAAGGCAACAACCTCTTGGTCTAGCCTTGTGCTGCCTGTCTGTTCTTCAGCTGCTGCTGAGTTCCGTGAGTGGTATTGGAGTCAACTGGGGAACACAGACTACACATCCTTTGCCGCCTTCGACGGTGGTTACCATGCTCAGAGACAACGGTTTTCAGAAGGTTAAGCTATTTGATGCTGATTCAGCTACTCTAAATGCTTTTGCTAATTCTGGGATTCAAATCATGGTGGGCATCCCCAATGATATGCTCTATACACTGGCTAATAGTGAGCAAGCTGCTGATAACTGGGTGGCCAAGAATGTCTCCTCCCATATTTCTTCTGGTGGCGTAGACATCAGGTAATCCACCAAACCCTTCCCTTCCCTTTTCATTTTTTCCCCTTTCACTCGGATTTATTTGCCGTTCAATATTCAAAATTGAAGCAATCGATCGATCAATATGTTTTGACTTGATTTGCACAAGCCAAGTAAGGGTCAAGTAAGAAGAAACATAAGGGATCATGACTAGGATCATACATCATATCATATCATATCATATCATATCATATCAGCATGCTTTGGCTTTGCTTTTGTGGTGTTTATGTCCCGCTAGCTATATGTGGACCCTTTCTTGTACTCGGGGGCTTATTCGCCAGTAATTTTGAGCTATTTACAAGGTACGTCGCAGTTGGAAATGAGCCGTTCTTGTCAACATACAATGGAAGCTTTCTGGGAACAACTCTTCCTGCTCTTCAAAATATCCATTCAGCTTTAAAGAAAGCCGGGCTAGACACTCGGGTGAAAGTCACCGTTCCCCTCAATGCTGATGTATACGAGAGTCCAACAAATCTCCCATCCGATGGTAACTTCCGCTCAGACATCCAAGATCTCATGCTGTCGATTGTCAAGTTCTTGAGCGACAATGGGGCTCCGTTCACTGTCAATATCTATCCCTTCATAAGCCTTTACACGACTCCTAATTTCCCCCTTGGCTTTGCATTCTTTAACAACAGCTCATCTACCTTGACTGATGGTGGAAAAACCTACGACAATGTGTTCGATGCGAATCATGACACCCTTGTATGGGCCTTGCAGAAAAATGGATATGGAAACTTGTCCATTGTCATTGGGGAGATTGGATGGCCTACCGACGGAGACATGAATGCAAACCTGAACTATGCGCAGCAGTTCAACCAAGGGTTTATGAACAATGTCATTGCCGGTAAGGGAACCCCAATGCGTCCTACTCCTGTGGATGCCTATTTGTTCAGTCTCTTAGACGAAGATGCCAAAAGCATTCAGCCTGGTAATTTCGAGCGACACTGGGGATTGTTTTACATCGATGGACAGCCCAAGTATGCACTTAGCCTGGGGACGTTGAATTCAAATGGCCTGGTTCCAGCAAGGGGTGTAACCTATTTATCTCAACGGTGGTGTGTTATGTCTCCATCAGCAAGCCTAGACGATCCGCAGGTGGCGTCAAGTGTGAGTTATGCTTGTGCTAGAGCAGACTGTACTAGTCTAGGCTATGGGACTTCTTGTGGAGATTTAAATGCACAGGGAAACATCTCCTATGCATTTAACAGTTACTACCAGCAGAACAATCAACTTGAAAGTGCCTGTCTGTTCCCAAATAATCTTTCAGCTGTTACGAGTAATGACCCTTCTACCGGGACTTGCAAATTTAGGATCATGATTCAAAGTCAGACAGTCACCTCTGGTGTTGAAGGTGGAAGAGGGTTTTTCAATTTCTAGTTTTGTAACGTTTGTCGGCGTGTTTCTGTCGGCGTTTTTGTGATTTTTAGGGGACTGATTGTGTTGGATTGATACTTGTATTTCCTTAATTGGTATGTATAGAAGAAGTTAAACTGAGCATTTTCAAGTCTGGGATTTTCAAGTCTTTAAGCACAAGTACTAGACAAGACGCTCAACTTGTTCATTGATTTCATCAAACAATCGGAACACAACAGGGATAATTCCAACTGGTCTCATGCTGCTGTTCGAAATAGCCACGCATCCAGACATGAAACATAGTTCCTCTGTGTTTTTATGAAAATGAAATATCACTTCTGAAAATCATTTTAGAATATTGCTAGCATTCTTATGGGTGAAAAGAAGCAGTAGAGGAATGTCAATCAAACAGCCACCCCTGTAAAAGACTTCTATGATGACGATGATGATGATGATGAAGAAGAAGTAAGAAACTAAAAAGGAAGGGGTGTTTAAGGTTGATCCTACACTGTGCACTTTCTCTTATTTCATTTTCACCTTGACTTATTAAGTGATTGCATTTATTTTTTGGAGTATATTCAAGAGCAATTGAACCAAATTTGTTGGCTAAGAAAAAAATTAAAATAGAAAAAAACATCAGGATGATGTTTTCAAAGTGCATACAAAGAATTTATTTTAGTCCTCATTTTATAAATTATACATATTTAGTCTCTCGATATTTTTTCAATACAATTTTGATACAAAAACTCATTTTTATTTTTTTTTGTTTAGTTTCTAGTTTGAGACATGAGACAGAAAGAGATATCATTATATTTCAGCACTAGAGAGAGAAAAGACAGTGTTGACACCAATTTCAGATACCGAAATAGTCGATTTTGGGTGTCAAAAGTATTCAAATTAATACCTCTTTTTTTTCTTTCTTTTTTGTTATTTAGCCGTTTTTAAAAAAGTAGCTGTTTTTTTTAAAATTATTTTGTTTGTATTTAGTTTTTAAAGAGATCATTCTAATTCATTTATTATTTTTTATATTTTATATGATTGAACGTTTTCTATGGTTTTTCTAATAAGTCAATTAATTTTATGTTTGTGCCTATTCATGCTATCATTTTATTAAATAAAAAATAATTTTAACAAACACAATCATTGAACACAAACAAGAAAATAAATCGTGTCACGAGATCAAATAGTTCGATCACATTCTCCTCTTGAAAAACACTTTTGCATGCATCCCTAACAAATGCAACAATTTTTACTCTAAGTTGTATTTTAAAAGTGCATTTTACATGAAAAAACATAAATCATAACGCACACTTAAAAAAAGCATCAATGCATGCTTTTTCAAGTATTGTAAAATGCACTTTGAAAGACACCAAAAAGTCGCAAACATTCATGGCATAGAACAAGTTGTAAGATGAAAAAATAGTTGCATTTGTTAACAATCCCAAATGAGCAAAGAAACCGGCAAAAAACACTAGTCCTCAACAAATTCAGGCTACTGCAATGTTCCATCATTCCCACCACTATTCTTTTGGAGGTGGTCTCTTGATCTTATATCAGCCTGCAGTCAAAGCAATGCGGTAATGCCCAGATAACATTAGCATAGTCCCCTGATTAAAATATGACCTTTACATTAAAAAAAGGAGAAGCAGTGTTATATTTGAGACAGATTATGGAAAATCATCGAGCAGTTCATGGCCACTTATTGAGATTTCCTCCTAACCACCCATTTTAACCATGTGCTTACCTTCGCTAAATATGACCTTTCAAATCTCTAAACTAGAATCAGGCTTCAATAGGAATTAAATAGAAAAGCTAGCCATTGTGGCAGAATGCTTCACCATGAACGAGACAACATCTGAGCTCAATTGAAAAGAAGATCTAATTCATGATCTCCAGGACATTAGAGCTTTCATCTTACAGCTATCTCATTTGAGACACAGCTAAAGACCAATAGGGTTAATCCCACTGCTGTTAGGAGAGCTCTCAATCATTTTTATTGGCCTTTCATTAAGTTGCAAAAGAGACACAACAGAATCACAGTTAAACTTGTCTAGATGTGGTAAATGCTGACTTGAAAATTAGTTTGTTCATTGTCTATTCTGTCTGAATACTACTACCAGATCCTTCATGAAGAAAATAACACTACTGAGTGACACTTGTAAAGCTTTTAAACTTTGTAAGGTTTCACCTGCCGGATAGGCTCCGGAACACGATACTTGCAAATCATTTTCACGATTTTGATAGCAGTATTGAGAGACACACGGTGACCAACTGAAACATATATGGGTTTGCATGAGCCCTTGGTTGATCTCATCGCCTGTTAAAGAAAAAAAAAAGCAGCAAAGACAGAAAGATTTGAAGGAAATTGTCATGAAAAAGACATCTGGAACAGAAGAGAAGATGATGCTCTGAATAAAATATATGACCAAAGCATTCGTAGACTCTATTTAAATTCTTTTTTCACTGTATTGAGGTAGCTGATGCCTACTAAATGTCTATAGACTCTATTTAAAAGCTTGAGGTCATGAGGTAGCAGATGCATTATGAAAAGCAGTTCTTATTTAAAAATATATGCACCGATTCCTTTGTAAACACTGCCATCCAACCATCCAGAGTCAAAATAGATGTTGAAGGATGGACATTTTCAATTCTACTACATGGTAGCAAAAAGTAACCAGCAATTCATCCATTAAGAAAACTTCCCAGATCACTATAGCTAAGAGAATCCGGGTGTATTTACAAGCTAACCACATTAGTATTGCATTCGCATTTATAACAAAAGAAGCAGAAATAGGGATCTCGTAAATAGACACCCTGAAAAAGACAGCTTCAAGGATGAAGTACTAATTTAGGGCTTTGTTAAGTTCCCTGAGAATAATATACTGCAGTGGTAATAGGGGGAAACTATCTAAAATGAAAGGAAGAATTAAAACAAGAGAAACACCGAGGACAGAGATTGAAGCCAAGGGATAATGTGGGCTTGATCATCCCTTAACTGCTCTTTGCAATTTTTGACAGCTTTGATTTTAAAATCCAATTTCAATTATAATAATTAGAGTGCTTGAGCCTTAGAACATCTGTCCACACGGCACACAAAGTAAGTGGAGGGATTCGCCAAACTAACTTCATCAAGTTTAATTACATTTTACATGAAAGATGATAAAGATCTTGGCAAGACCTCAGAGACTGATCCCCTAACAACTCGCCATTTCACAAGTGCTTTTGATCAAATAGTGCAATGTATCACTCAGATATGAAATCTTTTATGACAAGTTTGAACAGGAAGATGATGAGTCAAATCGGTTACCGCTCCCATTACGCAGCCAGAGGATCCCGTCAAAGTAATAAAATCTTCACCACTGTTATCTTTGGCCTGAAGAAGCTGTCTCACTCCAGATTCAGTGAGACCATCAACATGATGCAGCTAAGACATAAAAATGAGAATATAGCGATGGGACAAGTTAAATGATGAAATAAGAAAGCCTAGTTGAATGGCGAATAACCCTAAAGAAATCAACGAGAAACTTAATTAGAAGACTAAGTGGCTACAATAGTTAGAAATAGGTGATAAAAGAGTGGTAATTGAGAAGTAGTAAGAGGTTAGTTACATTTTTTCCTATGCCAATGGCGGGGATATTAGCCAGAACACCAAGATGGCAAGCCAAGCCGAAACCTGTGAAAGAGAGCTATTAGCTATATGAAATGCAATGCATAAAAAGAAACGAAGATTCAATGGAAAAGGGGAGAGAGAAACTAGCCTCGAGGATGAAGCAAACCATTGCCATCAACAAGCAGTAGCTGTTGAATAGAACAGAGACAACCTCAATTTCAGATAAACCTTAACTAACAGGCAAGGCAAGAGAGTAGGAATCAATACATATGATAAATGGGAGGTATATATGACAGGCTATTATCATATTCATCACGGGGATGGGAGGGGAGGGATGAAATTAAAAACGAAAGAGGATGGTGGATTGGCTGACCTGGGGATAGAAATGGATTACCAGAGTTTTTGATCTTCTGTAAAGAGTTGTAATAGTATTGGAGCCTAAAAATAAGAACTTTGCATCATCGCCATGATGAGAAACAAAGAATTGCAATGATAATAATAGATTCTACTGACCTCTCGGAAAGCAAGAAAGGAAGGAATATAAGGGACATCGAAATTGGTGAGGAGAGAGAAATCTTGGTAGACGACTTGCAGAGTGGGAGTGGTGACATCCAAAACAACAAGGCTTCCACATCCGCATGCTGCCGTTGACGCTGCTTCTGCCGAGTCTAATTCCTTAGAATAGCTTACATCAACCCCACCCACGTATTTCAATAACGCTCCTCCTCCTCCTCCTCCTTCTTCAACAGCAACATTGCCGCTACTGCTGGGTATGGGCAGTTTCCAAAGGAAATCATCCTGTGTTATCAACCTCTCTTTAAGTGAAATCTTGAATCCTGCTTTTTTGTAGCATTTAATCAATCAAATATATCACATAAATTACTACTATACGAACAAGACAGCAGCATTCAAACAAACAGGTAGCAGGCCAGCATCATACTCTCTCCACTGATTTTGGGTTTCAATTGATGATGATTCTCCCCGATCCCGTCCATGACGAAAACCACGATCATCCATTAATGTAATCGACAGTCAGATTGAAATAAAATAATAATAAAAAAAAAGTTTCGGTCGAGCTTCTTTTGAAAGAAGAATTATATTTCTATTTTAATAGATAAAAATAACTATCTTCAGCCGAGTTTACAACACCGCAGATTGCTAGCCGCCACTCATCAATCATCAAGTATATTTTCAATGATTAATTTAGTAACAAACGATGAGAACTTCCACATCTAGCTTGTCACCCATCAGGATCGAAGCAAATAAATTATTTAAATTTATATCTATTTTCATGATTATGATTTTAAAAACAATAAGTGAAGAAAAAAATATTTATTGTCTGATTATACTCGATGTAATCTCATCCATCACTAAACATGATCCAAGCATTACTTATAACTAAACTAAAAAAAACAAGAGCAATTAGGCATGTCAAAGAATTACGAGACGTGTTTTTTAAATAATAATCTTCATCCCTAATTCTCTTCTATCAATCTTAAGCATTAAAACTTTAATCTCACTCCATCGAATACAAGAGAGCTCCTTAATTAAAGAAAATATTTCGACGGCCACGAGGCCCTGTAAGCCACAAAGCAATTCACAAATCTTCAACCATAGCTGCTAGCTATTGTAGCCCTCTTGAACATATTCTAAGCATGCCATAAATTCTCTTGTCGAGAAACCATTATCATATTACATTATCTATACTCTAAAATGCATGTGCTTTTCATTATTCATCTACGATGCATAAATTTTGGATTTTTATTTTTTTTCTAACAATTTCATTTTAATTGAGGATCAATTACTTTTGAATTTTAATAAAAAACAATAAGATAAAAGAAAAAGGGATCAAAATATAAAAGACATCAAACATGAGTGGCATGACATGAGTTTAGAAACTAAATACAATTTAAGCTCTCAACTTTTCAAAATCACGCACATTATACATATTTGGTACTTTAATATTTTTCAATTTACTTTTGCCTATAATATAAACGACATGATTTTTATAGTGTAAATTCTCTTATTGTTCACCCTCTCACAATTAATTAAGTGTAGATTATAGTAGTACTCTTTTGATAATTTTTTATTTGGGTCCTCAAACTTTTTATTTGTACAATCAAGCCTTTTTAAAAGCACCTAATGTCATGTTTTTTTTTATGTGTTTATTGGTATTTAGAGCTGATTTTTTTTTAATTTGTCTTTTACATTGGTTGTGAAATAAACTACATGATTTTATTATTCAATATTCATTTTATTTTTATTGGATTTGTTTTTTATATGATTTTTAAATAATTGATAATTTATTTTTGTTATTGTATGGTTATATAAACAAAAACGAAATCTTGATTGTATTTAGAACTTCGAAAAAGTCGAAAATCAATAATAGCAATACACATAAGTGCTTCAAGATGCCAGAAGTAAACTAAGATACAGACTGTAGCAACTGAAAGATTATTTACAGAAGTGAACAAGAAAACCAGCAAGTCATACAGTTAATCAAATACAACTCAAGATCACTACTTGCTTGAGTCTTCAAACTCAGTCAATCACCAATGACAATCACAGAAATAAATTAAACAGAAACCCATCAAGCAAAAACAGCAAACATCAAAGAAAGACTTCACTTGATTGAACTACTCAGTATAAAAAAGTACAGAGCTTTAGCATTGATTCATTATTCTTCCATGATCAAACAGACAAGCAACCATAAAACAGAAAAGTGGGTTAGCCGGTAATCATAGTACCAATGCCTTCTTCAGACATAATCTCATGAAGCAAAGAATGCTGTACTCTCCCATCAATGATACTAGCAGTTCTAACACCTTGACTAAGTGATGCCACACAACAATTCACTTTTGGTATCATCCCACCTCCCACTTTCTTCTCTTCAATCAATTTCTTCACCCCCTTTATATCAATCTCCCTCACCAAACTCCCTGGATCATCTTTATTTTCAAGTATACCCCGCCACATCAGTCAGCAATATCAGCTTCTCCGCCCCCAATGCCGCAGCCACCTCCCCTGCCACAGTGTCAGCATTGATGTTATAAGACTGGCCCAACTCATCCGCCGCCACAGACGCAATCACCGGTATATGCCCATTATTAACAAGAGGCTGCAAAATAGTGGGGTCTATGCGCGCAACCTCTCCAACAAACCCCAGTTGAGCAGAGTTAGGAGTAGGTTTGGCCATAAGAAGGCGGCCATCCATGCCAGAAAGGCCAACCGCGGTGGCACCAGCCTTATTGATCAAAGAAACAAGGTCTTTATTGACCTTTCCAACCAATACCATAGATACGATCTCCATGGTCTTGGCATCAGTAACGCGGAGACCCTCATGGAAGAGAGGCTCGATGTTGAGGAGTTTTAGCCAGTGGTTGATTTCTGGGCCGCCACCATGGACTAAAACAGGGCGGAGACCAACACAGGAGAGGAGGACAAGGTCGCTTACAACAGAGGCTTTGAGTTCAGGTCGTTTCATGGCAGCGCCACCATATTTGACGACAATGGTTTTGCCCCTGAATTTCTGGATGTAAGGTAGGGATTCTGATAGTATGTCTACTCGGAATTGGTTGGACGAGGTGGGGGCAGTTGGGGTAGCGGTGGTTGCAGCAGAGGAGGAGGATCTTATGGTTAGAGGGTGGGAGTGGGAGTGGTGGCTAGAAAATAGGGAAGGAAATGGTAGTTGGGGTTTTGAGGAGGTAAGAATATTTAGATGAAGAAGAGAGAGAAAAGGGTGGATGTTGAAGGGGATGGTGATAACTTCAAGGATCTGGCCATTTTCTTCTTCTTCCTGTATTGGGCACTTAGCCGTGCTTCACGTAAGAAGTGAAGTCTGAGGAATTCTTAGATGATGAAGAAAAAGGAGGATGGCTGGAGGGGCTGCAAGGAAAATGATGAGCGAATGGGGTTTAGGTCCTTCCGCTGTACTTATAAACAGGACTCAGCAAGCCAAGTCTGAATTTGATTGCATTATCTCCACGTGCCTTCTTACATCTCGTCTTTTCAGTTTTCACCATCATCACTCTCATCTTTGGTTTAGGGTTCTGATCTCACAAGGCATATCCATTCCCCACTCTGCTTGTTAATGTTTGACCATTCTGATCTGGTCTGGGGCTACGGCTCACTGGAGCTCACTTGCTTGACCAGTCCTATATGAGTGAGATACGATATTATGAATCAACCTCGATCCCATCTTACAGTTTGACTCGTGTATACCAGATTGAGCCTTTCTTGATCTCGCAAACAGCACTTCACTCCTCTGCGTGTGTGCTGGCTCATCAAATTGGCAGCCATCCATTTTTCTGCAGATCGCACACCTGTGATCGTTGGTTTCGATATCTTACAGGATGGAGTTAATGTTTCAACTCACAGCGAAGTGCATTTTACCCTTTCTGGTTTGGGAGGGTATTTGCTGAAAAAACCAGAAACTACTGAGCAATTGTTACTGAAAAACTGGGACATGACTGTCTGATCCCAGAGAGTTCAATTTACAATACAATGAGGCTCATCCCTGCAAAGTATATATATGCCAACTGAGTTGAGAACGCTTGGGAGATACGCCAGCTCCCACGCTAATAAAGGGTAGGGTGGTTATGGAACTGATATGTATCATTTGGGATAGCTGGCCTTACTCCCCTTGATCAGCAAAGAGGGAACGGGTAAAGGGAAAGAAATTTGAAGCATTATTAATCCACAGAGAACCTGCGCATTTGATATATAAGATACAACAACAAGCAACAATGAAAATGGCAGGTACATATTTATATATATATAGCTACAGAGGGAAGATACACCAATGCTCCCCTACTACTACAGCTAGGAAACAATAACCTTCAACCACGCTACTCCATTACAATTGACACCAAACACTAGAAACCACCGGTCTAAATGGTCACCTTTTCCCTATCTGGAAAAAGAAAAAAAATACTGATACATACACAAACATAAAATTCATTCATGCAACTTCGGTTTATATTTCAGTTTTCATTTGTATCCTCTTTACGATCTGTTTTCAGGTCTTATGTTCTGGATCAGTCAAATGTCATGGGTTGAGTCAGGCAACATCTGAAACGTGCCTTGCGCACAGCAGTCATGATCTCAGTCTCGGCATTCTCAAGCATCTTGACGATCTCAGTGAAGGGGGGACGGACTTCAGGATTGGAATCCCAGCAGCGTGTCATGATGTCACTCAGCACAGGGAGAGAATCATTTGGGATAACTGGCCTTACCCCCTTGTTCACAACAGCAAATGCTGCCTGCACTGCTGTCATGTTCTGGAAGGGAAGCAAACCAGTTATAAGCTCCCAAAGGACAATCCCAAAGCTATACACATCCACCTTTTGTGTATAGGGCCTATGCTGAATCATCTCTCTGTACAAATTGGCAAGTCAAACACATAAGAGAATAATTACAAACACAATCTGTTGTCGCAATTGACAGAAGTTCGTGGATTCAAGAAAACAGAGATTCAGAAAAACTCGACAGTTGAAGGAACTAAAAAGATAAAACATACTCTACTGCTGCTATAAATGAACACAATAATTGATATCCTAGAGCATGCAGCAAACTCCAATTACTAATCATTAGATTCCCCTTCAAGAAAAATATATTTAAGCACAAGGAACTTCCGCAAATACAAACATAAATGTCTCTTATGGTAGCACGCATGTCTATTAGAAAAAAACAACATTTATACATAGTTTATAAAAAGTGTGGCCTCAAAACCGTGAGGCACTGAATAAAAGGTAGAAGTCTTTTTTACTTTGTTACAGAAGATTCAATGTTCCCTAGAGAAAGACAGGAATGAAATGAGATTTCTAATCTCTTTCCTCATCTTCTTTTAGCATCCCATAAATGACAACCCACCTCATCTGAATGCTGCTTATATAAAAAGATTTATGTCAGCCATGTTTAGCCAGCCACAAATCAGAAATCTAGGAATGGCCATTCCTTGTATAAAAAATCTACCCCCAAAACATAATCACTGCCACGTGACTTAGTTAAATTTAAATGATTTGCAACTTAAGTTCAATATCAAAAGGGGGAGAGGTTTAGAAGAGAGATGACAAATCTAGAAAAATGCTTAGGAAGACAAGTGAGAGAGTTCTCCTTACCTTTTACAAAACCACAACCATGCCTTACAAATAACTAAAGCAAGTTACTCCATCGAGAGAAACTATAAACAAAACTAAAGCTTCTTGTGCCACTGTCAAGATGTGAAATGTGGAGCGACTTGTTTAGGTACTAATGTATTTAGCAGGGAAATAGCAGAGAAAATAGTCAAAAAAAACACCAGTTTCCAGTTCTTCCATTCTAATGGTAGGATACCATAGCACTTCTAAAGACAATGCCACAGAATCCAAAAACTTTAAAAAAACTTTCCCACATGATAAAAATGGACACTGCTTCCCTTGGCACCATCTACAGAACTAAAGACTGTTATGCTGAATTGATTTGCAAAAAGGAGAAATCCACGTGAGACAAGCTATGCACAGACACACAACACTGCAAAATAATAAAAAGGGAAGAAATGCTCCACTTTCTTAGAATGCCTTTCTCATTTATTATCAATGTTTCGATCCTTTATTTGACCAACAATACCACACAGAAGAAGAAAAAGCACCATTTCCTAAAAAAAAACTTACAAGTACTAGCATATGTGCAGAGATAGGTTAATCATTCAGTAAAGGAAAAAAATTGCCCATGTAAAAAAAGTTCATCTGGCTACAGCAGAAATATGCATAACAATCATTACACAAAGAAAGGAACATCAATGCATAGAAGGTGTAGAGACTTACGGAGCCATCCAACGGTATGTCCCAGTTTCTGGTGTCATCCCCTCAGTCTGCACCTCAATTCGCGCGACACCAAAATCAGCAATTTTTATAGATTTATCGGCTGAAATCAAAAGGTTATCTGACTTCAAATCCCGGTGTATAGATCCAAGTCCATGAACATAAGCCATCCCCCTTGCAACATCCAATGCTTGCTTAACTGCCAATTTCAATGGCACTGCCCGGTTTTGCCTCCTTGTCAGAAACTGCCTAACTGACCCTCCCTTTGCATATTCTGTCACAATACACCAAACCATGGGCTTACGGCAGGCACCAATAAACCGCACAATGTTTGGGTGCTTTAAATTTCCAAGCATCATAACTTCTTGTTGGAACTGCTGCTCCATCACTTGTGCCCTCTCTGGACTATTTTCTGGCCTCTCTAATATCTTGATCGCAACATCCTCCCCATTATACGTGCCTCTATATAACTTTCCAAAAGCACCTTGGGCGAATGCTGTACCCATATTGAGTTTTCTCAAATCAATCGTCCATTCATCGTAATTCTGCAATCCCTCAGTTGGATACTTAGGATCCATCAATGCTTGAGCTAATGCATCATCATTTAGTGCATGGGTGACCTTCCCTGGACGAAACACACTCTGTCCCACTGTACCCACTGTAGTTGTGGTGATTGACAGGTTTTAAACCTGGATGGCTTAAGATGTGGGTTAAAGGAATCACTGGATCCCACACTACTATTATCCACTGACATTGAGACAGATCCACCGGCATTGCTTGTTTGTAAACTGTCTATGGACATGTTGGTACCTTCACCAAGTTTTTGGTAAAACCCTTGTGTGAAATCATAGTAGTTGTTCTCATTGTTGATATTTCCTCCTATGATTCCAGTAAATTTTGGCCCTTCCACCATTTTTCCAATCATGAATACTGGTCAAAATGAAATCAACAATACCCAATTCTTTTTATCCAAAATTAGTCACGTTCATTAAATTTGCAGTATCTCCAGTAAATGGAACCTATAAACACACAAATGAGGACTTTTAAGCTATGATCAACATCATACGACAATAAGCAGTTGGTAATACTACCATTTGATTAGCGTTGCATGCGCTAATTTTCTTAGTATTCATTGAAATGGTCATTTATTATTTATAGGTATTACAAATTAAGATTATGTGGGGCATCATCAAAAATATTTTACTCAGTTCTCCCAAGGTCTGCCCACAATTAATGACAGATATGATCACAACAGAAGTAAAAAGAATATTTTTTTTTGAAAACCTAATCTTGTAGTGATGATTAGGAAGCTAAAAAATGAAACAAATTGACACGTAACAGCGAAATCGTTAACTAAACCCCACAGCAACAGAACAACATGGTGAACCTATTTGGGGGCAAACGGCCTTGCCTAATTTTACCAGAAAGCAAATATAGAAACATCATAATAAGAAGATTTACATTTCTGAAATGAAAAGGTGATACCTTTGCAATGATCGAATGAATTATTGAATACTGATTCTCCTCAAAGAGATTCAGCTATCCCGATCCTAGACTCCATCTGTGATCAAATATCATAGCTGTTACAATCACATAAAAAAATACAAACTTTAACATGACAAGACGCTGAAAATCAAAACCCATCAAGCCAGTGAAACAAATAATGGAGAAAGACTTTAGCGGAAAGAATTGAGCTGAAATAAGACAAACTCAACTTTTAAAGACTATATTTGACAAATTCAAAGCTTAGAGCTTTATACACGAGTAAGAGGCCCAGAAATGAAAAGCAGGGTCTGACAGATATTAGATCAGGTAATTTAAGAGAAATCAGGAAAGAGCATCAGTGAAATAGATAAAAACAAATGGTTGCATACCTATTACCTACCTGATGGTTACTAGTAAATAGTGAAAGGAAGGAGGGGTCATCAGCAGCAGCAACAATGTGTTAATTCAATTCTTCAGCTGCCTTTTACTCAAAGAATCACAAAGTAAAGAAGAAGAACAAGGAAAGGAGGAGGAGGAGGACAAGATGTTTAGATGATGAAGAACAACAACTACAGATAGAGAGAGAGAGAGAGATAGACCAGTCTTCTCTTTGCATTTACTTTCAAAGTCTCAGTTTTTATTTGTTTTTCTTTTTTTATTATTTCTCCAAGGACACAAATGTCCTTGGAATTCTTAGTAAAAATACTTTAGTACCCTTCCATTTTAATAATCTAATCTAACAAATGGACATGGGGCCATGCATTACACTTATTTCCATCTCCTCCAGTGTTTAAATTTTTCTATTTGAGTCGCAACCTTTGATTTCTCACAATTTTTGTTACAAGTGTGCGTGTGTATTTCCTCATTTTTTGGATGCTAATTGATATACGGTGAAGTGGCACTCCTGGACGAGGAGGTGAGCAACAGCTTCAGAAAAATACACATTATTTACTCCCTAGTAGAGCAGGGAATTTGATAAATTCAACTCATATACTTGGATTTATCCTAAGCATAATAAAAAAAAGAGTAGAAAAACAGCTACCATATGCTCAAAATCATGGAGCAACTATACAACAATATTATTATTAATATTTACATTACTATCATCAGGTTCTGATACCCTGTCCAAGTGGACCTCGTTTTTACACGTACGACGTCACACAAATTCTTCCCCGTCAAGAACGCATTACAACGTGTAAAACATGCCTCGCAAGCCTCAACAACAACAAATGACGGAGAACCTGAGTTTGTTTGTTATATGACAAGCAAGACGATCGCAAGGCAACACAAACGATAGGTCTCCCTATATAGCTACTATGGAAAGATACATCAATGCTCACCTACTACTACGACCTTCGATAAAGATACATCAGTACAACTGCCACCAAAAAGGCCAAAAAAAAGAAGAAAGAGCAGCATTCTAAATGGTTAACATCTTCCTACCTTGTGGTGGAAAAAGGGGGTGTAAGAAAACTGATACGTGACATAGCTTCAGTTCATATAGCTTAGGTTTAAAAATACAATTTTCAGTTGTATCATCTTGAACATCTGTTTTTCAGTCTTATATTCTGCTGGATCATTCAACTGTCATGGGTAGAGCTATGCAACACCGGAAGCGCGCCTTGCGTACATTTGTCAATATCTCGGTTTCAGCATTCTCTAGCATCCTAACAACGTCGGTGAAAGGGGGACGAACTTCAGGATTGGCATCCCAGCAGCGGGTCATGATGTCACTCAGAACAGGAAGACAATCATATGGGATAATAGGTCTTACTCCTTTGTTCACCACAGCAAAGGCAGCCTGAACAGCTGCCATGTTCTGGAAGGGAAGCAAGCCTGTTATGAGCTCCCAAAGAACGATTCCAAAGCTGTACACATCCACCTTTTGTGTATAGGGCCTATGCTGAATCATCTCTCTGCATGGATTGCGAAATTTAAAACTTTAGAGGGTGGTTACAAGCACAATCCCCTGTTATCAGCAAAGCATGTAGATTTTTGAAAAAAGAAACTCAGAAAAAACTGATGTATGTTGCAGTCGAGTGCACTGAGAAGATCTAGTTTTATTATAGTTCGATAAATAAATTGATTTTCCAGAACATGCATCAAACTCTACTCACTACCAACCACATTCCTTTCGGATAGAATATATCCAAATAATCATATAATAAAAACTTAACATTTCCCTACGAATGTATACTCTGATCAAGTGTCTGTTTCATTGAGAAAAAAACTCAAGTTAGGAGTTTACTTGGAGTGAGCATGGCTGTGGGCATAACCAATCATCTAATATAATTAAAATTGCATTTTAGGTACCTCTACATTCTACCAATACTCCAACCGCTTCTTAGAGACAATATAAAGCAAGCTGTCACACCTCAGTATAGCATACATTGCATTAATCAGCATAAGCCAATTCTTTTGCCAGACATGAAAGATGGAGTTACTTTTTTAAGTTGTATTTCAGACCTCAACCAAAGATATCAGTATATCCACTGGTAAAAATAAGAAAAGAAAATTGAATAGAATCATAGATGGCCCTACATTCTAATCATAAGGTAGCATACCACTGCAAACAATGTTGCTACAGAATTCCAATATTCTCAAGAAAAACTTCCCAAATTCTCTTAATTGCCAAAACTGTGTTGACGATGTTGATGACCATTACTTCCCCTGCCATCATTAACTCTTCCTAATAGAAGTAGCTACCACTATTGTCATTCAATTGAATCAGGGTAAAAGGGAAACCTCCATTATGAGGAAAGAATGGATACATTTCCAAAAACTTTATGAAAACCTCAACTTCCTAAGATATTCTTTCTCATTCATTGTGCAGTTCTTTACTTTATTTGAGTGACAGCTCGAAACAATGATGTGGACTATGAATATTTCCTTGAGAACCTACATCTACAACAACTTTCATAATCAGATACATTATTCATGCAATAAAAGGGAGGAGAATTGTAATAATATGCATTTATCAGAAACAGAACCCGAAAACAGAAAACTACCACATGCTCACAGCAAAAACAATATGAATGCAATCACATTGTAACCTAAAAGGAAGAAACCTTTGTGTATAAAAGGTGTTGAGACTTACGGAGCCATCCAACGGTATGTCCCGGTTTCCGGTGTCATCCCTTCAGTCTGCACCTCAATCCGTGCAACACCAAAATCAGCAATTTTTATGGTTTTATCTGCTGCTATTAAGAGGTTATCTGACTTCAAATCACGGTGTATAAACCCAAGTCCATGAACATATGCCATTCCTCTTGCAACATCTAGAGCCTGCTGAACTGCTATTTTCAACGGTACTGGCCGATTGTGCCTCCTGGTCAAAAACTGCCTAATTGACCCACCTTTCGCATACTCTGTTACAATACACCAAACCATGGGCTTTCGGCAGGCACCAATGAACCGCACAATGTTCGGGTGCTTTAAAGTTTGCAAGCATCATAACTTCCTGCTGGAACTGCTGTTCCGTCACTTGTGCTTTCTCTGGGCTATTCCCAGGCCTCTCCAATATCTTAATAGCAACATCCTCCCCATTATACGTGCCTCTGTATAATTTTCCAAAAGCACCTTGGGCAAAAGCTGTACCCATATTGAGTTTTCTCAAATCAATTGTCCAATCATCATAATGCTGCAGTCCCTCCGTTGGATACCGATTATCCATCAAAGCTTGCGCTAATGCATCATCATTTAGAGCATGGGTGACTTTCCCTGGGCGAAACACACTCTGGCCTACTGATACACTGTAGTTACGGTGGTTGACAGGTTTTAAACCTGGATGGCTCAACATATGAGTTAAAGAATCATTGGATCCGACACTACTGTTATCCACTGACATTGAGACAGACCCACCAGCATGGCTTGTTTGTAAACTATCAATGGACATGTTTGTACCATCACCAAGTTCTTGATAAAAACCTTGTGTGAAACCATAGTTGTTGTTACTTGCTCCTACGAGTCCAGTAAATTCTTGACCCTCCACCATTTTCCCAATCATGAAGAAACTTGTCAAGATAAAATCAGGGACGCACAATTCTTCTTATCATAAACTCCTGCAACTCATCTACTGTTACAGAGAGTCCAGCACATGTTCCCCAGATCAAAACACAAAAACGAGCATTTTAAGTTATCATGATCTAAATCCTTTAAAAAAATATTGGTAAGTAATTGTTTTGCCGGATGATATATTTACTACTGAAACGGCTGGAGGAAATCAAGATTAAGTGGGGGTATGATATCGGAAACCATTTACGCGGTTTGCACTCACATTAATTGCAAAGAACACGACAGTAAGTAAAAAGCCAGATATGATTATAAGACTCACATCATTAGTGATGATTAAGAAGCAGAAAATGAATCAACTTGACACGTACCAGAGAAATCACTCTCTATTTATCATGGAATTAAAGGCGAAGAGGTGGAAAGCAGGCAACTTTTGGAAACCTACTTGTCAACAAATGGGATTAAATTAAAGCCCTAATATGAGAAACAAAAATAGAAAGAGCCATCAAGCTTACCACTGCTACATCATATTGAGAGTGTCAAGATATGGATTATACCTTTGCATGAACTAGTTAAGACATTCTTCAACTGATTTGAAACCACCCACACCCACACCCACACCAAGTAAGTATCTTTCTTTCACTATCTGCACTCAACATGCATATTACAAAATCAGTCACACAACAAGTCAGAATCTTTTTAAATCAAAAAACCCTTCAAAATCAATCAAGACCCTAGCAAATATTGTGCGCTAAACTTCAAACTTTTTTTCCCTAGGGAAACAAAAAGGATAGGGAGAAAACTTAGAGCTTTAGATATTGAAATGGGAAAGAGGAAGAGGGTTTGGCTGAAACTAGATCAGCTAATTAATTAAAATTAATTTATCTTGAACAAAATTAAACTTAAAAAGAAAAAGGAGATGATTTCTTTCTTTTAGCAATCCTATGATTATTCCCATTATAGTTGTTAGTAGTAATAATTAAGAAATAAATACATAGTAAGAGTACAGAATAAAAAAAAATAGAAAAGAGCTGCCTGCCTGCCTGCCGACGTCTGATTCTCTGCGAATCGAAATGAAATGAAATGGAAATCAATCAACGATAAAAGCAATGCATAATATTCATCTTCATCATCAACACAAAGTCAAAGATGATAATGATGTTGTAGCTGAAGAAGAAGAAGAAGAAGAAGAAGATTTTTTTTGACAAAAACAAAGAATCAAGCAGAACAGTAAGTCAGTCAGCCAGTCTCCGCTTGGCTTTGTTTGTACTTCCACTGCTACTTCGCTTCTCTCTTTCTTTTCCTTCTTTCTTTTGTCCTCTCATAATTTCCCATTCACACATTCGCCCTTATGTATTTTCCAAATTTACGCCCAAGCCAGCCAACCAAAGAACTCTGGGGTTTTTCATTTTTTTTTATTTTTTTTTATTGTAATTACAAGTTAGATTACTCATACTATCGTTGTAGTCTGATCAAATAATTTTTATAATTGTTAGGATTAAAATAATTAATAGAATTTTTCTAATTTAAAAATAAAATATAATATCTATATATGTAAAGATTTAATATAATAAAATACATCAACACATCCCTATTATAATAACAGCAACATCGAAGTCTTAACATCTAAAATTATCATTATTATTACTGATAAAACAATAAAAATTATTAAATTATCCCTAAAAAAAAACTTAAAAACATTAACAAAAGAGAAAGTAAGAAAAAAAAAAACTAAAATTATTACTATTATTATTGTTGGTGGTGGTGGTGGTGGTGCTGCGTTAATAATGGAAAAAACAAAATTCAATCAAAGAATTAAAAAAATCCTAAAAACTTTAACAAAAAAACAAACAAAAAATAAAATAAATGATGAAATAAAAAATATAGCATCTATACATATAAGGTTTAATATAATCTTATTTGAGAACAAAATAATTATTTTACTGTACAAAAAAATACAAAAAATCAAATAAACCGTAATCCGTCCGAACTAAACCAACCCAAAAACACTCACAATCTACAGTAAAAAAAACTGAACTCTTTTAGTAGATGTTTTAATAATTAAAGAGGAAATTAAACATGGAGAGGAGAGGCGGATCACCCCCCTCACCCTCTGCAGCTGCAGATTCCTTCAGTGTTTTTTCGTGCTGGAGAGAAGACTGCATATGGTTTTATCATGTTTCTGTATATTATATTTTGATTGAATACATGGTACTGGAAGCCTAATACAGATTAGAACATAAGAGTAGGGAGGGAACTAGCCAGAAAACTGCTCTCATTCATTATAAACATTAGAACACCAGATATTTTGCATAAGAGAAGAACTAGTCCGACCACCCAAGTTAATCAAAAAACAAATGGCATAATCCAAAGGTTCACGACCTGCACATCCAAGTTCCCATGAATACAACACCCAACACTTTGGTAAAGATGGGAAGAAGGCACATAGTACAGGTACTCCCGCCTTTCCAGTTAACAACAAATAGATGCGAAACATGCATGTTGCACGGGGCTTCTACCTAGTAGTAGCCCTTACACTCATGGATGAATGATAGGTGGTGCTTCTCTGTTTCCTGTAAGATGTGTAAACATTGTCGTATTGACTTGGCTCATTAGGATCGGCTGTTGCCCCAAGTCCCAATCGTCCTGAGCCACTTCCATGTTTCCGCTCCACACTTCCATCAGCATAAGCTCCTGTCTCTGGGATCAACCTGTAAGTTTGGAGGAGGAGGGATGCAAGCTCCCCCCTTGCGAATGGGAGACTCTCTCTCATACTCGTCATCTTCATCGTTTGGATCAGTTCTCATAGGTCCCTCAGATGGGTTGATCTCTCCAATCTCTTTAAAAAACTTTGAGACCCTGTCTAGAATTTCTGACGGGGATACATTGGATGGGGGGATGATTGTCGGAATATCCAAAGGGCTCAAAGGTGAGTAGGGTACCCCACTGCCAATCTGCATCTTTCTGACCATTCCAGGAATAAGACCGGGTGGGAACAGAGGATATGGTGACAAGTTTTCAACATTGTTAGCATGAGGTGTTTGCAATAAATGTGGTGCAGGTTGTTGACCTGCTGGCTGAACAGAAGAGTTTATGGGCAGGGAACCTGGAAAAGTAGCAGCAGGGACTGGATTTGGAATAAATTGCTGATTTCCAAGGGTTGGAAGCATGACAGGCAGCACTTGTTTATCTAGATACTCCTGATCTGGTACACTTTGCCTATCAGGTGGCCATTGTGGAGCATTGAGGCTTGTTGCATGTTGAGGAAAGCCTGTAGGAAAACGAACTTCTGTGACATTTCTTCAAGAATGAAATTGCCAAATTCTTCAAAACAAGTCTGAAGACAAATCACTTTGTTCTATTAAGATGCCCTCAAAATCCAATCAGTAGTAACAACTACCCCTGGTACAATAACATTATCGGTTTATAATGCTCTGCTTGTATAGCAAGAGGATGGACGAAGCTACCTGCAGCAGGCACAGAATCTGCTGAACCAGATAATTCTCTTGGAGGCCCTGGAAAAGAATTTACTGGTGGTCCGCTAACCATGTCACCTTCAAGTTTATAAATGGTATCTTGATCATAGACCTCCTTTGAGGCCCAGAACTGCAGAATTTTCTGCAACCGGGACTGGTTTTCATCCTTATTCTGAGGGTTGTGATAAATCCTTGCAAGCATGGAACCTAGCACAGGCTTAAATGCAAGGGCTTCATTATCAAGATCATGCGGATCAATTCTCCTTTGCAGACTGCATGTAACGAATAGCTAAAAAGGTCAAGGAAGTTTCAAACTGACTATTTCCCTATGAGCAAAATCATCATTTCTACCAAAGAAAAAAAAATGCAACCAAGGTTCACAGTGACATAGCAAGAAAGTAAATTAAAAAACCAAAACAAAATACAACCAAGCAGAGATGGAAATCTACAGGTGGTTGCATTAAAAATCAAGCAGGCTTGTACTAGATAATTCCTCAATGAAAACAGTTAAAAATATTTCAGAGACAAATATAAAGGACCTTACAGACTGGCAGCTGCAAAGAGTCAGCCACAGGGTAATTAGGATGATAAATGAAGACTGACATAAGGACTTTTGGACAAAATGCGCATGTTGGATATATAGCTATAGCAAATTTATATGTTAATGTCAAATTTCAAGGTGCACTCATAAATTCAAGGCTTTTATATATTAGATATGTAACCCAAATCTAATAGCTCCTGTGGTGAAAAAGAAACTACAATAACATCAGGGATTGACAATAATCTTCTCTGAAATTGTGCTCAGACTTTCAGCTGATAATGTAGTTTGAAAATGTTATTTTTTTTCCAGTACAGGTAGAGCACCCCAGTGCCACTTCATATAATCTCCAAATGATACAAATATGTGAAAAACAAGCCATCACCTTCTGCAAAAGTTTGTGTTCCTTGCTCATCATTTGCTTTCAAGTTCATACAAAGAAGGCCCAAAGTTGGGATTGAGTTTGGCCTTTCAGGACTAGAATTCAAGGAGAAGTAGCTGCTCAATCATGGAGCTAGATTGCAGACTGAAGAGACGGTGCTCTTTATCTGAGGCCCAGTTTATGAGTTCTTTTTCCAATTATATGCTTTAGAGACTATAGAAGGCAGTAAGATATAATGTTCTCTCACTAATATTTGCGAGAGAGATAAAAAGGATAGCAAGTGGGGCTTAAATCCTATCCACTTACCAAAATCTCAAGCCATTACATGCTATGTAAAAGAGGGAGATTTTCAATTAGGAATGAAGCTGGGACCACAAATTTTTAAATAATTTACACCATCGTGGCTGCTTGCACAATTCAAAGTATTCTGAAATCCCAATTCCTTGATTTTTTATAAATCTATCGTTCAAGGGTGCTTTCACATGGAGCAATCTACTTCTGGTAGCTGAAAGCCAACTACTTCACTCTCTACTTTATGATTCAATACTTATTTATCTTATTTCCATATTTGTCAAATTCGATTATAGGTAAGCATCTACATTCTGATGAACCATATGATTTCAAGTTTCATTACCAGTAAGCATCCACATTCTGATCAACCATATAACTTTGAGTGATTTACCTCAACGGGACTAGATTTCAAACAACGAAAGCACAGGGTTTAAGCTTCTTTAAGAAGAAAAGACCTCAGATTAAGATAATATTGAAAAGGAATCCACTCATGAAGGATTCTAGCAATATTTGACTGAAAAAGTCCTTCTAGCACATGGACATGATTACAAAGATCAATTCCATTAAAGATATATGCATCCTTACGAGGGAAAGGGGTAGGAGGGACAAATGAAAAGAAAATGAATTGAACATGAGTGTATGATGGATGTAAGGAGCTTGTGAACAAATCAACAGAGACAAACCACTGGTGTTGAACGACATAAATTTTGATAAGGAGTGATCAAGTTTTAACAGCAGTGCAGAAGTAGAACCATACCTGTCAAAAAGAATATCATTGGCAAGATAGATGATGTGCAATTGCCTATCAGAATCATCCAGAGAAAAAATCCTGTCCCTAAGTGCTTCAGCAAGAGCTGATGCAAATGGAGACCTTTGCATGAACCAAGTCTTGGCCCCTTTGATAGACTCCTTGGTACCATTTAGAGTGTTAAGCACATTACTGAGTTCCACTGCAACATCAGGAGGAAGTGGACCAGAGTGTCCTTTAAAGGACTTGGATGGTTGATCAAAATCAGATCTTCCATGAACACCAAAGGGCTGCGGAGGGTGCTGGTGATCATAAAAAGGTGGAAAAGGAGGTTGGTGCATTTGAGGAGGCCCAACAGTGGCATTCATCATTGGGTTTGGTGGTGGATGCATCATAGAAGATCCTTGGAAAGGAGGATTGGGAGGACCACGCGTGGATAACCAAAGCTTATACCGATAATATGCATGACCCTCTCCTCCAAAAAGGAAACTATAAGCAGGATTATCCTGCTGTTTTTCACGAATCATGACTTCAAATTCTGGCCCATTCTTTGTGGCATACTCAACAAGCTTATCTATACGTTTCTGAAGCTCAGGATCAGATGGAGGGGGAGCCGGAGGCGAGGGAGAATCATAATTAGGGGTATGGAAAAGGTGGAGGTATAAGGTGAGGCGGTAAATGTGGTGCAAAAGGTGGAGGGTGCTGTTGTTGCTGTGACGGGTGTTGAAGATGGTGAGGGAGTGGAGGTGGTTGAGTGTAAGGATATTGCTGCACTGAAGGAGGAGGAGGAGGCATGAATGGATTAGGTGGGGGAGGGTATTGTGGGTGTTGATGTGGAGGAGGATGGTATCCATATTGTGGTGGCTGCTTCTGCTGCTGCTGCTGCTGCTGAGCATATGCCATTGCGGCATAATCATGGGGCGGCGGCGGCCTATCCATTAACCCTGGCAAATAGAAAACTAAATAAATTTTTAAAACCCATCTTCAAACTCACCATGATTTCACATAAGAAACAACAATTACCGTAAGATCCCGAATTCATTCAATACTTAATTTGTAAGCTAAGTAATTAAAAATTGAAACTTTGAGAGTCTTGCTAATTTTCTCCGCTAACAAACAGCTATTAAATACGACGTGCACTGCTGCTACTACAAGAGGAAATACTGAGGAAGAAGGAGAAGCAAACCTTCTGTAATATTAACCAAAGCAGAGCCAAATCTTACTACACGAAAACGGGCAAGAGCTTATCGGAGATTGAGGGACAGAGCGAGCAGACGAGTGAGAGAGAGAGAGAAGCAGTTTGGTATCGGAGTCGGGGGCCCGATGGATTATTATTCCTCATTGTATAGTAATTTTAACCTTAAACTAAAGGGTATTTTATATTTTTTATATTTTTGTGCACAATAAAATAACCATAATACCTTCAAATAAGATAAAAATTAAAACTTGCCGTTGAGGTGCAATTATAATTTTATATTTTCAGGACATAGTAAAATAATCATTTTATCTTCCAATAAAACAAAATACAAGAGCTGTATGAGTGGGGGTTTCGGGCATTTTATATTTTTCAAAAAATTTATAACAACAGATATACCCCCACAAAAGATAAAATTCAAGAGTTAATTGTAGTAGTGTTTAGGTAATTTACCATTTATTATTATTTTCTACCGAATACGGTTGGTGCATCCCTACAATGAAAAAATGTTCATCTGACATCCAACCGAATGAGTTGTCATGTCCTCCACCTCATGGTGGTGCGATTGGCGTCCTACAGTGGCGGGATACGTAACGGTGGTCGGTTGATATTTAATTCTCCTTTTCTCTTTTTTGCATGCTAAACTACATGGTACTCCCCTTTATTTATAGTATTTTCATTTCAGTCTCTTATTTTTTAATTGTTTGGTATGATCTTGATTTCTACTATATAAGTTTTAATGTGTTTCAATTGTGTTCTTCAATTGAAATTGATTATATATTTCGGTCCTTATTCTTTTAATTTTGAGAATGGTTTTAAATCCCTTAATATTTTTGGTATAGAAGTTTGAATTTTTTTCAATTTTCGTCCTTCAATTGAAATTAATCATATATTTTGTTTTCATTTCAGTCCTTATACTTTGAATTTTTTATTTTATTTTAATTCCTTATTTTTTAATATATATTTCTAAAATAGTCCCTATTTTTTTTTGTCTATATTTATATATATATATGCTCTTAGTTTTTGTTTATAATTTTTATTATTTTCTATTTTTGTTGAGGTTGTATGTTTTTTTTTGCTCTTAATATTAATTTGTGTTTGTGATCATTTGAAAATTGATATTTCTTATTTTTTCTACTTGTTCTTTTTCTTGTTTTATTTTTATTTTTATTTTTATTTATTCTTCAAGTCGAATTATTTTTTTTAAGCTAATAATATTTTTTTTGTTTTTTCATTTCATTTATTTTATGTTGTTTTTGTTAAAAACTGACTTTTATGGTTTTTTATGTATGATATTTCAGATCTAAAATCATGTAAACAAAAAATATACGAAGTCACACAAACAATATTTGCAGATCTATTTATGCGTTATATTATTTAAACCTGGATGTTTCTATCTTTGAAATTAATCGAAGCTTTGGATTTATTTATTTTTGGAAACAAATTGATGATAAATACTAGAAATTTGTGTTTTAATAAATCGATAAATATAGAAGATCCAACTCATGAGAAAGAAAAGTGTGTTCAAAGAATTAGAAATTTTTAAAATAGTTTTTTATATTAAGAAATAGAGAGAAATATGTTTTTTCAAAGAACGATTTATCATTAAAATCAATATTTATATTAAAACGCAAGAGAGAAATATGGTGTTCATTGAAAAACCAATTAAAACATTTTTATTTTAAAAATCAAGAAATATCAAATAACATTTTGATTCTTGAAGGTTAAATTAATGGAAAATTGAACTATACTTATTAAAATCGAGACCGAAATCATTTCCATGAGGGAGAGTAAATAATAATAATAATAATAATAATAATAATAATAAACTTAAAAAATAAAATTGGTGGAACAGTAACATAAAAATATAAATTTAGGTATCGTTGATGAAGCTGAAAAGTGGGGCATAACATAACCGAGGGAAATAAAAGGTTGGAAGAAAAAAGAGGGAGAGGGAGAGGGAGAGGGAGAACAGTTGTCCCCGTCACTATCGTCATCTCGAAGAGCGTGAATGCAACAGCAAGCACTGCTTCAACATCATCACATGTATCATCATCCTGCTCTCGTCGCTTCTGCCATGTCTCAGGTCTTTCTCTCCTTCTGCTGGTTAAATTTTCAATCTTTGTTTATTCTGTTTCTCTTCCGCTTTAATCACGTTTTTTTTATTCATTCATTCTTCAATTAATTAGATTCAGATTTTTATTCCTTTTTTTTTCCCATAAATTTTAATATTAAAATGATATTTTATTTTCTTGTGTTGGGTTGGTGCAGATGGAGCCTATCCTTGGTGGTAATCTGCCTCCTGCTTTTGATTCTTCTTCTTCCTGTCGCAGCGTGTAAGCCTCCCTTCATTTTCTCCCGTTTCAATTTCTTTCATTTTTATCCTAATTTCCCTTCCCTTGGATTTTTTCTTAAATTTCTAATACTCTCCCCTTCCGTGGATGATCAATCAGTTATGTAGGAAACATTCATGTAAACGTCACAGACAAACTTCTTTCTGAAGTTTTCGCAACTGCTGGCCCTCTTGCTGGATGCAAGCTCATCAGGAAGGATAAGGTTTCTTTCTTTCTTTCCAACATTTTTCGATGAATTCTCTAAGTGTTTTGCATTTCCTAGTATTATTTCAGATGGGAAGGAAAATAAAACAAACAAAGACAGAAACTTTAGTGTTAGAAATAGCGGGTGACTTGTTCTAGATATTGTATCTCTTACTCTGAAAAAAATTCTTCACTTCTGATTTTGTGCTGGTTTTGTCTGTTGTCTTCATACAATATTCGTTTCCATAATGTTGCCTGCACTTTTTTCTTAATGGTTCGTTTGGTTTGTGCTACATTCAGTCATCATACGGTTTTGTGGACTACCATGACCAATCATCTGCAGCACTTGCAATAATGACATTGCATGGACGCCAACTGTAAGTTTTTGTGTCTCCTTGATTAAGCTTGGCTATTCCTGTACCTGTAGCGTAATGTATTCGTTCAGATGACAATCTAAAACAAGTGCAAGGAAATTATTGTTAAATAATGGTTTGTACCTCTGAATCTTTTTTCCTAATTTCTATCATTTTCTTCTGTACTAAGCCACTTATATATTGATCGAAAATACTGATTTGATTGCATGTTGTATATTGAGTAATTAAGATTTGCAAATAATCAGCATGGCTTTGTTAAATCTTTACGCTGTAGCAAATGCTACCTTGTTTTCAATGTATACTCGTTTTTTTTTTGGACATCATAGATTTTATGTTTTATTAATATAATTTTCCAGTTATGGTCAGGCGCTTAAAGTGAATTGGGCATATGGCAATAGCCAAAGGGAGGATACATCAGGTTATTTTCAGTTTCATTTTTTCAGCTGTTTTTTCTTTGGTTTGTGTCTTGCTTGTTCACGTTTTTTTATGGGTTTATTCTTTCATCTTGTCAGGGCATTTCCATGTATTTGTTGGGTGATTTGAGTCCAGAGGTTACTGATGCTAATTTATTTGCATGCTTCTCAGTCTTTCCTAGTTGCTCGTAAGCTCCTTGTTTTCTGTTTATCATTTTTCTTCATCCAAAGTGTTTGCGGGTCAAGTGCAAACAAAGTATTTTGTAATTTGTCCATTTGAACTTATTTGTGTTTTATTTTTCAAGCAATGCTCTTAAATGTGACAATACTATAAGAAAAATAAGGCAAAGGTAATGATGCCCTTTTGCTATTTCTGGCACTTTTAAGTAAACCCAATTATGTCCCATCCGTTTAAGTAGTTAAATGCAGTGTCAAGGGACATATTTCTAGCTGCTAAAACAGTTAAGGACACTAATTGAGGAACAAAACACATATCACTCAAGTAGGAAAAGAAGATATCACTGAAATGTATATGGCTAAATCACACTGTACTCTTTTTCACTTTTGTCTAAAGGTTACAACATGATTTTCTCTTCAATTGATGTTAACAATCTTGGTTAACATGTTAATTGGACTGCTACCATCTCTTTTATGTTACTCATGTCTTATGCTCTTTTTTGGCTTTGTAAAAATACCAGGTTGTTGTTTTTTCTCTAAAAACCTCATGTTTGTTTTCACAATGTTGTGTCACTTCCAGCAATGCAAGGGTTATGTGGGATCACAAAACTGGCCGCTCGAAAGGATACGGCTTTGTTTCATTCCGTAATCAGCAGGTACTGCTTTCCAGTTATGAGTAGCTATTGAATCAAGTTTCAAGGTCGTGGATTTATTGCTTAATCCATTTTACGCTTTATGAGCTTCTTGTTAGACACGGTTTGTTCAAGTTGATAGAAGATTTTATGAGTTGAACAATGTTTTGCTTGGAGCTTGAAGTATTGAGGTCCTTTGCTAGAATTGTTTGTGCTTTTCTAGTTTATTTGGGGATATAAAGATTCAAAGAGAAATTATTTGTTTTTAATTTCTTTTTGACGAAACTATTTTCAATGTTTTTGAGTGAATAATGATTGGTTTCCAACAGAAAATTGAAGACTGATTTGGATGTCTGGTGGCATGGATATCCTTATGTTCTGATTTCTCCATTTGGATGTTGACTAAAATTTCTTAAGAAGTTGCTTAAGCCATAAACTAATTTTCTTATGATACTAATCTGCAGGAGGCACAAAGTGCTATTAATGACTTAACTGGTAAGGCACATAACTTTCATACTTGGATGCTTGGTTTAACTTTTCTTGGCCTTCTGGGAAGAATTAGTGCATAATTTTGATGTGTTGTTCCATTTTGAACTGTAGGTAAATGGCTCGGAAACAGGCAGATAAGATGTAATTGGGCAACTAAAGGTGTCGAATCCAATGAAGATAAGCAAAACAGTGATAATCAAAATGCGGTTGTACTTACTAATGGATCTTCAGGTAGCATAAACCTTTTCTGGTAATTCAGCCCACATTATGTAAAATAATCTTTTTTTTTTCTTTGCTTGATCTAAAAGGTCATTGAACCTTAGTACCTAGAAGGGGGTAGCTCTCTCCCTCTTTTTGTCCATTGTATCTCATCTATAAGATGGATTCAATCTGATGGCACTTGAGATAATGGCAAATGACTTTAACTAAGAAAGTGTATTCGTTCCATATTTCATATCTGCACTTATGGTTAATAGGTTATTTACCAAGCATGCATAGATAGGTGACTAGCTGATTTCAAAGTCCTGAAATATTTTGCTACTCACTGCTTTCATGAAGTGGACTCAAGTGCTTGTTTCAATGTGTTTATATAATATATGCGTGTGTGTGTGATCGCTATCAGTTTGATTTGCCATATGTGAGCTTCATTCTGGAGTGAATTTATTTCAGCTTTAATCACTATTGAACTTCATTTTCCACTTCAGAGTTCTGTATTTGAGTTAAGCTATTTCCTGTTTATTAACTTTGTAAAACAGATGTCTTTTGTAAATGCATGGTTGGAGAGTTGAATGCTGACAGAGTTTTGCCTTTGTATCTTGGTAAGCAGGAGGCCAGGAAAGCACTAATGAGGAGGCTCCTGAAAACAATCCTACATACACTACTGTCTATGTCGGCAATCTTTCCCATGAGGTAATTGAAGGGTGAATAAGGAATTTACAGTTATTTTATTGCTTTCTACATGTGTAGGTTGAACCCTCCTTTTGTTTTTGGAAGCGGTAACTTTTTATCACCAATATCGCATTTAAAAAATAAGTGCTTTATAGGCAACAGATTGAATAAAAAGCGTGCTGTCTGTTCAGGAACTTCTGATTTTGAGAGTGATTGGTTTCGTGTCATAGTGTTTTTCTTATTTAATCGCTCTTACTTCCAAATGGAAGTGATAAGATGTTGGCTCTGTACTTTTTGCTTGACAATTTGGTCTGCTTGATCAGGTCACTCAAGCTGAGCTGCACCGTCATTTTTATGCTCTTGGGGCTGGCATGATTGAGGATGTTCGAGTCCAGAGAGATAAAGGTTTTGGGTTTGTCAGATACAACACTCATGAAGAAGCAGCCTCAGCCATTCAAATGGGCAATGGGAAGATAGTTTGTGGAAAGCCCGTGAAGGTCAGACATGATATTACTTGATGGGTTGTCTTTTCCTAGTTTTTCTGCTTCCTTTCATGTCAACATTGGTGTTTTCATGTGCAGTGCTCATGGGGTAGCAAGCCAACTCCTCCTGGAACAGCTTCCAATCCATTGCCACCTCCACCTCAACCTCAACCATATCAAATCGCTTTATCAACTGGTATAAACCAAGGCTACTCTGCCGCTGATTTGTTGGCGTATCAGCGCCAACTTGCCCTGAGCCAGGCGGCTGCATCCGGCCTCTCCGGCCAAGCTCTTCTCCAGTTGTCTGGACAGCATGACCTTGCTGCTGCTTCAATGGACTTGAGCTCTGGTGGGTCCCAAGCTATGTATGATGGATATCGTAGCAGTTTGGCAGCTCAGCAACTGATGTATTACCGTTAGTTCTAGGACCATTTTTTGATGATTTTCTCGTCTGGACACCGTTTCTTGTTTGAGATATGGATTTCTCTGAGATAGAATGCAACATCATTTAACTGGAGTTTTAATTACCTTTTCGGTGTTGTATATGTAACATGTAATATTTAAAATGGGAATTTCTTGAGTTTTCTAGCTCGTACTTTAAAACAATGTCCATCTCCTGGATTAAGTTTATTTTAATCTATCAATCATTTAGCAAACCTTGTCCAGATTAGTTGATTGTTGCCATAACTTCGAGCTATGGGTGTCCTCACTTCTTTGTTTTAGAAAAGTAAAGCACTTTATATATAAGCATTAGAAAAGTAAAGCACTTTGTTAGTGTATTTTTTTATAATTTTTTATAATTTATTCCTTAAAACTGTTTTTTCCCCACATTTAAGCCGAAAGTTAAAACTCAATTGCATTTTTTTTCAAGGGTTGAGGGTTGAAATAAAAGATAAGAGAACCGAAGTTAAAAACATATGTAAAATAAGAAGTGTCTATACAATTTGTGTGAGAAGTTCACTTTAGTTCTACATCTTTTAAAACTTAGATAATCAATCCCTCTGATTTTTATACAATATCACTATTTATGTCACTAAAATGATTGATTTTTCTATTTTAACAAATTTTGTTTTAGAGATAGAAAGTTGTAATATCAAGATTTTTGTCACCAATGTCATGACAGCAGTTTTTTTTCCATGTAATTGGGTCCATGTCACATGTAACTCAATTAAAAAATTATTAAACTCAATTAAACTTATGAGCCCAATCACATGTAATTGAGTTAATCTAATATGTCACTGTCTCAATATTTTTTTTAAAACATTCTTGTTATTTTTTATAAGCTGATATATGTTTCTACTAATCATTCAGATTTTCTTTGAGCCCATTGCATCAACCAATTCATATTTTGTTGGCTCTAATATGATTTGGTTAAAAACTCAAGTCATGTAAGGAGTCATGTCAAGGAACTTAAAGGATTTATCTGTTCACCCATGTTTACTAGCATTACTAAAAAACATTCATGCTCTTAGTATTATTTTTTATGTTTTTTTTTTTAAATGATCTACCCTACTGCAGCAGAGCACAAGTCAATAAACTAGTCTAATAAATAAATGGAAGCTTAACAAGTCAATAAACTAGTCAAATAAATAAATGGAAGCTTATGTGAGAAAAAAACCAATTATAGTAATTAACTAACCTTGGTTCTCATACATGTTGTAGGCTTGAATCATTTTTTATATAAAAAATAATATTTAGGTATTGAAAATGAGTTAAAAAATAACATTAAAAAATTGGCCATGACAAATGTATAACAACAATAATCATGGTTAAGTTAACAAAAGAAAACAAAATTTTAATTATTATCATTACTACTACTTGATTATTGTTGTTATGATAATAATTATAATAATTAATAACAGTCCTGTTTGTTTTTGACATTTCATGAATGGGCTGAAGAGCTTCTTGAGCTTACTTCGGATCTTGAAGAAGGATGGTCACTCAGCAAAAACATCAAGTATTTTCTAATGTGGTAATTTGTAGCTATGAAATTTTTATGCATAATTAATTCTGGGAGCTTACTAGCTGCACTGGAAACTTGACTAAACGTTGGGGGCCTTGCTGCACTTGGCGCCGACAATGAGCGATGCATAGTTTCTTCAGCAATTGCTCTCAATCTCTTGAGTTCAGGCAGGACAACCTTTCCGAGGTCAGGCCTGTCTTTCCGCCTTAACTCCGCACACTTCAGTGATAGCCTGGCAAAGTGTGTTGCCTCTTCAATCGGCCAATCAGGCACTGCTGGATCCAACATCTGAGCAAAAGTACCCTTTTCAAGTGCCCTTTCAACATGGTGAGTCAATCCCATTGCCGGTTTCGCTGTTAAGATTTGCAGAAACATGATCCCTAGAGAGTATATGTCTGACTTTATACCTAGCATGCCTGTTTGCTGATACTCTGGATCTATATAGCAGAAAGTTCCAGCCGTGGATGTCATGCGGTACTGCGTCACATTGTCAGCAACTGACGGCGGGACTAGCCTGGCCAACCCAACATCGCTGATCTTGCTCACAAAGTTGCGATCAAGCAAGATGTTGGCAGGTTTTCAGATCACGATGTACGAGTGGCTCAGGTTTCGTTTGGTGGAGGAACAGCAAACCAGTGCCAATTTCAGATGCTACGCGAAACCTTAACTGCCATGATAAAGGTGGAGTGTTTCCTCTGCAGAAGAGACGATCTTCTAAGCTTCCGTTAGCCATGAACTCATATACTAAGCATCCGTACTCAGGACAGGCTCCCAGGAGGAGGACCATGTTAGGGTGCCTTATGCAGCACAATACCTCAACCTGAAAACAGTTCTCACCGGGTTAATCGAAAGTTTAAAAAGATAATTTTCAAGAGTTGGTCTAGTATAGTTTCAGAAGGGCTAGGTGTTGAATTGTTGTAATCCATGAGAGGGTTAAACTCTTCAAATGGGGTCATTCCCAAGCTGCTTAATGAATTTAAAAATATTGTTTTTGGAGGAAATTTCTTTCTGAAAAGTTACTGAACCGATTTTTCCATTCGAGAAAATCGTTCAGAGGTAAGACTTGAAATTTTTTAAAGAACTGAAGCACCTGAAGAGAAGTTTTTTGGCTACGCACCTCTTGCTGAAACTGTGACCTTCCTTGAGCTGCATCCGGACGTAAAACCTTAATTGCTACTGATGTATGGTCAAGATAACCCTTGTATACAGGGCCATACCCCCCTTCACCAATCTTGCGTGATTCTGAAAAGTAATCTGTTGCAGCTTCAATTTCCTCGATTGGGTATCTCCTGTATCTGACATCTGAATTTGCTAGAGCATCAAGAGCCTTTCTCTTCTCTTCTGCTTCTCTGCGTGCTTTCATTTCTGCATTAATCCTTTTCTGTGATTCAAGCTCAGCAATTCGCTGAGCAGCTTCTGCAGCCTCAATTGCTGCTTTAGATTTGGCCTTTTCCCTTTCTGCAATTGCCAGTGCAGCCTCCTCGGCTAGTCGTGCTTCTTCAAATCTCTGCTCTTCTTCCATTTTCCAGCGCTGGAGCTCTTTTCGCCTGCAAAGACTTTAATCTCAGAACTACTCTTTGTCGAGTTCTCAAGGCCACATGACAAGAAGATGAAATTTCTCTTACCTTTTGTTTTGCAGTGAGTGCTTCTTTGCAAGCGGAACTGTACATTTGCATTGTTTGCTTGAGCTCCAGCTTTAACCTTCTCATTTCAGCCTCCACATCTTCCTGAGATTTTACAGAATATATTGACTGTAATTGTCAGCTCTCACAAATCACAAAAGCTAATGTAGATAGTGGATTATTTGTCATTTGAGAAAACTCAGAAATTGCTGCCAGCTTTACAGTAAGGTGGAACATGCTTTCATCCGCGTGGATTAAACTGGAACTTTTCACAGATTAGTTTGTTTCCAGGGCGACAATGTTTAGATCTATGTTTATTACATTAATTATGAAAGATACTATTATAGATGCATGCTTGTTCGTCTATAGATAATGCAGATGCTACATTTATATATTTCTGCTATTCAATGAATGGCTGCATGCTCTTACCGCGGCTGATGGCAGCTGGTCACTTTCATGTGAGAAGGATGATAATTCAGGTGAAAAGCCACCTTGATCCATCGATCTCCTTCCATAATGCAGTGACTCAAAACTATAGTTGCTGTCAAGATCAGAGATGTTTGACAGCCGTGGAGGGGTGCGGCTTGTTTCTGTGCAGTCATAGAATGGTGGAAATATGTTGTCGATGCTTGCTCTGCCAGAGCTGACAAATGATATATCGCTATCTGGAACCGAGAGTTCACCATATGATTTTCCATTCAAACCTCTCCTAGTGAACGGTGACCTGTTTTCAGAAGCAAAAAATATTATGTCTGTTCTTCAAGAGACTGGTAGATTTTCCCTTTTCTCATTAATTTGGACACTAGTAGTAGGTCATCGATGGTAGTTTAGAACGATTTTGATGAACAATATCAGGTCTTTCTTCACTAGCAAACTAGGTATACAGATACTTTATGTTTTTCTTATTTTTGTTGTTCTTCTCTTACAAGACAACGAAAATGAGCGCTGAGCATCACTTGCCTGAAGGATTCTGTCTCGCCGGCTGATCTCCGGGGTGGTTCCAGTGGTGGCTTCTCAGCTACCGATTGAATAAACTTCATTAATTTTATGATAAATGGGGAGTTTAATCGGAGCGTAGAAAATAAAAACAAAGGAGGAGCAGAAAACAAATCCCCAACCTCTTTTAGCAGGGAGTTGGAGGAATATGCATGTCCATTGAAGCAGCTGGCATTGTGCCGTTTTGGCTGAGAAGCTGGTTGTGCGGCGGGGTAGATGGTGCATGACGGGAGGCAGGTCGCATGGACTGAATCTTTCCTTTGGATATGACATAAACAGTGCAAAAATCCGGTGCCCCCTTCGACACGCTGCCTGCTAAATCTGCTGCTTTGAATCTTTTGGGAAGAAATTATTTGGAGGTTAAGGAACTCGGAAGAAATTTATGCTTTCATAATATCATTAGTCTTTACATTCTACAGAAACACAAAAAGCACTCATTCGGATTATTGATGCAAAGCTTGTTAGCCATTTTCACATGCCTGTCATCACATTTCAACATCCTGGATAAGAAATTTGAACAATTTTTTCCATAGCATCTGATGTCAGTCTGTCTTGTCTTTCATAGCATTTCTGATGCATTTGAACTCTAAGTTGTAAACACTCATCTTCTCGTCTCACACCAACATATGACTTTTTTCTATCTGATTTAAGGGTCTTTGCTAGATTTATTTTCCTGCTAATGACATTCACAAGAGAGGTACATACCTAAGAAAGCCTCCTTTCGTCGACCCGCCAACAATCAAAGTCTCGATTAGAGTCTGGGTAACATATTCAGTTAATGCTTTTGCGACATCCGTGTCTTCCAACATGACATCTTTGCAGCTAATCTGATGTCAAAATTGAATGCAGAAGCTTAAAGACTTGAAAATATGAAACAAGTATGGTTAACTACAAATGTAAAGTGCAGGCATCCTTAGAAGGCCTTAATGAATTCATTCCATAGAGAATTTCTGGACAAGCATGCATATGCTCTTGATAATTTCATAACTCAATATTTCTTGCAGGACAGGGTTTTCCATTCAAGTTCACATTGAAAGAAAATGAAGATTTCATCTTCTACACTTACATCTTTACGTGTGCAGAAACAGCGGAAAGGAAGGAACAAATCCTTGGAATCAACAGATTGGTTCATCTCTGCATCGAAAATGAATATGCATATTGCAATAATATGATCAGTAACATGGTTAAGAAAATTCTCCATTACGAGACTATGATACAAAAATATTGAATTCATCTCAAGGCTTAGATTTACTGCTTTTTGCATGGCATCTTTCTGTTTTTATTTGTTTCCAGTTTTCCATCCCTTTTTAATGCAAATATTTCCATGGGAAATAGAACTTCATGATATTATGAAATCAAGCTATTAAGAATTACAAAATGGAATCCACGACAATTTCCCATTTGCATCTGCAATATGTGCGCAGGGCTATGGTTGCAAGGGAGATGCTTACTTGGTGAAGAGGAATGTGAAGAAAGAGATGATTTGAGATTGACATGGATGAGAATAACAGTCTGCCCTTTAACCAAAAGATTGTCAATAGCCCATTTGAGGGCAATTTGACTGCTTTTGTCCCTGTCTATTGCCACTGCAACTAATCCATTTCCTCCAACCCTTTTCTCTGGCAAAGACCTGGTCATCCACATCTCTCTCAATCAACTATTTTCTATCCTTGAAACTACTATCAGAACCTTCAAAACGTTCGGAGGATTGATTTCTCTTCTAATATCTTTTCAGAAGCTGATGAGAATTTGATCAACCTTCCACTTCCTCTACAAGAAACTCAGAAATGCGGTCTGCATATCAAAATTTTACGCAGATGGGAATTTTTTTTTCTGTTTTCTTTGATTGTCTATTTCCTCTCTCTCTCTCTCCCAAGAAGAAGAGAGCCAGGAAGAGACCCTTACCTCTTTGTGGTTCTGCTGCAATATCCTTTTTTCCTCAAGCTCCACAATCCTAGCTGTATCTTCCTAAACTAGGCTGTTTTTTTCTTCTTCTTTTTTAACCCTTTAATTTTATTTCTCTTCTAACTAAATTAATTAATTAAATCAATATCCTCAAAAATCTCTCGTCCACAAATTGCTCTCTGGTGTTTGAGCTTTGACCTATGAATATTCAGCTGCCATCAGATTTCTGGTTCTGTTACCCTAAATGGCATGCATAGGATTTGTGAATTGAGGCCTTAATATGACTCCTTAATCAACTAGTCTTAGATTGATGCACCCAGTTGGTCTGTGGCATCAAGAAAATCAGTTCGACACATTAAAAGCCTGTTTGGGAGGGCGGTTTGCGGTAGCTTTTTCAAAGTGCTTTTTCGTGCCGAAATACATTAAAATGATCTTTTTTTATTTTTTTAAAATCATTTTTGACATCAGCACATCAAAATGATCTAAAAACACCAAAACATATTCATTTAAAATGAAAAAAAATTGAATTTCTGCAGCACAGCGTGCCAAACGCCGTGACAAACAACTTTCTAAATCGATGAACAAGCCATGGCATGCACTTGAAGTGTTCCTTGAATCCATCCTCATCGCCAGGTATATTCCATAACCAAATTATTTGAACATTTATTATCTTGCCTTTTCCTCCCAGATTTTGGTCTTAAACATCGGAAGATTCTTACACCATCATGTAGCAGCAAGATTGGGCAGAAAAGAGAGAGGGAGAGGAAACACAGAACATCAACATATGACATGTGACTCAATCAGTAGTACCATTACATAGCATTTATGAAGTAGGGGCAAAAATAAGTAGACACTTGCAACAAACTATACTGCAACCCTTGTCCTAATGCAGACATTTTGGGAAAAATAACAGCAGAGCGCTAACTTTATTCATTCATTTCAACTATTGACCGAGAAGGGGAAATCATCATCGGACACTGCTCTAGAAGAAGAGACTTCACCTTCACTTGCATAGGAATTACTCAAGTCATCACTGTCTCTCTCCTTCAATTCTTCAATTTTTGGCTACAGCCTCCTTCAAATCCCACCTCCTCTCCAAATTCCTTTCACAGCAGCACATCCCAATTTTCAACAGCTTTAGCATCTCACCCTCGCAGTTCTTTGTCCTCATCATATCCATATCAAACACCTCTCCTGTCCACTCTTCTCTAAACAGCTGAGTTAACCCAAGTTGCCAAATCTGCAATATCGCCACCCTTCCCTAGCGTCAGATAATTTTCAGGGAACTTGCCTGTCAAGATTTCTAGAATTAGTATACCAAGACTCCACACGTCAGTCTTCCTATTCGGACGGTTGGATCGAGAGCATTCAGGCGACTTGTAGGCAACCATAAATCGCTGAGAATGGTCTTTATTAACCACAGGAACCAGAGCATAATCTGTCAAGAGGGGGATCGAATGTATCATCTAGAAGAACGTTGGAGGATTTTAGGTGGCCATGAGGCAAAGCTAGTGTTGGAAACTCCTTGTAGAGATAGGCCAAACCCTTGGCAACTCCTTTGACGATCCTCAGCCGAGTTGGCCAGTCAATCCATGGTTTTCCCGGGGAACGCTTACCTGAAGACAAATCCATAAAATCAACAAATTATTCTTGACAAACAAAATTAGCACTCTTTCTTTCTATTTCTTGTATGATAAATGTTAAGGCAATCATGTCTGGCCATCTTAGGAAAAAACACAAACATGTTCGTGGATGATGATTCCCTTTGGTTTATGTAAAGTTTTAGAGAGTGGATTAGTTACCATGAAGACGAGAAGCCAAGCTGCCATTTTCAATGAAGTCAGAGACCAAAAGTTTATCTTCTTTCCTGTAGTAGTATGCCACAAGAGGGAGCAAGTTAGGGTGTGACAATGCTCCTAACTTTCTCATGTGCTCATGAAATTCCTCCTTACCTACACTACTCATATGCCTAAATCTCTTCACAGCCATAGCAGGGCCATCTAAAAGAACTGCCTTATAAGATGATCCCAAAAATCCCACTGCCCAGCACCTCAGCAGAGGCCCTAAGGAGGTCTTGCAAATCAAATCTATCCCTATCTTGTCTTACGAAATGCAACTGCCCCACTATCACCCATTTTACCATCACCAAACGGATCTGATGATTGAGCTTCCTTTTTACCACCACCAAAGCGGATGCAGGCAAAGACAACAATGGCAGATAATGCAACCACAGCTACAACAACGACCGCAATAATTTACGATGGTCTTTTTCCTGGATGATTTGCATGCAGGCAGTGGCTTTCCACATAACCCTTGATTCCCTGCATCATGCATACACGAATGAATGCCTTAAATATTGCAACAGCCATGATGTTTCTGAAGAGAAATTCATTTTAAATTTGACTTCTACAACCAGAAACGGATCAACAACGTGCTTACCACTAACAAATCCATCAAAATTATTAGACCAGCTGGAAAAACACAGAAATGGGTTTCCAGTTGCATCCAATATATATTTATGAGAACAAGAACAAAAGTTGATTGGATTGAAATTGAAAACCATAGAATTGCTAAGGGAATTAACCTGCAAAAGAGCCTGGACTGAAGTCAGCAAGGCTGGTAGGTATCTGACCCTTGAAATTGTTACCTGCAGCGTTAAACACACCCAAATTTTCTTGAGGGAAATCAGGCAAGTTCCCACCAAATTGATTCCCTTCAAGGCTCAACTTTGTTAGCTTCCGCACCAAAACAAGTGATCTTGGAATTTCACCAGTAAACTCATTATGTGCCAAATAAACTTCCTTCAACGAACTCATTCCATCAAATGCATCCTCATCAATTTTTCCTGAAAAACTGTTATTGGACAAATACAAGTTTCTCAAGGAAGCAAGTTTTTTCACTTCAGGCATTGGACCCTCAAAGCTATTATTCATGAAGCTCAACGTTCTCAACTTTGGCAATTGCATCAAGATGTCCATGTCGATGGTACCGTTTAAGCCCATATTCTCAAGCAACAACTTGTCGATGGTCCCATCATCGTTGCAACGCAAACCAACCCAATTGTCAGAGCCCGCCGGTGCACGGAGGAATGCCTGACACATTCCAATCGTATAGCAAGGAGTTTGTAGACAAGGAGTTCTTGAAGTTGACAAGGATTTCAGCATCAGTTGCACCATGTGATGCTGCAAAGAGATGGCAAGCCGTGACCAAGAAGTAAAATAGCAGCACCATGAGGTGCCAACACGCTACCTTATGAGCCATCATAACGAAGATGTGTGGAGTTGTCTTTCAAGCATCACACATTGAGCAGAAAAGAGAAGATGGGGAATGGTTAAGAGGGTGTCCTAGAGTAGGAAATCAAGATTTTTGGTGGAAGCAAAGGGTACAAGTTAAGGTTGTCATTGACGAAGTCCTGTGAAGAAGCATGAGCTGTGGTACAAGGAGGCCGGCCATTTCGATGTTATATAATAATGTATAATGAATGATTTTCTTGATTGGCAGTGGCATGTCCTGGTAAGATATGATTATATTTATAAGGGTTTCTTTCGTTGTCTGTAATCTTTCTGATTTGTGTGTTTCCTTTTAGACAATGGTATGGTGAGCATTTTTGCGATTCAATCTTCTTCTTTTTTCTCAAGTATTCTTCGTAATAGAGTATAGTTTTTCAAATATATTTTTAATGTGATGATGTATAGTTAATTTTCAAGATTTAATAATTCCTATTATATGTCTGGTATCCTTTGAGATTTTCTTCTATTTTAGTCGAGCTGTGTTTGGCTAGTTGGCCAAAAAAAACAGAGGACATGTTATATTTGAAAACATTTAGCATTCGTCCAATGGGCTGACGCTAAAGGTCTATTAATTGGATCAATCATATCTAGCTTTTTATTTTTTTATTTAGTATTATACTTTATAAAACATTATCTCAATGTAAGGTTTTCAAGATATAATTTATCTAACGCACCTTTTAATTAACTCTATCTTATACTTATTTTGTAATAAATAAAATACATTTTAACTCATTTTATTTTATACTTAGTTTTTATCAAATAAAAATAAAAATAAAAAAATTCAATTTCTTTGGTCAACAAAAACAACAATATTTTTATTTATTTTTTTAATACTGACTTGGTTGGTAAGGTTAGCTGGCAACTGGTTTAGAGCTCGAAGTATCAAATTTCTGGACCAACATGTGGTCAAACCCTAAAATATATGAACATGAAGCCCATCTCTTAGAAGATCCAATTAAGCTGGCCTTTATCAAGTTGACACAAACACCTTTTTTATTTCACATGATTTATCAAAAAAATTAAAACTTTTATATGATCAAAATGGTTTTAATGATTTAATTAATTTAAAGATAAATATAAGTTATTTATTCATATTACTAGGAGTTTTGTTTGGTTTTTTGTGTTTTAAAAATATTTCTGTATTTTTTTCTTTGCTTCAAATTAATTTTTAAAAGTAAAGAAAAAAATATTTCAATGAATTTTCCAATAAAAAAAATTAAAAAGTAATTGATATCTCATATCAAACAGGCTCTACATGTTTGACTGAATAACTTATCTTGTAATCACAAAAGAACATGAATTTCCAAACCATGTTTTGGGTGAATGAAAACAAATTATTATCTTATAATTAATAATAAATCTACAAAAGAAAACTAGTAGACATCTCAAGCAAAGCAAAGAATATGATAATGACTTGAGTAATTAACCCCCCAAAAAAAGAAAAAGAAAAAGAAAAAGTTATCTACCTTCACACTTGGAGCAAGTTGCAACCCTTTATTCTTCCCTTCATTCAATATAATTTTCTCTCTTTTTGAAGGCCAAGCGAAACTCACGGCCCCCTATATTGTGAAATGTTGCTTTCTTCACATCTACAAAAGTTGCATGGTGTCACAGACATCTTGCTACCTTCTCTCAACTGATCACTTGTAAAAAACTAGCCCTAATCATACAGATTGCCAGCCAAAGTAATTATCTCCACCCCAGATCACAACCTCAACAATGATCAACAACACCTCTACCACTTCCGGCGGCGATACCCTTATAGATGTTCATTGCTCCGGTCCCGCGTGTAACGTTTACCGAGGAAAACGATCGATCAGACCAGCTGCAGGCGAATGTACCCTTGTTACTCCAACCATCCTATGCCAGATCAAAATCACTGCTCTTCGATGAGCTACGCAGTTTTCGAATGAGTCTTAGATGGTGTGCACTTGATCATTCCTCTTGCACAGGAAAGTTTGTGTCCTACTTTGTTTTCACTTTCCTTGCCATTGTTGTCCCGGTTGTAAGCTCCCTCTCCGTTCGAGTCCCATCCTCAGCACCAGCTGACGACCCCATTTCTTACAACAAGCTTGTGCAGTTTCCTGAGTCTGCCTTGGCTTGTATAGCTTTCTTCACTCTTTCCCGTTTCTTTAAAACATACGGTCTCCGCCAGCTCTTGTTCCTCGATGGCTTACAGGATGACTCGTTGTTCGTTAGACGAGGATACTCGCGCGTGCTCGATAAGGCTTTCCGGTACCTAGCCTGCATACTGCTTCCATCTTTCTTTGTCGAACTTGCACACAAAATCATATTTTTCTCCACGGTCAGAATATGGTTGCCGAATAGTACTAGTCCTCCCAATATTCCATTGAATGCCATCATGTTTGTGTTGGTGTTGGCGTCTTGGGTTTATCGGACAGGAGTGTTCTTGCTGGTTTGTGTCCTGTTTCGGCTGACTTGTGAGCTTCAGATACTCAGATTTGAAGGGTTTCATAAGCTGTTTGAGGGTTGTGTATCGGATGCCGGTGCCATATTCAGGGAGCATGTTAGGATTAAGAAACAACTATCTCTTACAAGCCATAGATATAGATTCTTTATCATATCCTGTTTGGTTACCATTACAGTTAGTCAATTTGGAGCATTGCTGCTGGTTTTGGGATTCAAAACTCGGAAGAGTTTCTTCAATTCCGGAGACCTTGTGGTAAGAAGTTTGCCTTTATACTAAGTGTTTTGCAGTCTACAAGACTGATGATTCCTAATACACTCGAGGGATTGATGCAGATATGGTCAGCAGTTCAACTAAGTGGATTCTTCTTGTGTATACTTGGAGCTGCAAGAATTACGCACAGAGCCCAAGGTATTGTGTCCATAGCCACCAGATGGCATATGAATGTTACATCTGCATCTGCCAGGGTAGACCAGGGAAAAAACAATGTGCCGGAAGCTGATGGGAGTGTAGCCTTCAATGCCGGTGACAGCGAGTCCGATTCTTCGGACATTTTCATTGCAATTTCCTCACAGGATCCATGCTCCTTCCAAACCAGGCAGGCTTTAGGTGGGTAAAACCTGATCTAAATGGGGTAAAACCTGATCCATTCAATTCTAGATTCGCTATTGAATCTAACAGCAGATGATTGCACTATTAATTATCGTTCTCAATGCAGTGGCCTATTTGCAGCACAACAATGGGGGGATCACACTGTTTGGATTTGCACTTGATCGAGGATTGCTCCATACACTTTTTGCTTTTGAGTTCTCTTTGGTGCTCTGGATTCTGAGTAAAGTGGTGGTTTTGTCTTGAGAACTTGTTATGGTACTGTTTAACTTACCTCAGCAACGCCTAAGATATTATAATGTAAATCTTTATTCTGAATTTGTAACTTGGAATCATGTTTATTGAAGAATAATAAGATCTTAATGTTTATCAGATCTTCAGTTGAATGTTTTGTAGGAAGAGAGATACAGGATCTTATGTTAATATGATGGTTACTAATTGATGAATTAGATGTTAGTCCATGCACAGTCATGGAATGGCAAATATGTTGAAAAATGAAGACTAAAGATTGATTCCAAGCCTACAATTAATGTTAGGATTTTTACTATCTTTAAATTATTATGTTTCCTAAATAAGATCATATTGATTGATCAAAGTTCTAGTTTTCATTTTAAGTATTTTTCTATTTAGATTGTAGAAGAGGAAGTTGTAAACAAATGAGAAAGCCCTATTTGAATGTAACACTTCAAGTTTTACTATAAATAAAGAAGAGGGATAGCAGTAACCTTACACTTGAATTCTACTCATTCTTGTTATTCCTTAGTGTTCTTCATTGTTCTTTATTTCGGCACAATTCCAGTTTTGAATTATGTTGACTTTTGTTTCTTTGATTTCCAACGAAATAAAGATTAACCAATTTAAACTTGACACCTGTAGAAGCTGAATGTTTTTGCAGCGCATGCTAAGTTTTAGGTTTTACCATTCTCAACGGCTTGCAGCAATCGGACTCCATGGCCCAATGGATAAGGCGCTGGTCTACGGAACCAGAGATTCTGGGTTCGATCCCCAGTGGAGTCGTGATTTCTCTCAATCCGTCGTGGGCCCCCGTTTTCTTCTATTATCTTCTCCTTTTTTTTTGGGACCCAGATTATAGCTTGAAGAACAATTTTATGTTTTATTCAGCGCAACCGGAGCTTTCGGTTCCATTTCTACATCATCAAGCCAGTACAATACATGTGAAAAATTAAGGGTTTGAACTAAGGAAAAGTGCTCAAACCTGAAGGAGAGGGAGCTGTCTTATCCCCGATGATCCCGGTCATGGTGACTACCAACTACATTAGCCCACGAGAGGAAAATTTAACATCAACTGGTCGCATCTTGGAGAAGCCAGGGGAACTGCCTCATAGTGCCGACAATATTTTGAAGGCATGCAATAAGCTTGTCCCCTTGAATTCTTATAAAATCAGTTTTGAAGCCCTCGATATTGTTTGAATCAGCTGCTTCGAGTTCTGCCATCTCAGGAAGGTTGCCATTAACTACAGCCTGGATCATTTCAGCATTCTCACTAAATTTTTCCACCGTCATTTGCTCCATATCTTCTGAGCTGGGCATTTTTTTCCGTTCGCGGTAGATTTAATCGCTTTGTTTGATTGTGTTGCCTCCATTTCAAAACTTCCATGTTAAAATCAATCAAATCCACCATTCCATAAAGCTCGTCGAGTTGTTACAGTATGGTGGCAAAACCAGACTTGATCCGGAGTTCAATTTTTGTCACTCAGAAACTAACCCAGGATTTTTTTTTAACAAATATAAGCGGAGACATGCTGATCAAACAATAATTTACAGAATCTAAATTTCAGCTCATGAATTATAGAAAAAAATCTGAATTTAAACTTCAATGCAAAACAAGAAAAACAATATTTAGTTGAATTTTCAATAGAAATGCAAAAGAGGCCTTTGGGTTTTCTTTGAGACAGATACCAGTGATGACGCAGTGATCCGTAGCAGCGTTTCAGAGTGACCGTGAAGATGGCCATTCTGCGGCGGAGAATAGGAGGACGTTTGGAGACGAGGATCTTTGGTTTGAACCTGCGGTGGAGCTTCTCTTCTTTTGTGATTGCACACTTCACCCGTGACACTGCTAGTCTTGTGATCCGAGGCATATCTTGCTCAGTTCTAGAGATGGCAAAATTACCATTCCCATGAATACTACTAGCAATCTAGCATCCAAAGTTATTAAACCCGGCCGGAGTTCAATTTCCGGTTGGACGGGTCAATATTAGTTAATCCGATCAATTCAAAATAATTTTGCTTTGATATTTTTTTAAAATTATATTTTTATTTATTAAATTTGATTAGATTAATTTTCAATCGATTTAATTTGAATTTATAATTAATGAATAGTTAAAATAATCGGTAGCATCAGTTGGATTTAATAACACTATTATAAATTTTTAATTCGAAAATCTAATTTAGTATTTATTTTTATAATAAATTTATTTAAGAAACATATATTTCCTCTCTCTCTCTCGTGGACTTAATTATGAGCCTAGATATTATGAATTAATTTTCTAAAATATAAAAATTAGGTAAGAAAAATCAACTGATAAATGGGGGCAGTTAGCGGAACCATCAGTGGCTCTATTCTGTTAAGGAACCATCTCACCTAAAAGCTTAAGCTTGTAAGTGAGGTCCCATAATATGATTTATATTATTCTCTAACACCCCTCCTCAAGTGAAAGCCCTTTGAGCTTGAAACTTGCACAGGTCCATATCACCTTGTGCTTGGTTTTTATCAAATAAAATGGGGGTGGTAAGATTCGAACTCGTGACCGCTGGGTCAACAAGTTTCTGATACCATGTTAAGGAACCATCTCACCTAAAATCTTAAACTTGTAAGTGAGGTCCTATAATATGATTTATATTATTGTCTAACATATTCTAGCTCTAAAAGGCAGGAAACTAGAGCTTTCAGCTCGTAATTAAGGAGACTGAATCCTCCTTACAAGCGACAAGTGCCCCCTGCCATATATCTTCACAGCAACGTGCATTGCAAAATCTAAACAGGGTCAATTTGGTGCTATTAATTATATTGTGATGGATTCTTATGTTAAGCGTGCACGAAGGGGTAAGGATAACGACTCACTGTTTTGTGTTTATAAATATTATTAAATTATATTGTTGTGTTATATATGTTAAGAAATCATCTCACCTTAAAAGCTTAAGCTTGTAGGTGAGACCCCATAATATGATTTATATTATTCTCTAACACCCCCTCTCAAGTGAAAGCTCTTTGGACTTGAAACTTGTACAGGCCCACATCACTTTATGCTTAGTTTTTATCAAATAGAATGAGGATGGTGAGATTCGAACTCGTGACCGCTGAGTCAACAAGGCTCTGATACTATATTAAGGAACCATCTCACCTAAAAGCTTAAGCTTGTAAGTGAGACCCCATAATATGATTTATATTATTCTCTAACACCCCCCCTCAAATGAAAGCCTTTTGGACTTGAAACTTGCACAGGCCCACATCATCTTGTACTTGGTTTTTATCAAATAGAATGGGGGTGGTGAGATTCGAACTCGTGACCGCTGGGTCAATAAGGCTCTGATACCATGTTAAGAAACCATCTCACCTAAAAGCTTAAACTTGTAGGTGAGGCCCCATGATATGATTTATATTATTCTCTATCAATATATATATATATACAAGTTGAGTCTTAATTACATTTGCAAACACAAAAACTGATCAAAGCCAATGATATGATGCTAGGAGTCGCGTGCTTGGCCAAGAATGCGGTGACCCTGTTGAAAGTGGATTCATCACAAGGCAAAACTATTCCATTTTGGTTATCAAATCCGAATTCCTCTGCAGCTTTATCTAGCAGTTTCTGGAAGATAGGATTCTTAAAGTAAGAAGTGGGAACAACAAACCTTTTCATTTCATTGCCCACATAAACCACAAAGTGCCCTTTTGGAGCTCTTCCTCCTCCTTCAACCTCCACTTTCTTTGGCATCAAGAGAGATGATCAAACTTGACAGACCTGGCCAGTAAATTTGGATCGAGCTAAGAAATGCATTTGCATGGGATATAGGCGTCTCAGATGTGTATATATAGATTGACGAGAGAAATCACATGTAGATATCCATGTAGATACCCTAAAAGAAATCACATATCCTAGAATAATTCTACGGTCACCGCTAAGAAAAATAATGTTGAAGAGTTTTTCAGCAATTTATGCATTGTAAATAATATTTCAATTGAAAAAGTCACCCCTCATAATAATTCTAAGAGGTTTTTAGTTGTTTTTAGATATTTAAATATTAATATGCTTGTGGGTCCAATATTTATTATATGAATTTGCATAATTAACTATTGTGAATTATTTAAATATAGGCTAAATTCTCGGGGATTTAATAAACTGGTTATTAAATCTTAAAACTCATGCAAAATATCTTTGATTTTTTGTGTGAAAATATTAAATGATACTTCTTTTCATATATTTTTTTAGGCTTTGTACGTATGCAAATAAAACATATTTTTTGTATTAAATTCTCATCTTTTTTTCTTAGCAAAACAACAATAAAATTAAAAACTGCAATCCCTTATTCATTTCCCTTGTCGGTTCCTTCTGCCATCCAACTTTTGACTTGGTGTTTCTTTTTTGGGGTTGCATCCAATTACATGGACCGCTGTTACAACTGCCGCATTGTCAGTTAATAGAATACAAAATAGCATTCTTGCTGCTCCAGCCCCGACTTGACTCGTGGATAGGTTTGACATGTCTTTTAATTAAAAATACATTAAAAGTATTTTTTATTTTAATTTCAGCATGTAAAAATATTGAAAATACAAAATTTAAATATTTTTTAAAATAAACAATATATTTTAAAAACAAAAGTTCAAAATAATAGCATCTTACTTGAGACTTTAGAGTAGCAAAACGTGGGCAAAAACAGCTAAAATCGTCCCAAACAAAGTATCACGTGAGATGTCATAACCCCGTGTGTTTTTTTTTCTTGGAAGATTTATATTTAAATCCTAAAAAGCTGAAAACAGAAAGAAAAGAGAGCATGTCTAGGTTCATTGAACCTAGAACAGATGACTTGACTCGGAATTAGAGCAGAAGACAAGTTGTCGCAAGTTGTGTTTTGAAGCCTTAAATGTCAAACGTTAACACCCGGGAACCCGTACCATCCATCTAAATTTGTCCACATTCAATGCATCTACCCTCCCGTCCACTATTACACGTTATCAATATGCATTCATGCTTTCATGCCATCCATCAAAGACTCATGACATGTTATTTACTTAAACTAACGAGGTAGACTTAATCTATATGTGTGAAAATCATCTCATAAATACCATTTATTAATTATTATTATCATTCTAACATTATATTAATTTTATTATATAATTAATTAAATTAAAAGAGATAAATTTAATCTCATACAAGGATATTACTTGAGTAAATGAAAATCCATAGTAATTGATTATGTTTAAAATGCTCAAAATTATATTGGTTACTTAGTGTTTTTTTATTCAGAAAATTAAACTGATTTCTTTTTAAGGTAAAAAAATGCATGCAAAAGAGATACATGCATGCATACATAATGATGCACATAGGTGGCATAGGGCATGGAATTGTGGTCGAGGAGGGAGTTGAGTTGGCCGCACAGCTTGAAGAGGCCTCTCGTCAATCCTTTCCTTCCTCAATAAATAGGATCTCTCTCATCTATCCCTTCATCCTCAGAAACCAGAAGAAACCAAGGCGAGAGAGAGAGAGGATCCTTTTGTTTCCTCTCTTTTGTCCCGCCAAAAAGCAGACCGGCCATTGCCCTTCAGCCACCATCTTCATAAATCTCTCGTTTTGCCCTCTTGGATCGCACAGCATTGTCTCCTTTTTGCTTCATTCCTTGTAAGCACCATCCTTTCGTCTTTCCTCTGTTGTTCTTTCAGACTTCCGTTTTTTTTGTCTCTCCATTTTCTGTCCATGAAACGATGTTTGCTGTTTGTATGTCAATGTACTTTTCGAGCATTGATTTTATTATGTAATGTAAGTTTTGCTTCAGTCTTACGTGGTGCGGCCAAAAGTGAGAATCTCTTACCAAGAAAAAATGTTTCTGATCGACATTTTAGATGCAATCCCGTAGGATAGGAACTGGGTTTTGTGTTTTTTGCAGTATTTCTTTGAGTTTGGAGAATTTGGTGTTGATTCCCTAACTTTGTTTTTGGGGAATTATAATGTTATGATTTGGGATTATCCTTGTAGTTTGTTTGTTTTTAACTATGTGAATGGTGACCTTTCTCAGGCGATAAAGCAAAGATGGTTTTCTGGGTTTTTGGCTATGGCTCCCTGGTGTGGAACCCAGGTTTTGAATATGATGAGAAAGTGATTGGATTTATCAAGGATTACAGACGTGTTTTTGATCTTGGTATGTTTGGATATTAATGCTGAAGTTATTTTTATCAATTACAGTAATAATCTTGAATTAGTTTAGTTATTGTTAACAAATCTCATGTTCTCTATGCCAGCGTGCATTGATCACAGAGGTACACCTGAAAGTCCTGCAAGAACTTGCACCTTGGAAAATGCTGAAGGAGTTATTTGTGTAAGTTCAGCTCTTTAGCAACTTTTATGCCTTTTACCTGGTTTTTATTAGTGGTGGTGGTGGTCAGCCAAAAATGCTCATCTTTCGTTTTTCCTTGTTTTGTTTCTCATTCCTCTCTTTTCAATTCTTGTAGTGGGGAGTTGCCTATTGTGTACGGGGAGATCCTGAAAGGGAAAGATTAGCTATGGAGGTATGTCCTGTTGCTGAATTTTCTAGCTTAAAATTGCTGAGCAGAGCTGACAACTCATTAGCTTTTTATTACTTAATTTAGCCACATTCATATATTATTATAGTGGGAAATCTTTCCCCTTCTTTTGAAAGCAGTTACTGAATATGCATTGAATTTTTTTTTGCAGTATTTGGAGAGGAGAGAATGCGAATATGATAAAAAGACCCTCGTAGACTTTTATAAGGTAAGATAATTGTTTGTTTTTGTTGAAAAGTCTGATTTCTAGGTTTGTCTCTATGCTCTTTGTCCTCATATTTTTTATCCACTTTGTGCTTTTCCTCAATACAGGAAGGGGAACCCTCACAACCTGCTTTAACTGGAGTTATAGTGTAAGTTAACCACGTTGACATCTATGAATTCACATTTATTTTAGTTAAAAGAGACGATGTTTATGACATTTATCTCCTTTTGGCCATGATTTTCTTAAATGAATGTGTTCCATGTGCAGTTTCGCATCTACTCCAGACAAGGTGTCAAACAAGTACTACCTAGGGCCTGCCCCGCTGGAGGAAATGGCTAGGTACGTTAGATGACATAATCTAAACGTTTATAACCATTATTGTTTCTTCTTGAATGAGGTGCAGTTCATAAACATTTACCTTATAGATTATTTCTCACCATTTCAGGCAAATTGCAACTGCTCATGGACCATGTGGGAACAACAGAGATTATCTCTTCCTGCTAGAAAAAGCCATGTTTGCTATTGGTAAGATTTAAGCTCTCTTTGTACAGTGAGATGGTTACTTGACATCATTTCACCATGAATATACCATACTAATTATATCCATTTTGAATTTGTTTTGCTAATGATAGAGCTCTGAAATGTGTAAACAGGTCACGAGGACGACATGGTGATAGAACTGGCAAAAGGAGTGAGGAAGGTTCTTGGAATTACAGGGAATGGTATTCCCACTGAGAGAAAGAGAACTGGGACATCCACAAAAGACACTGAAATCGCTTACGCCAGTCCTTCATCCACTCCAAGAAGCCGTCGCCATGGACTCTGATTGAAAGTGGAAGACATTACATTAGGGATTAAACCAAGCCTCGTTTGCCCTACCTTTCTTAATCTTCTGTTGAGCTTTTCAAACTGTTCTCTGTAGTAGTCTGTAGCAGTCTTTCTAGTCTTTTGACCGTGCCCCGTCTCTAACCTTTAATCAGATTAGGTTCCAATCCGCAAAATTATGTTACTTGTTCATACTGGCCAAATGACAGAAAAGTAGATGGAACAGCTTCTTTTATTTCAATGAAAATATTAAGGGATAATCCAAATTCCATTCTTTCATGTGAGTATCATTTATCTTCAGAAGCGTGTTTTGAATGTTTGATTTGAAAATCTTATTTTGACTGAATCAAATGTAGAATGTCTTGAGATGCCTAGCTTGCTTTCTTGCTGGAAATTTCCCGGGAGAGCCATCAAATTGGTCATTGGTCACAGGTCAATAACGTTAACGATTCAGGAGACTAGAAAAGTGATGGAAACTTTGATTATTGGTTGTAGAATTCTGTGCCAAAATATTCCAACAGGATGACAAATTCTATGGTTGAACGTTCGCTTTCAACCCAGACAACCATAACCTAACTTCGTTAGATTCACAGATGAAACTATTGCTAATCATGATAATGGTTAGTAGTGCTGAACAAAGCGAGTCATCTGTACGAGGAAAGAAATTGTTTTTCTTTTTTAAAATAGTATTTCCCTATCTAAAAAACTAGTTTTTCAATTTCTATTGAGTTTGAAAAACCACACATTAGACGTAAGCAATACAATTTTATACATGCGAGCACTGTTAATGATGTAAACGATTGAAATTATTTTTTTTCACTTTTTTATATTTCAATAATGTCGTAAGCTGTAATAAAAATATTGTTTTGCAGTTAACAACATAACTCTTTTTCATGATAATTTTTGGTTTGAATGAAATAAAATATTTAAATGACGTATAAATTGTATTTTCTTAATGAAAATTTCATGTATTTTATAAAAAAAAATTAAGAAAATAATTGTTTTTAATAATGAACAGGCCCTTGATAGCTTTTAGGAAGATCCTGTTTCCTTCCATTTCGGAAAGATTTTGATTTGAGGCGACTCGAACACACAGTCAAAGAGAGGCAGTTGATGTAGATTTAGCAGAGGTTATTTACGTAAGAGTAAGTCATTCCTCGAACAGAGTTTTGACTTTTAACACTGTCCAATCTATTCATAGATTCTCCACCGGGTATTCATTAGCCTACTGCACCGATTCTTCCCGTTTAAACAAATGGATTTGCAATGCACTTATGCGCAATGCATTTTCGATTCTCATGGTCCTTCATCTTAAACATCTTTCATGTTTGGATGATGCCAGTGCAAGAAAGCTCTTATCCCGCTTCACCTTGTCTTGAAGAATTATTAGCTGTGAGGTATTGGAGTGATGATGTGCTAAAGTTTGACGATCCATGGAAATTTTCAACTTCTTGTTGATGCCCCAAAACTTGAATTGCTTCACCATTGCGCTGCAAGAGATACATTTTGGTTGCCTCAGAGTTCTTTTAGTTCTGTGAGATTAATGATTTTGAAGCTTCAACATGACATTATCCTTGATGTTCCTGATTATGTGTTCTTTTCTAGTCTAAAGATCCTCCATCTTAAATATCTTGAACATCTGAATGATGCCAGCATAAGAAAGCTCTTATCTGCCTCTCGTGCTCTTGAAGAATTGGAATTTGTAGGCGTTATAATCATTGCTTGCTGACCGTACATTTTCACTCATGCACACTGAAAAGTTTTACAATCAACGGAGGTCTTGAGCTTGTTGTTGATGCCCCAAATCTCGAGTTCCATGAACTCAAGGATTGCATACCTAAAGACTTGAACAGCATGCGCCTGACTGCACTAGCAAAGGCTGTTGTCGGTGCTAATGTTAAAAATGCGACTACAACATTTGATGATTATGTGGAGATGGTTCGATTTCTGAGACAGATCTCTTATGTTTAGGTTTTATGTTTCTCTGGTTTCTTGATGAGCGTAAGTCTTATCTTTCTCTCTGTTGATAATTATAGTACTTCAAATAGTCTTTACTATTGTGTTTGAAATCTTGATGTTTCCATGTCAGACTCTGAAGAAACATGTGCTAAACACCCAGATGCTTTTAACAGTTTGCCAGTATTTCATAATTTGATTCTGAAGAATCTGTTCTATCTGACCCTTCGGTTATTCCTTACATACTCGAATGCACACCAAATTTGAAAGTTCTTGTCCTTGAAGTTCTGGTTAGTTAAGCTAACTACCATCACTATACATTTCTCAAGTTTATAAAATCTGCTATTGGTTTAGTGCCTTTTCTTTTATGCTTTTCCGAATTATATTTGAACGATAGTTTTATTTTCCTTTTCTTTTAAAGAATGATCCAAATAATGCCTACCCCCTTCAGTCAAAAGTGGATTCCCTCGAAATCTTTGCCCCAGTGTTTCTCATCATGCCTTGGAGTGGTTGAATTTAGAAAGTTTTTAGCTTCAGAAACAGAGATGGAAATAGTAGCAAGCCTTTTGAAGAATGCAATGGTCTTGACAAAGATGGCTGTTTCACGCTGCTCAGCTTCAAGATATCCAGTTAGCCTCCTAGATATCCTCAAGAGTTTTCCAAAAGCCTCTGGCTCGTGTCAGATTTATTGTTTCATGAAAATATGTTCATGGGAGCTTTTTCTTTTCTACTCCCTCAGATCTTCAAGTTGTAATCTACAGAAATGAACAGAATTATTATATTTCAAGTTGTAAGTGACTCAGATTTTGTTTCCAAGCTCTCGTTGTCATGCCTTGTGTCTCCCTTCACATTCTCTCCGGTCCCAACAAACAAGGTTGATCTGCATGGTCCTTCACTATGACCTCAGCCTCCTGATTCCTTCACAAACAATTTAAGTTAGTGATGCGAACCTCGTGATCATGTGGTCACGCAACCCACAACCAAGAATGAGATCTGATCCTGGAAAGCTGAAATAAGTTTGATAGGAGTGTAACGCAATAGAAACTTGTCCCAAGACACCAGCACTATTGGAACAAGTAGAATGACACCACGAAGTCAGATAATCTTCGATAAGTCGGATTCAGTTCGTTCAAGAACTAAAAACATACAAGAATTACTCTCACATGTAAAACTGAAAATTTCAGAAGTAATATTCATCAATGGCTGCCGAAATTTAGGTTAAATGAGTTTAAATAGTTCTTGAAAAAGTAACTCTAATGGACTCCTTATGTGGACTTTAATGAGATCCACTCAAAACTGACTCAAAATCCTAAATTGGAAAACTCATGACTTAATCCAAACAAGCCTTGGATCCTAGCTGAAAACAAAATCTTAATTAAGCCCAAACAAGCCTTGAGCTTTAGCTAACAAAATTAAATAAAATCTATAAGACTTATTTATAGCTTTCCATACAGCCCATTAATTCTATATTTCCAAGTTGTAGTAAGGTTCTTTTAGCTTTTTGGCTGTCCTCATTTTATGGCCCAAATAAAATTATATTGGACTTCTAATGGATCCTTGTCAGTATTTCTAGGCCGGTTCGCATCAGTTAAGACTTAATAGCTTATATGAGTTGATTTCTTTTAACATACGCAGACTAAAAAAGTAATCGTTTAGGGACAAGTAGAAATGCTAATAATGATATCAATGGACGCGACCCAAGAATACTGCAATATTCTTCCCAGGCTGTCGACACTGTTAACTTGATGACAATTTTCACACGATCTGGCTCCATGAAATTGTATGGATTCTTTGACGAAGCATGGAAAGAAGGACGGACCAAAGATGAAGCTGAGGCATGTGGCGTTGATCTTTGAAAGTAAAAATGAGAGCCACTAATAAGCCTTCTGCTTTATAGCTGCTACAAAACCCACCTGATAGGGGAGCTGACGAAAATGGTTTTGAAGTGTTAAAGAGTTATGTATCAGCAAAAAATCGTCAAGATTTTTCCAATGATGGATTTCTAATTCTATATATATATTTTGATGCAACAGAGAAAGATGCTTCTCCATTATATGAACTATCAAACACTAAAAACACCCTAGAGGGCCTCAATCAATCGAACCGATGGCTGGGTGAAATTTCAAAGGCGTTTTAATTTGAGGACTAAAGTGAACATTTCTCGTTACAAAGAGTGTCCTAGGTGGCAATAAATTAGACCACTTTGTCCCGTCTTGTTCAGAGGAAGAGAGGGTCCTCTTGTGGTGATAGGTGGTCAGCAACAAGCCACAATAGCAATGGCAATGGTAGGAGGCAATCAGGTCCACAACGTGTTCGTGTACGGAAGCCTTCTTGCTGATGACGTTGTTCGTGCCCTCTTGAGCCGCATCCCTCAATCTTCTCCAGCCATCCTCAACGGCCAGTCTGTCTTTATTTTCCCCGTTAAATTAAAATTGGCCTGTGATTTCATTTCAATATTAACCCTTCCTCCCCTTGTCTCGATTTCTTCTTCTTTTTTTAATGCTCATTCATCACTGATCATAACCCACAGTTTATTTTTGCTTACTTTTTGCTGCTGCTGTTGTTTTGTAGTCACAGGTTTAGCATAAAAGGGCGTGTCTACCCTGCAATTCTACCCGTGGAGAACAAGAAAGTTACAGGCAAGGTCTGTTTCATCCCCCCCAATGATTCAATTTTATATTCCATTCCTAATTTTTTTGTACTTCTTAATCTAAGCAGATATTTTTCTTATGTATAATCTCAAGTTTCGGTTGCTGCCATTTGTTTTCTTTTTTAAAATGTTAAATTTAATGAGCGTGTTTTTCTAAATGATTTTCTTAATGAACGTGTTTTTCTCTTATGCGGCATCCAATGTATGAGTTCTTGTTAGTGCAGGTTCTCCAGGGCATCACTGATTTGGAATTGTATATTTTAGATGAATTTGAGGATGTTGAATATGAAAGAGTCACTGTTGATGTTTCTTTGATGGTAAGTGAGTTCGGTTCAACAATCTTCGACGTTTTCTTGTCACGTATTAAAATGAGAAGTTCAGGCTTCATTGCTTGCATGCCCTTGTTGTTGCTAGCTGCCAATTCCTTCTCCGCAGGATAGGAATTGACTGTCAAGAACATTGTTGATCATCAACCATCCTTTTTTTCTAATTCAAGATCGATTGGTTAAGTGGCATGTCACCCTTTTATTTTTGACATACATTTCCTTGGACGTTCCAAATTTGAATAATGTCTCATGGGTGGATGCAAAAGAAGTATTGTGGTTTTGAGTCCGCCACCTGGCTCTCATGGAGTTGTACTATATTATTGCTGAAAGTAATAGATGGTGATGATATTTTGCAGGACTCATCTAACAAGTCACAAGCATTTGCTTATGTTTGGTCAGATAAAAGTGATCCCAACTTGTATGGGGAGTGGGATTTCGAGGTAAACATGCTATATTTTATTTTCTTGAAAATTGCTGGGTCACTGCTATGCATTAAAATGTAATCCACCCATGGGAACTGTTCTCGGTTCTATTTGTGCTCCTTTGTTGTGTCGAAGTCTTGATTTATTCAGTTAGTTTCCATTTCTTTCACCTAACAGTTTATCCAGTTAATTATTGGTCAGTGCCAAGGTCAGGTAACCTTGTTTGCAAAATTGAAATGGAATAGATAACTCACATCTCTCATATCCACACTGAGATAGTAATATTATCATAATCCTTTTTAGGTGGCTACAGTAGACTGTCTGTCTTTTCTTTTGCTTACATGATAGCTATTTTTATTGCTTGGCCACTTGCCTTGAATTTACGCCCATTTAACTTTCAAGCCTCCAACCAAGGCTTTGTTGTGCTTCATCACACTGTACTTTTGCTCGAAATCGGTATCAGGCTCTGGAAATCTTGTAGTCTACAAATGATAAATGCTGTCATCTTACCTGTCAATAGTCTTTGTTCTTCTGGTTTTGGAGGAGCATTAAGAATAAATCCTATAATCCATAATTGAAAGTATTAGACCCGTCTCAACCACAAAATCATCAAGTTTGCTGTTTTACTTCTGATGCCTCCATCTCTACATTTTCCTTGAATATGTTTCTTGATTGCTCACTCGTTTTTACTGTATTTGTTGAAAGGAATGGAAGAGGACTCAGATGGAGGATTTCGCCAAGATGTCTGCTGATTTTAGGAAAGATCTAGAGCTGCCTGAATCGAAGACAAGAATAGCCACTTATGAATCCTTCTACCGGCAGGATGGAGACAGTCCCCTCGTGCCCTGAAAGCGGGCATTATTTCTCAGCAATTGTCAATGGCGTAGGCATAGTGTTGGAATACCCTGATTTTATGGTCAATACTTCATAAAAGGCGACTGGGAATTTATGATCCCAGACGTGCATGCATTATATCTGGGAGCCATGAATATTACTGGACAGTATAATCAAAATAATCATTCGATGTGAATCTACAAGCTTCAAAGGTTATCGCATTCTCTTTTCTAATTGGAATAGTCATCCAATCATTTTAGAACATCCCATTCTTTTTTCTCAAGTGGGCAACTTAACTACGAAGTTAAATTCACAGTAAATAAATTCATCAGTCGTCACTCTAGGTTATGGTCTCAAAATTATGCTTGGGTCGGTAAATGAGTAGCTTCGTAGCTTTCCTGCTAAGATTAATTAGAATTTCCACTCGATAAATTGAAGCGGTAAAAAACAGATGGCGATAACCTAAAGTAACATACTTGTATGCTATACCGAGCCCCTTACATCCCATCAGATTCTAACGCACGCTGGTGAGCAGGTGACAATTTATGATCTGAAATATGCTCTATTATTCAGAGGGGAAACAATTGGATTTTTGAAAGCAACATCAGAAATACAAATTTCTGGAATAATAATGATAAGGGTCTAATAATTTAAGCAGCTGGATTGTGGTTACCGTTAATATAGTAACCACAATGAGAGACAATTGGCTAAGTTCTGGACGAAGGCCGGCGAATTCTCAGGTATCCGAATTTTCCTGAACCAGGTGACGAACCCTCAAAAATAAATGGCAAATAGCCAGTTCCGCCTTTGTATCTGTGCTGAATCTGGATGTTCAAATGACAAGTGGTTCCATTAACAAGTTAATCCAATAACAATTATAAAGGAACAAGAAAATACTAAAAATGTAACTCAATCTACAATGGCTTGCAATCGTAATTTATTTGTTAAATATAAGCAGTGGCAATGGAAAGTAAAAATATAAGCTCCAGTTAATTCGGTGTCCTAGGCCTATCAGCAAGTGCAAGAGCATGAAATAAACAGGGCATGTATGAAAAGGAAAAAAAGGTGAGTATTTCAGCAAATATCAAATTCAAGATTATTCTTTTTGTATGACCACCTCAAAGAACAAGAACATGTGCACGATGATAAAAGGAACAAATTCCCAAGGGTGAAAAATTATCATTTTCTGTGATTATACTGGTCTAGAATTACCTCCAGAATTTGTTGGCTGCTTCTAAGACAGTTCCTACCAATTACACAAACTGTTCCACCAGAACCCCCACCAGTTATTTTTGCTCCATATAAAGTCCCATCTTCAGAGCTTGACGGTTTACCATGTTGCATTTCCTGTACCAACCGCACAAGCCTATCTGTCCCATCAGAGCCAAGCCCACATGCACCGTAGCTATAGTGACACTGCAAAATATTACAGCACATTAACAATACTTTTAATCCACTTTCCTCTGAACTCATAGCTCTCAGTGTTGTCTTGATTCTATTCATTGAGCAACCTGTTATTATTTACTTTTACGTTAAAAATAGTAAAGATTTCTTTGATGTAAAAAGTTAACGATCAGGATGTTTATCTACTTTCAGAATAATGCTAACTATGGTCAATAAGTCAATAGTTCCTCTAAACAAGAGGGTACATGGCATTGTCAACCAAGCATGGCTGGCTTTACACATTAATAGTAGAGTCGTGTTTACAGTCACTTCAAAGGGACAGAAATATAGAGCAGTGAAAATCTTTGTAACATTTCCTATAGCTGAATCATGAATATCTGACAGATCAAATCTGCAAGTTTCTAACAATGAAAATCTCAATCACAGCTATGTCAAATGAATTTCCTCCCTTCAAAAATAATTCCAATGGCAGCTGCCATTGTTTCATCAGGAAAATGCCTGAAAATGCCTGGTTATATCAGAATTTGAATATACCTGATACAATAGTTCTCCAAGGGCTGTAAGTTGCTCATCTGAACTGGTGGAAGTTAACAATGCTTTGAAGGCCTAACATCAAGATGCAGAACAAAGAGGATTTTAGAAATAGCATGAACAACTGTATCCACTGAACACATTTGAAACAATGAAATGAAAATTATTGCTGACCTTGACACGGAAGTTTTCATATATAGGATGTTTAGCTGGTGCTCTCACAACATATGTGCGCTTCTCATCAATTACTGTGACAGCATCACTATGATCAATATACTTCTTAAGAAAGGTTTCTCCAAGGATGGATTCAGGAAGCATCTTAGCATAGAGAGCCTCATATCTGTATCATGAGATTTAACATAAAAGTAAAAAATGCACGTACATTTAAATCAGAGTTGCAGGACAAGATTAAGATGTCACATAACCATAAATCATAAAACAAGATAATGGAGAACGACAACAGAAAATTAACGTTAAGAAGTTAAACTCAAAAAGAAGTACAGCATTTGGAATGGAAAGTAAGGACAGCAAGTTAGAGCCATCTAACATTGATAATATATTATAGAAGTGGGAAATCACCTAGAGTTGAGGTAGCATGAGGTTATGACACGTAATTTTTTTTTCTCTATTAAAATGTGCGTTTCAATTATAATAAGAGGCCATGTTTCTTAAGCAATGTAGGGGTATTTAATTCATCCCACAAAGAGAAGAGTAGGAGATTTTTAAATCAAAACAGTCACATGGCTCTGTAAGATAAATACAAGATGTAAGGATAAAATATTATCAACATAAGAGAAATTAATTAAGGCATTATCAACATAAAAAAATTAATTAAAGCATTATCGACATAAGAGAAACTAATCACACTTACCTGTGTGGTGATAAGTTACACAAGTAATCCAATGAAGCTTCAGCTTTGATTAGATTCACACTATCATCCTCCAACTCGTCAAGGATTAACCCATTAGCACTGGGCAGTGATCTGGACAGAGTAGATGATGCTATAGACTTAATCATCTTTCGACCCATGAAGGCACCTATTCTTACAGATCCATAATCTGCACCACCAACACTGCCGAAGAATTTTTTTTACAACATTAAAATATGAGCTAAGGAATGCCAAAATATAAAGGTGTGTGGTTTGCTACAGAAGTTATCAAAGTTATAAGATTATTACATTATCTAAGCCATTAGCAATGCAAAATATTACAATAATCCAGAAGCGAATGTAGCCATTAAAAGGAACTTCATAGACCATTAATATCTTGAACATGTAATAATTACTTGCATGCAGGAAAGTGAGCAAGAAAAGAGCCTGGCAAGAACAAGAATTAACAACCATTATTAAGTTCCATAATGCCTGATCTGTAAACAACTAATATGCCATGTACAAAAGAGATTTAAGAGGTTGGTAGTGAGCCACAACACAGTTTCTCTTACTGAAATGAAATGATGTCAAATCCTCAAATCAAATAAGATAAAACATCCATGGAGACTTCACAATCAATTAGTGAAAGCAATCAAGAAAAAAACTGAAATAGAGAAGATGAAAGAGTGCTTTAGAATGAATGAACATTGCATGCAAATGCCAATTTGTAAAATGAGTGGCCGAGGAATTAATAAAAAGTATTCAGTGGGCCGGATACCTGTGTCGTATTCCTGAATCAATTCCCCAGAAACGAATATGGCTAGGAATTTCTACAAGCCCAATAACCTCAGCAGGCTGCATTGATAATCAACACAGGTTTAGCATTGTTTCATATCCTTTGGAACATCTTTATCAAAAGTTTAGTCAGCAGCATGAATGATCCTTACCTGGCACACCATTGCAAGAAGTTTGTTGGCTTCACCGCATGCTGAAGTCATCTGATCCATTACACCACATGGAGCTCCAACAATGTGATTCTCTACCTATTGAACACTTCTTATGTCAGAACTGATACACATATTTTGCCAATAAGAAGTTTTCTTCTATTTGTTAAAAATCAAACCTTTTGGCAGAGCAAAGCAATATCTCTTGGACTGATACTTAATCCTGCAACATTTACAAGAAGGGTTGACTTTTAAGTCAATTTTTCAACAGCATCAAGAATATCAGTTCATGAATAACCAAGAGTATTCATGGTCCACTAGAAAAAATAAATGATAGCAGCTTTGTACAACAGCTTACTGTAAGAAACAGAAATTTTTGTATGATGCAACAGTATTCTTCATAAATAGCTGGGATTTCAATCTAACAACGGAACTGCAGCTTTAAATATATGAACTAAACCTTGTTAGATTATTAACTTCTGCAAGGAACATTCCTTACACAAAATTATGGCAACAGGTTCAAAGCTTTACATTGTTTAAGCTTAGCATTTTGTTTAACATTGACAAGTTGTATAAAGTGGCAAGGCATTTATTTTGGTAATTGGAAATAAAAGCAATTCAAGTAATCTTCAAGAAACTCTGAAAAAGTCTCGAATGATGGAGAAAGATCTTTGTATTTATTGATTCTGGGTAGAAACATTACAAACTCACAGTTTTTATTTATTTATTTATTTCCTAGCATGTATTCTGTCCTATAACTCATGTGCTTCCACTAAGCCATCCACTATCCCATTGATCTGTGGTCAAACCATCTTGATTATTTCAAAATACAGTTTACACAAAGGTCATTATTCTTGATAAAAACATTAATTGGGCAACTAGCAAAAGGACCGAATCATAACATGACAGATATATTTAAAAGAAAAAATGAAGTGCCAATGAGTTTAGGAGAATTAGGATAGTAGTTACCATGAGCAGCAGCTACAGCAGACATGCTGGCAACCTCCACTGATGCAGAAGAAGATACCCCTTTTCCCTCAGGGACTGCAGAAGAAACCTGTATTTCCATGTAGGGATAATTAAGATCTGAAATGAGCAAAGCCCAGAATGTGCATGGTTATGGTGTGCAGATGATCTACCATGAAAAGGACCAAAAAAGTTCCACATACAAAAGACAATAACCAGAAATTTAGCACAGTTTCCCCAGTTCACCTTAAGCTTTTGGTCATTGTGAACCTATAGTATAGCAGTTTTATGGTTATATGACAGCACATTGCATGAAAACAATCTTATTGTTTGTATTTTCGTGTATAATGAATTCAATGGGACAGAGGAAGGGGAAAAAACAAAGAAAGCTAATATAGCAACAAATAAAAAAAGAAGAAGCAATAAAATCTTCTAATGGAAAAAAAGCACAAGAAGGCAACTCATACCAGCATGCTAATGCTATCCTCAAAGCGTACACCTAATTCTGTCATCAAAACAAGAATTGTCCCTGCGACATAAGCTGCCCATCTAAAAGAGGGGCCATGAAGTAAGATACAGAGTTCTAAATAAATCCAAATAAGAAACAAAAGTGACAGTGACCTACTTTTGAGATGGATCTTGGGCAAAATATTTTTTTGCCTTGTCATATGATATTGGCATCTCTCCATCCATAAAATCAGATAGATCCATGTCAAAGGTCGGACCACGATTGCTTAACTCTGACCCATAGGATACCTGATTGAGATAAAGAAAGATGTTTACAATAGAAATTGAAGATTTATCTCACATATTAAGCTAAAAGCTGCACAAAATGAGTTCAAATCATATTTATCAGTTATCACAGCTGAATTAACAACATAAACCAACAATCCACATTGTATATGGAGAGTGACTGGAGGGGATGATGGATGGAGGAGTGTACGTGGAAATAATGTCTCAATATTCAAATGTGATACTTACTATTTGAAGAACGGGGGTAGGCCCTTGTCCTTTTGCATTTTGCCGAGCCTGGGCATGTTTCCAGAGCCTATGCTTACTCGCATGGTTCTTTTGCACAGCAACATGGCAGGCTTCTTTAATAGGCATCTATGACAAGAAACGGAAGATGATTAATAGTGACAGATCTGATGTGAAAGAAGTGGAGTTTTCCTCACTATGGCTTCATTCATACATGGTGCATGATAATAAACTTTAGAATACGGGAATGGTTTAATTGCCAGGACCATGTTCAACATTATGATTCTTCTAAAGAAAACAAAGAGAAAGGAAGAAATAGTCAACATATGGAGGAAATAGGATTCAGATGTGATAGGCAGAGAAAAATAGATAAATTGATTAGCACCAAAGCATTTAGGGAAGCCAGATTAAAACACTTTATATTAATCCTTCACAAAATGGATATTGCTCAGGCACCCAAAGCAAGACTTGGTGAGAACTGTGGTGTTGCCTCGAGGCACCAGTAACTTTTTGAAACAAAAAGGATAAAATACAGCATTAAGGTTTAAGTAAATAAAAAAAAAAAAAACCAAAGGAAGAATTTTACTCTGTGATGGCAAAAGCTAAAACATAGAGAAGTCTAACCTGCAACACAAGACTTCCAGAATAGTCAGCAATCCCTCCCATTACGTCCAATCTCCCAGGTGCTCTTGACACATAGATATCTTCCTGTACAAATACAACATAGGCAAAAAAACTCCTTCCATGTTTGTATCAAACACATAAAGAGGACCCATTTTAATTTCCAAATGACATTAAAATCCATCCATTTTGAAGATGATAGTGATTCATAGTGCAGGAATGCAAATGATTGAGAAGAAACCGCAAATCACTACAATGCCTAGAGTAAACCTTGTGCATAGCTGCTATTAATGGTAAGCAATCTGGTTTTTGAAAACAGTAAAAGACTACATGAGTTAAAATCAATGTGTTTTATGGGACATTATACAGACCTCCCAATTAAAGAGTCCTGCAGCAGCCTTACGTTCCCGGATTTGGCGCTTCTCAGTGTTCTTCTCAGGGTCATATACATCTAGCTCTGCCAAACTCTTTAAGAAACTCTTTGTATCTGGAAGGCCTTGAAGATCTCCATGTAGAATCTCAAAATCACCAGTGCATCTGGCAAGAGTTGCATAAAAATGTCAACAGAATAAAAAATTGAATGTATCATCAAAATTAAGAATCTGCCAAGTTAAATGGACAAAGACAAAACTCACGTGCTTGTTAGGGATCCATTTTCAATTATTTGGGTAGCTGGAGACCCGGTAGAATTATTGAGTTCATTTTCAGCACTGGAATACCATTCTGGGATGCTGATATCTCGTCCAGGGACCCTTTGTAATTGATAACCAAGGACAATGGCATCTCGCAATCTTCTTGCTCCACTGAACTACTCTTTCACAAGGAAAAATAGGACAATTGTTTCAGACCATTCAAGATAAAGGAATAATATTTTAATGTAAATATGAATTTAGTACCTCAATTTTTTTCATAAGAAATTCTAGCATTTTGACAATGTACCAGGTGTCACAAAACAAAAATTGTCACAGGGAAAAGAATCAAGGCAGCTTAGCAATGTGCAAAACATCTCAAAAACTCAGCACAAAGGAATGAAAGGTTGAAAATTGAAGGAATACGAGGATTAACATCCATGGATTATTTATTCTTAGCATTTTCTTGTACTAAATCTGAATTTAGTAACTCAATTTTTTTCATAAGAAATTCTAGTATTTTGACAATGTACAAGGTGTGACAAAAAAAATGTCACAGGGAAAAGAATCAAGGCAGCTTAGCCATGTGCAAAACATCTCAAAAACTCAGCACAAAGGAATGAAAGGTTGAAATTTGAAGGAATACGAGGATTAACATCCCATGGATTATTTATTCTTAACATTTGTCTTGTACATTTTCTTTGTAGATAGTTACATTATCATTACAGAAATCTTGTCCTCAACGATGTTGATGCAAAACGCATGCATTATTGATTACACCCCACATAAAACTAGATATCAAAACTATGCTTACCTTATCTGAAGCATAGTGTTTACCAATAGCTGTCTCCTGCAAAATGTGAGCTGCCACCTACAGTTTCAGAATATCCAAAAGCAGTATATCAGTGTTGAGAAACAACATGTCAAGAAAATCACAGAAATCAAGAAAGAAAGTTAGTACCTCGCCTCCATTAATGCCTCCCTCATAGCATGGTTTCAAACTAATGGCATGCTCAAGATATGGTTTCCAGTGACCAGTGAGTAAATCTCTCCTAATCATCTCAACACCGCACTGGTAATACTGTTTCAAGAAATCATATTTCACTAGTATCAAAACAAAATGAAAGGAGCTACAAGAAAAACCACAGAGACAACTGAAGGATAAAAGGAAGAGAAAGAAAGGGAAAAAAACAAAAGATTATGATGACACTTTGGAAACAATTATTGCACCTCAAGCATATTTCTCAAAAAGGGTTCTTCATTGAAAATAATCTCTTCTCACAAAGACAAATGGTAACTTGAATGCCAGGGCTTCACTGACAGTGCCATATCCAATTTTCCCTGAAGAAATGGAAATACCATTAAATTTCTGTTTCAAACCATTTAATTTAGTTCACCTACCAAAAATATCACACTGACCAAGCATGCAGTCTGATGCAGCAATAAGATCAGGTGTGTAGGCATCTTTGGCAAGCTTTATGAAATTTGGTGGAAGCTCCTGGCTGTCAGAAGCACCACAAACCTGAATCAAAACTCACATGCTTCAATAACCATCATGAAAATGTGTTTTTAAACATTACAAAGACATAGAAATGGTTACTGAAAAAGGTACCAGGCAAAGCCAACCAGAAGGTAAGTACTCCTCCTTCAACTTCCACCCAGATGGCTGCACAAGAGGGAAAGAAGTTTGTAGTAAGAATGAAATTATTGTACATTTCCAACCAATGCACAAGGCATCGAAGCATATCAGGGTACAAACATCGCAGTGGACATTCAATGGAGAAAGAGGAATATACTTCATGCAAATTTGAGTACACATCAGATCTACAACAGTTTTCAGTATCCTCACCTGTCCACCAAAGTTAAGGATTACCATCTTCACATCATCACTGATGCCAAGTTCCTTCCTTACCTATGTTAAGAAAATACAAAATTGAATCAACATCTGAATGATATAAAGAAGGGCTGAATGATACAAAATTGGATCAACATCTGAATGATATAAAGAAGGGTTTCAGCAGTGTTCAGAAGCCATACCTCCTTGCGGGTTTTGTGCAACCTCCTCACAACAAGAGGTACATCAATAACATCCCTGAAAGCAGGCACTGAAACAGGAGAGAACCAAATTAATATTTTGAGAGCAACCAAAAAATGTTCCTGCACCAGGTATGGAAATGAGAAAGGAGACACAGGGGGGTTCATCTTGAGGCTGTGCATGAACCAACATACTTGGGCAAAATCCTGGGAGGCGGATTAGGAATTCACAGTGAGAATAATCCTCTGCTATCTGTAATAATTTCAAGAGCATAAGCAAATTTAGTACCACTAAAATCACACCAAAACAAGTTCCAAATCAAAAGGGTAAATCCTGAATGCCAAAACAGTGCAGGTTCACAGAAAAAATACAGCGACCTCAAATTTCATATAAATTCTTGAGATGAAGAGTTAATGGCAATTGGTTTGACAGTAAAATCACTATATTGAGTGTTTTCTATGCCTTTTGTGATTAATTGACTGAGTTGGGATATTTGATACAACAGGAAAAAGACAACAGGAGAAGATATTGGAATTATGACCAGAACATATAAAATGAAGAAGGCATTGGCAAAAGGTCACAAGAACTAGGGAAATGGAAACACTAATTGGACAATTATGAGTATGAGGGGAAAGGAATTCCATAAAAACAATGTCACCTGCCAAACTATTGAACGATGATGATTTCCAGCAGCCATTACATACTCTGCATAGATGAAGTCCCAACTGCAACAGTGTAAGACAAAGATCAAACAGGTTATTATAGAATCACAAGGATTGATGATGTGGCTAGCAAAAATTTCAAGCAGGGGCTTTAAATTTTTCATAAGTTATATCAATGGCCTTGCACGTAATATCATATTTTCAACCATGGAATGGTATCACAAACATCAAACCAAGTCTAGGGTTTATAACATGACCTAAGCATTGTGTATCAACCACTCCACTAAGCAACTTCATCTAGAAAGAAGCATCTTTACTAAAATAGAATAGGATACAAGAAGCAAACTTTTTTGTTTCACACCATAAATTTAGCCAGGGTGAGGCAACAGAAGACTTTCCCATCCAAGTATCTCAGTTAAGGTCAGGCAAGCTTATGGTCTAGTTTTAATTTTTTGACATGACAAAAAAGTAAGTTACAATAAGGGATATTTATTCAGTGTATAAAATTAAAAAAAAAAATCTTCATGCAATTATGCTTTTTCACCAAACCAATGTTTCCATTTTTTTTCCTTGAAAGAAGAAGAACAGAGCATAAAGTCTTGTAGAGCTATCCATTAAAACCTGTGTTCCTCCAAGACTATGGTGATTGTTGATAACATTCAATACATTTACCCTCCAAGATAAATTAGACACAAATAAGAGAAAATATAGAAACAGTAAAATGAACAAGAATGCTAGTAACAAGAAGTTACCTGAAGTTGGTGACACAGACAGATCGAATTCCTGCATCAGCTGCAGCACGACACGCAACTGGAACAACATCGGAAACCTGTTTTCATGAGTAAAACACAAGTCATCCATTATCTTCAATTTTCACCATTTAGTCTTTTAATGCTAAATTAAAGTGAACCCTTAATACCATAGTCTAGATAAATATCCATTGCAGGAGTTCAACTATAATAACATGAGAAAAACAAGATCAATACCACTAAGTCAGCTTTTATGGAGTTCAGCCACTCTATCTCAGTAGCCAAAATAGATTCCCGGGGCTTCACAGCCGTCTCCGAATACTAACATCCAGAAAAGGAAGAGTGTAATTAGCATAGCAAAAGAAAAATGCCATCACATCAATTTATTTTTATGAAGTTAGAGCCAGCACTAATTACCAAAACTATAATTGCAAGTAAAAGAAAAGAAAAAGGGGAATAAATAGTGTTTTATACCTTCTCCAATGAAGCAAGGCGATCCACGGTCAATGCATCTGCCTGTACTGCTCCACAGTCCAATAATACCTAAAAATTCAAAAACAAATACAAAAATGAATTGGAATTATATTTTTTCTACTTCCACATTCCCAAATAATAATAATTTACCTTGCGAATGAAGAGGCGAGGCGACTGAATTTCAGAGGTGAAGACAAAATCAGGTGCACCGGTGACCACGTGCACATCATGCCCAGCCAAAATCAAGTTCCTAACGACCTATTCCAGCAAAATCACACTGTTTTACGCTCAAACCCAAATTTCCTAAGAAAATAAAACAGCTGAATACTATGCCTGATCATCGCAATCACGCTATGATCATAAATATCGAGCTATCTCTAAAATAATGATGATTTAAAAAAGAGAATAAGAAAACTGAGAGCCACGAGGAATTGCAATTTGGAGAAGCTATAAGAACAGTAAAACAGACCTCGACAACACGAGTGGCATGGCCAAAACCATGACCGGTAACATAATAGGCAAACACCAGGTGCTTTCTCGACGCCGATACCCCTTCGCATTCCTCAATCCGCATTCTCACCTCCTCCTTCTACTTCAAAAGAAACTGGTAAAGATGGTGACAGAACACTGCCTCGATTTCTGGAATTTAAGTAAGCTGCTGGCGGGTGTGATCAGAAAGGATCAAAAGAGAACGATCGCATTTTAATGAAAACGAGCACTGTGCATTTTGGACCGTTGGAACTGTTTACCTCCAGATCAAGACGTTTAGATTTGACCAGTCACAGCTGTCAGGGTATGTTTGGTCGATGTGGCATCCTTATCTTTCTTTCTTCTTCTTCTTCACGATTTATTTCGTCATTTTTTTTTCTTGCCTATTTATATATGTATTTACAAGAAACTGAAAAGGACAGTTAACAAATTAAGATGGACTAAAGAAAGGAGGAGGTGTGAAAAATAAGATGATCAGGTGGGTATTCATGGCGTGTTCTTGCATTCTTAACCCTAATCCATGTCATGCTGAGTCGACGACGAGTAGCTCACGCGTTGTTAACAGATAACGACAATAACCGTTTCTCTATCAAACAAGGAGGGAACAGAGAGCGCGTGTGGAGGCTTGTCCTAATTATTGAGTGGCATCATCACTAACTTCTCAGCATAATTGTTTAATCCAAGGTTGTTCTAATCTGAATTGAGAAAACTTATCCACTCCTCATTAAGAAAAATAAAAAATAAAAATTGGTGGAACACTAACGTCACCACCAATGCAGTTTCACATGGCAGTACATTTACACAGAGCTGGAAATTCTTCAACCCAACAAAAAAGACTGCTGAGATTCTGACAATCCAAAGTTGGAGGAGACAACAGCCTCGGTTTTGCCTGTAAGACCGCCTCTGTTTCATCTGCTACACTCTTCTTTTAAGTTGCAAGATTAAAAAGATGGCAGCAGAAAGAAAAAAAAAGGATGAACAGGATAAATTCTATTGCAAATTGTGGATAACAACAGTACAAAAGGTGCTCGAAAAAAGCCCTTTAAAATTCAGACATTAGCAACTTCTGTTGATAATCTCAAACATTAAACAGAAGATTCACCCAATAACAATCCAACTTCAACAACGATACCACAAGATTACACCTTAAACATTGGTTGGTGAAGTTAAGAAGGAGGAATTAGTAAGAACAGAAGAGACCCGGTACTTGAATCACAAAAATAATAAAACAAGAGCACCTAGTCTGATGAACTTATCATGCACTCCCAGATCTGAGAGATCTTTCCCGTACTTCATTACAAATCTTTTTGGAAGCAGCTGGTACAAAAACCAAATAAAGTCAACCCCCTGCCAATTTCCAAGCAAAATACATTGAACCAGATTGCTTTTCCTTCCCTACAGAAAAATTAACAAATTGATATATATGAAAGACTGATTAATTACCTCCAGGCTGACCTCAAACCCAACACCCTTTTCCTCTTCATCATTCCTCTTGATGCCATTTATAGTAAGTGGTCATCTCTCTCTTTCTTTCTGCTTTGATGTTTTCTATTTAGCAGCCAACAGTTCTCTAAAGGCCAACTAGGGAGTGCTGCAGTACATTTTGCTCGAATAGCTGCCCAAATTCTTCTTAATATTTTTTATTATTTAGTATACATATATATACTTAATGCATACACACATTAACTATTTTATTTTTTATTGATTAATAACTAACAGCAGATAATAGATAAGAATTAGATACTCGAAAATAGTTTAGAAACATTTAAAAATCTTATTCGATTGTTAATACAAAATCTAAACCGTGATTTCATTAACTAGTGCTGTCACAGTGAGAATAGTTATAAGCATTTCTCCATGTTTGCAAACACTTATGAATGGATTGTGTCATGGTCCTGTTGGAGTTGGTAAAAGCAAAATCTGGGTGCTCGGTTACCCTTTAAAAAAATTCATGGTTTTGTCCTTTTGAATTCAAGGAAGACTCCAGAACCATTGTTAGGTTCAGACTGTGGTCTTAAGAACTCAATCCCTTAACACTTGCATCTGAACTTCTCAGGAATCTGGAAGCTGTTTTGCTGGTTTTGGTCATAATAATCTTTTTTTCATTTTTTTACAGAGTGGTCTTAATAAGCTGCCATAGCTAGATAGCAATCATGCCCATGCCAAACACAAAACCTGCGATATGTGATAACTTAACCTTTAAAGAATCATTTAAAATCAAATGAGACCAGATCCGGGGTAAAAAAATATTTTGTGAACTCTAAGGTTAAAAAAGTATTTTGGGTTAAAAAATAAAATAAAAAATACAAAAAGAACCCAAGCGTCGAGGTTTAAGTTTCCCCAACTCAAGAGTAAGAACATCTCCAACTCATAAGCCATCTAAGAAGGCAAATCTAAAAAATTAGTTTTTGGTTTTTGTTCTTATTTTTATCTTCTCCAATGCATGAGGCATTTCAATAGCTAAAATGACTCTTCTCGTCTTCAGGTGCTATTTATAGCCACTTCAACAACAAAAAACCAAAACATTAAAAAAAGTAAAAATATTCGTTGCAATACTATTTAAAATAGCTTTATGTTCTTTTCTCCTCCTTTGCAATCATCTGTTTTCCAAACCCAGGCTCAGCTCTCCTAGAGAATCAATCAACACAAATGGCATGTCCAACATGTGCATGAGTTCATGGTAAAAAACAAAAAGAAGACGAAGAAATACAGATTGACATCAGCCCCAGTTCGATTGGCAAGCATGATTTTGGTGCTATTCATTGTTCATTATGACCTTGGAAATAAAAGTCTTCTAAATTAATGAGAAAAAGGTAAGAGCTTGAGATGCGACGAATGGAGGTGCTTCAGTTAAAATTAATGAGAAAAAGGTTACAGTTTGACAAACATCATCATTTCAATTATGCAATCTCTTTGTTCCTTGATTAAGAATATTTAAGAGAGCTTCAATTAAGAGAGCTTCAACTAGGAATATTTTAGCAATAATGCTTTGATGCAGTGAGAATTCTATAATTATAACAATTTTTTTTTCGCAGAACATTTTTGTCTCATAGACTTTATATTTACTCTAGATTCATAAATTAAATATTAAATTCATTAGTCTAATATTATATAATAAAAATATTAAAATAATTTAAGTCTTTATTAAAAATAAATATATGTTTACATGAATATATCAATATCAAATCAATTAACTACATGACATTTTAAATTAATAATCTTCCACTTGCATTAAAAATAACTACTCACGTCACGCATCTAATATTATATTACGTATTACTTCGTGTAGTATTAATGATTTTGCATATATCATGACCTCGTAATCTAACCTTTTTATTTGAGAAAAGGAAAGCAGGGGAAAAAAAAAAGCACGGGACAATAATTTAACGTGGAAAACCCTCTCAAAAGGAGGGAAAAACCACGGGACAAACACGGAAACACTTTTATTAATTTAAATGCTCGAGGTAACATCTTCGTGTTTTTTTTTAATTTACAAATAATAATCAAACTATAAGAAACACAAGATGCAGGGGAGAGAGGGAGAACAATAAGAAAAATTAAAATAGCAATAATGATTGATTAAAAGCATGCACATCTCCATCCATCTGGGCATCATTCCCCGCATTGTTGCGCTGCACGGCATGCCATGGCATGGCATTCAAGGGAACAAGAAAGGTAATTAGTTAAACTGAAAAAAATTAATAGATCATACTCTAAAATAGACAAAATTCAATAAAAACACTAAAAATAAAAGAGTTCTCATAAGTTACCTGCTGGTTATGTTTAACAAAGACAACTATTTATTGTTGTTTTTGTATTAAATAGTGTGAATTAGGAAGTTTCTTTTACTGCAAATCAATAAAAGAGGGAAAAAAATTAAATAAGCAACGTTTTTATATTAATAAATAAATAAAAATGTGATGTCAGATTTAATAAACAAGATTAGCTAGTAAAAGGATACACTTTTGTATTAATTACCTGAAATTTGATGTTTGGAGTATGAGAGGTGTTGGGCCAGCCCTTTCCCCCTTCTTTGAATTGTTCTTCTAGAATTGGGCTGTCGATGATTTTCAGCTTCTTTAGAGTTGTTGACTGGTAGATGTAATCCGGAAGTGCTTTCAGTTTCGGGCTACCCCAAATATCCAAGGAACGAAGAGATGGCATTATTATTGTTTTGTCTTCATTCCGCCTCCCTTCTCCTTCCCACTCTTCCCAGTTTTCCAAATTCCAGAAGCGAAGACTTTTCAACCTGGGGAATGCAATAACAGTATTTGACGGTGATGGTGATGGTGATGGTGATGCTGTCATCTCTCCAATACCAATGTCATCAGCAGCTTCCATTCCTAAGAATTCACGCCCCACCTTTCTCACGCTCTCCATATCATATACAAATAATTCTTCAAGAAAAGGCAACTTCCCCAAGGGAGGCAGCAGATTCTCCATCTCCCCCCAATCTGAGAGTCCAACAACCTTTAGTTTATCAAACCAACTAGGAAGCACTTGGAGGATTCCTTGGTAATCATATATCCCCAACCAATCAATGTTTGGAGGTGGTTCTAAGGCTTCAAGGATTTCATCATCGCGAATTATCCTCCTCTCTCTCCTCGACCCAAACATTAAACCTAACCCAGTGAGGTTTTTCTTGCTCTTCAGTTCAGCTTTCTTAACCTCATCTGGATCTTTCACATCTCCCAGCCATTTTATCCTAAGAGATCCTCGAAGGTGGTTCAAGTTTTTCAAACCCCCAATATTAGACCCTTCACCACTACCACTCACATGGAACTCATCTAATTCCCGAAGACAACCTAACCCCTCAAATCCTCTCATCTCTACAAACGACGACCAGTCAACCACATATCTAACACTGAGATATCTTAATTTGATTAGTTTTCCAATGTTGGCAGGCAGCTTCAAAACTTCACTACAATACGAGACATCTAGAGTTCGCATCTTATACAATTCACACATCTCTTTAGGTAACTCCTTGATCTTATTCCAAGACAAGTCAACATGCCTCAGGTGTATCAACTTTCCTATGCTGGATGGGACTTCTTCTATTCCACAATGTGCCAGCTTCAATGTTCTTAGACACCTCAAATTATCTATTAAGTTAGGCAAGGCTGCATTCATCGATGAAGGATTACCACCAACAATCAGGCTGCGAAGCTTTTTAAAACTATGGATGGTTGCAGGAAATGAGTCGGTATGATAACCTCTAAACACCACCATTGAGTGCCGGGCATCTCTAGAAAAAGACTCCATCTTCGACTCTGCTGGACCTCCATCAATCTCTACACTAAAACTTTCATTTTTTGTCATAAACTGTGCAAAATCATGCACAATATCATGCATCTTACATCTGATAATGCTACCATCATACTCGCTTTTCTCAAAATCTTGAAAGAAAGAGCGAGCAGCCAAAGCTTCGAAGCACTCGCCACCCGTTACTTCCATCTCTTGATTTTGTGTTTCCCAGAGGAAACCCTGTGCCATCCACAGTTTGATCAAAGCATCCCTCTCAAATGTGTAGTCTTTTGGAAAGACTGCACAATATAAGAAACACGGTCTCATTTTAGTGGGCAAGTCATGGTAGCTCAACCATAAAGGAGCCATAAGTTTGCTTTTACCTTCTTCTATCTCCCATACATGGTTGTTCAAGACACTTTCCCACTCTGCTCTGCTTCTTTTGAAACGCAAAAGACTTCCTAGAGTCTCTGCAGCAAGAGGCAAGCCTTTACACCTTTCTGCAATTTTTCTACCAGTTTCTTCTAAATTTTCCCTCTCTCTACTGTTTTTTTCAAAAAAAGCAAACTGACTGAATAGTGACCAGCATTCATCTGGAGAGAGCAGTCCTAGTTCTAAAATGTCAGTGGATGAGGAGCCCATGCTATTTGCAACTTTCCTATTGCGTGTTGTCACCAAAAATCTACTTCCAGGCAAACAACCACGCTTGAGGGAGTTTTTCAGTTGCTCCCACTTTGTGGAATCTTCATTCCACACATCATCTAGGACAAGCAAGAATCTCTTTCCGCTGATTGATTCTTGTATTCTTTCTAGCAAATCCTGCAATTCGTTTAAATCATGGGCAGACTCTTTGAGACCTTCGAGGATTGCCTTGGCAATCCTCGTCACATCAAAGGGGTCTGATACACAAACCCATATTCTCTCCTCAAAAAAGGTCTCCGCCTCGTGATCATTATAAACTAGTTGGGCAAGGGTTGTCTTTCCTATCCCTCCCATCCCTACTAGAGAGATTGTACGGAGGGCTGGTTCTTGATCACTACTCTCACTCACCAACATTTTCACTATCGTGCCTCTATCCTTTTCTCTACCTTTAATTTCTGTTGCATCTATAACAGAAGCGGTTATTGTACGTTCAGGCAGATTAGGTCCCCCTTCAGATAGTTTAAAGTGGAACGTATTTTTCTCTCTCACAATGCCATCAATTCTGTCATTCAGTGTTTGCATCTTACGAGCAACATGGAAACGCAAACCTTCTTTTGTGAAGGAGAAGATCCTGAAGGAGCATACCTTCTTAATAGTCTTGCGGGGATGCTCATCATTCACCTTCTTTTGTGATTTCTCAATTGCAGTCCTCCACTCATCCAAGACGTCGTCCACGTCGTAAGATACGTTTTTGAGCTGATCCATCCAACGCTTGATGGACCCTTCCTTCAACTGCCTTTGCTCTGCATCGGCAAGCACAGCTTGGATGGCCTGAAAATTGCTTTCAAGCGTTCGAACCTCGTTCTTGACACCAGCGACGAGCCTCACTTCCTGCTGCACCTCCTGAGCAAATATTAAGCTCAACTGCTCCAAGACTACGGAAACAAGAGCGTCAGCCATACTATTCAGAACTAAGGAATGGTCGAGAGAGGATAAAATTGAAATAAAAGGATTGCAAATTTGGGAAGATGCAATAAAGGGAGCAATTGGTTAGTTGAGAAAAGATGAGAAATGAGAGGGGAGAATATGCTTTGATGATACTTCTTATGATCTATGGCTTGATGTATATATAGTGCATCAGAAACAAAGGCAACGGAATTCTTAATTTCGTGTACCGAAGGCAAAAAGCTTTGCTCTCATGATGAGTTGTGGGATAATTGTCTTCCCCAAGAAATGCCTTGTATTCTTTCTCCTTTCGAGTTCTCAGAAGAAATATTCCAATAATATTTACAAGAGCAAGCAAATCATGTTACTCCAGAAATCGATTGCTTACACGGAAGGTATCAAGAACAATGGCATAGCTTAATCCCATCATTTTCGAGACATCTGTAGTTCAAGCAAGAATCTGATGCAGGTGCACCTACAAAGTAAACTAAGAGAAGGGGAACAGATGGAATCAAACGCAACTGCAAATATCCCCACCCTATTACTCAAACAACGTATCATTTACTAGAATTTCTTTCTTAAATGGGAAATTCAGCCATATTCCACCAGATTTCAATTTTTTACTACCACAAAACCCACGTTCGCAAAAGGTATTATCACTCCCGGTAGTGATGCACTCATGTGATGTTTTATTTAAACTGGAACATAATATTTTTATTTTGAAGTGTTTTGATGTTTTGTTTTTCGGTTGTACTGTATGTTTAATTCAAGATATTAGTTCAATAAACAAAATTTTAGTTCAAATAAAAAAATAAACTAGTTTGAAATGTGCAATTCAAGTTTCAAACACAAGTAAAAAGTGAAAGTTCAATTGATATGACTCGATCAACTTGATGGGTCCAAAATTAATATGGAGAACTGATAAAAATATAGTTTGAATAGCAAAATCAGTTGACATTTTTCTTAAAAAAATTATTGAAACGATAATATTCTAAATCAACTCGGGTCAAAAGCCTAGATTAATATTTCAAATATGCTATATAGGTCATGAGATCATGATAACCTTAAATGAAAATAAAAATCAAAGCAAATTATAAAGTTTAATTCTTAATAAACTAATTGGTGAATAATAATATTGAGAAAAAAAATTAATATAAAAAAGGCATATAAAATGATTTTCCTGAACAAAATTATGAACCTAGATGATATTACGAGAATGTCATCAAGAATTTCATAAGACTTTTATATTTTTTATTGCTCTAAAGGGACCTTAACTTGAAATTTAATATGTTAAGAGACTAAAAATTTATATCGATAATACTAGACATTATTTAAATAAATAGGAAAACACAACAGACAGAACCGAACAAAAATGTTACAGACAAAATTTAGATGAAATTTCCAAAATAGGCGGAACAAGATATACTCAGCAAAGTCCTGGTAGCGGAACGGAACAGAATTACGACAATCCAAACAGCTTAGCTTTTGATTGTGCGAAAATCAAGACAGCTATGTGCTCCCGTGGCTAAGCACTCTGCAACAGGCTGCCTACCGTCTACACACACACGCGTGCAATGTGTGAAACAAATTAATGATGATATGCATCATTGCCTTTCATGGGCACGTAGAGAGCAGGCAGAGTGTTCTTTGCTAGAGGCACTGAAAGCTCGCCACTAAAACTGAAAGCTCGCCACTCACTGCTGCAAAGAGCAGAAAATTATCAGCGTGATTTTGGCTTAAAGATGCAGCTAAAACCGCGTTTTGTTGTTTGTATTGATTAAAATCATTATTCTCTAATTACTATGTATATTTTTAAATCTTCGTAAAGCAGTAAGATTGTATCTTGCCAATGATGTGCATATCCGCTGTTTCTTGCTTTGCTTTATTCTCTCTTTTTGCCACTACTGTATAGTTATTTATTACATGGCTGGCCATGCTTTAATCCGCATGAAAATGTGTTAATACTGGCTATTCTTCTCTCTTTATTGGAAAGAGTAGAGAATGATTTGATTGACAAAAGAGAGCAGCACCAGCGAATCCACAAGACAAAAGCAAAAACATGCAGAGACATAAAAGTTCAGAAAGCAAAAGGAGAGACCTTAGTGATTGGGTCTCAAGCAAGGCCTTTGGTGGAAAACGTGCAATTAAATGGCATAATATCTTGGGAGTGATGACATCCTCCAAGAGGCATAAAAAGCTAGCAACGCAAGCAAAGAGAGAAATAGAAAGACACGAGTTATAAAACCAAATATGAACATCCTAGTAATGAGCATCCTAGTAGCAGGTTTCTGCTAACTATCTGCAAATGATAGGAATTTGTTCTTTGGCAAACAAAACCCCACTTGCATGTCCTCGTGTCGAACCATGCCTCAATACAGGATTTTCAGCCATTTATAATATTCTGGACGATTAAATACGATACAAAAGAGCATAAAATCTGACAATCTGTGATAAACCCGGTGCGTGTACACTCTTCGAAAGAAGATTGAGCAACTGCTGGAAAAAGGTGGTAATATTATCAATGAAGTATTAATATGAAGTCCTCAGAACCCACCTGCTACAAGTGAGAACAGAAAAAGAAAAAGCTGTATTTCTTTGATTTGTGATTTCAATACTGCTGTTAGGCATTACTTCAAGACCAAAATCTAAGTGAATAAACTCCGGCTTCATACGCATCGTAATCAAACTGCAGGCAGGGTTCTCTCATTCCGTAGCCTCCGCAGCCATTGCTTTCTCTTATATCAGCAGCAACACCTTCATCTATCCACCCCGGCATGAATGCAGATAAAGCCACATATTGACTGCACTAGCGGCTTGAAGTTCAACTACAACCTTGGCTCTACTTTCTATTTCTCAAAAAAACAATAGCTCACAATCTTGCAGGTAAGCACCCAAAGTGCACCAAAACTGAAGCGATCCGCCAAAGGCATCCTCCTTATAAATTCACTAGCTTCCTCAGTAATCCCGCCCTACAAAAGATCAATGCACTGACAACCTGAGGCTGCCCATTGAGGGCATCTCAAAGCTCAAATTACTCCAAAAACAGGCTGATGAACAATCTTCAGCCTGGAATCCTCAAAAGCTGAACATGGGATGTATAAGGCTAAGAAAGCAATAAAGATCTCATTGACAACCTCTTCTCTCTTTCGTCTTTGTCAACTAGAGTAGCTGATCTTTCTGCAAGGTTACTTGTTAGTAAGTGAAGAAAATGAGGTATCTCCAAGTACCTTTTTAATCATCATTTTGAATAGAACTTTATTGATTACTCCAAAATAGCTCATTTTCATGGTACCTTTATCAATACAAAGTTCCACAAAGAGTGTAATGTTGTCTCATCTCCTTCCTGGTATAGAAAACTCAAGGTGGGATAGCTTCCCACAAAAGTAACCCCTCTTCTGTCTGTTAGCACACAGATGACAACACACTGGCAGCAAAGTGTTATGAGTGTTCTGTTATGCTAACAAACCACATTAAGACTGGCCACTAACATCATCTCCCTAAATAAACAATTGCTTTCACCAAAAATCATTCTTGCAAACCTGTCTAATGAAGTTTGTGTTCTTCTGGGTCCATTTAGAGATTTCACATCTCCCTTTAGGCATGCTTTTAAGGAGAAAACAAGCAGGAACTCCACAAATTATTCTCTCTCCTCTTCTGCATAAGCATCCATCAGCATTGTAAATGCCTATATTCAACAATGCATACATGGGTGTGAGATTTCATCAACACCTTGTATGCATCAGCAAAACACACAAACTGCAGGAGGCATGGCAATAGTGCTCTGATACTTGTGTTAAAGGTCACCATAAAGAAACCCTCCCACGTGATTGATACCTGGTGAAGCAGTGCCTACAGAGAAAGAATGCAGTGTCGTTGGATTAAGGAAGTAAGGTGGCCACTGGTGGTTTTGAAGCGCATAGAGCGAAGAGGTAACACATTTTTGGAAGCTGTCCAAAATTGAGGTGAAGCCTTATTGGTGAGTGCTAAAAGGTAGTTCTCCATCTGAGTTGGGTTTTGGAGAGAAAAGGCTTCGGTTGTAAGAAGTGGTGGCCTCATACAGAGGAATGATTGTCGACTTAAGTTTCCTGGTGTTTCTGACAAAGTTATAAAGCCGGAGAGCAGAAATTCCAGGGTGGTGCTGGTAAATACAAAGCTATGTTTCAGCGGTTAGACCTGTAAACGTCACAGCCCCCATGGAAGTGATGATAAAATAATACCCCGCATAATCTAATGATTATTTTCTAAAATTGTTAAGAAAAAGAAATATAATTAGCAGATTGCCT